>WEKY01007147.1:316889-376182 GCA_013390045.1 Picathartes gymnocephalus
CCCCACCGGCGCCTCCCGCCCTCCGCACCGGGCCCCGCTCGCCGCGGGCATGGGGGCTGCCGTGTGCCGGGGGCCGCCCTGGGCCGCGCTGGCCGGCGGCGGGTGCCCCAGGCTGGGGTGCTGCTGGCTCGGGGTGCTGCGAGCTCGGGTGGGTGCGCTCACCTCGTGCCAGCCGCGCCAGGGCAGCGTGTGGCCCTGCAGCCCTGCGTGCCCAGCTGGGTGCTCGCTGTGCCCCATCCCACAGCACGCACGCTGCCCTGGGAGCACTTCGGGCACCTGGGCAGAGGGGAGCAGCTGTGCGGCACAGCGGGAGCCGCCCGTCTGCTTCCCACACTGCACATTGGGATTGTGGTCTCTTAAGCCGTGTCTGTGCAGGCAGTGGTAAACGGGGTGGTCACCACCAGGCAAGCAGGCAGCTGATGGTAGCTGGCGTTGCTTCGACAGCTTGTTGAAGGGGAGCACCTGGCCCTTTAGAAATAATGTGGGCGTCCCACAGTGGTTTGGCACCGGCAGTCTGGAGTTGTTGCACCAGTGAGGGTGGCACAGGTAGTTGTACACAGAGAGCAGAAGCTCCAGGCTGCAGCACTGTGCCTTTTCTGGGTGCTCCTCCGAGGGCATTCACACTGTTCAAGGCAACCTGAGAAGAGAAACTTAAAAGAATTCCCTGTTTGTTTTCACTCCAGCAAACACAAATCCCTCTTGCAACTCTGGCAGCCTGACCCCATTGCCTTGTACTTACCACAGATGAACTGGAGGTATCTCCTCCAGTGGCCCTGCCAGGGGATGAAGGCTTGGGTCACCCTCAGCATACTCTAAGAGGCAGCTGCTGCTCCTCTGCTATCCCTTTAGCTGACCCTAAGAGGTACCTCAGCTGATCCTGTCCTTGATGCAATTTGGCCTTTGGGTTCAAGCATCTCTGCTGCTGTTTCTGGTGTTTGAAATTCTCTCCTCACTTCTAGCCTTTCATATCTCATTCTCCTTGCCATAGTACCTAGGAAGCCTCTAGTGTCACATAAGCATTAACATCTGCATTGAGGTTTGTCATGATTCCATAACTTTAAGTTCCTTCGAAAAGGCTTTCTTTCTCCTTGCCTCTGCCATTCTGTCCCTTGCTTCCACTGAGATTTTCTGTCTTCGTCTGAAAGAGTTCATAGATACAGAATTTGCACTTTTGCAGATGCTTTGCCAAATACAGCCTCTGTACCGTGCTACAAGACGTCACCATCATCCCCCTCATCTTGACTCACTCTGTCTGCGAGTCGTGCTGGGCAGTGTCTAAATGCGTCCTGCTTGTGTGTGAGGCCTCCATGGAGCCGACAGTGCCCACGTCTCTGGGCTAGCCTCCACTTTCTGTTCGTGAGATCTGCTGTTCTGTCAGGGCCAAAGGTTTCAGTTCTCCAGCTGCTCTGCTTAGAATTAGCAGTGACGTTAAAAACTAGTACGAACATACAACAGTTTTGAAGCACTGTTGATAAGGGGATGGGAGGAGTTGAGCAGTAGGGGCAGAGGGAAGAAGTGAGTCTTAGAGCTTTACAGGGCACCACCTCTGCCAGCTGTAATGGGAACCATGGCTGTGTGACCTCTTGGGGTTCTGAGTGCAGTTGAGGTGTCCCTGCAGTGAGTGACTTCAGATGGACTTTGGAGACAGTGGTGATGTGAACTTAGGTGGAACAGCATGAGCTGTGCTTACCTTAGCACTTCACCGCGTTAACTGATAATTTCCCCTCAACCTCCAGCAAAAGTATATTTCTAATCATATTGCTCAACCCCACTTCTGAGTGACACAGCTTTTACTTTCTCTTAGTTTTAGAACCTTTCTGGTGGGAGATAAAATTTATTGCTTCCTTTTCAGGAGCACCTAGGGACTCTGAAAGGAAGAGATCCAGGTAGCAGCAGAGTCCCTGCTGGGGATTGAGGTTCTTTGGAGATGACAGTACAGAACAGGAATGGTGGCAAGCAAAGAATAAAGTTTCCAAGTCAAACTCAATTTCCAGATTTCTAGACTCCCCACCCAGCAACCAAAGCATCATAAGGGGCTTCTGTCCAAAAGTTATCTTGAAGAATATTGTTCAGGGTGCAAAATCAAGTGCTACAGTGCTAAGGAATGTCCTTGTAGCCCCAGTTCAACTTGTTTTGGATATGTACTCAAGGCGTCATGACTAATTTTGTAATTGTATGCTACTTACCACCTGTAGCCCAGCCACAGGTACTGCACAGCAGTGGTGGTTCTGCTCTTGGGGTTTTGTCTGTTCCTTATTCTAAGTTGTATTGTTTTAGCCTGTCTGCAAAAATGGCAAGAGACACAACCATGCACCTTGGGCTGGGAGAAGACAGGACTTTGTAACCTGGTCTATAAGGTGCGTGCTGCCCCAGCATACAGAATTTGGGAAACTTGTCTCTCAAGTTGGTGTTCTGGCCTTTGCAGGCTTGGGTCCCCACTGCCAGAGATTAAATATCCATCACAGTAATTTTGCTCACATGTTGTGGCAAGGTGTTCTGCTTTGCATTAAAAATTGATGCTGTGCTCTAGTTTCCAGATTACTTTCATTTGCCTGCTGTCTAGCTCAGCATGAGCTCCTCTTGCTTCCTTGCCATGCCACTCTTAACCCACACAAACACCACCAGCCTGCCCTAAGCCACGTCCTGCAACAGAGCAGGTGAGAACACTGACAGCCAGCCAGAGCCCAGCTGGAGAGAACTAGTGGTTTGTATTACTTTTTTGGTACATGGCAGAGCTCCTGTGTAGCCCAGGTATGGTGGGAGGCCAGAGCTTGCTTAAGCAGCCCTTTTACTTGATAGTCCTGGTTCTTGAGGAGTTGATGATCCAACCTAAAATGTATTCATATTAATTATTGTTGATATATCAGGTCACAGACAAAGCAAAAGAAGCTACTTCTTTTTAAAGTGAGAGGATTTCTCTTCCTCCTGGGAGCCACGTGGCGTTAGGAGGTGGGGTGCCAAAGAGCTCTCATGTTTCCCACTGTGTGAAGCTCAGCAGGGGGACTCTTTGGGATCTGCTGAGACAAGCAGCATGTCCTAACAAGAAGCTGCAGTGATGAGCATTTCCCTGGTGGAAGACTCCTCTCCTCAGCTCCATTAATTGGGGTTTGCCCTGCTTGCTGTGTTGTCCGTTCTGTTGGGATTTGTAGGATCAGCTCTGCATTTGCTGGAGCCACAGTTCCTGCATTGGCACCATCTCCAGCTGGGGCCCAGGCAGCCTGGCTCAACGGGGTATTGTTTATTCCACCCAGGAATGTGCAGGCAAGCAGGGACCTCGGGGAGCTTTACAGAGCAACATGTTCTGCTCTGAGCAGGGAGAGGGAGTGCGGGTGGCCACAGCTCTGAAGGCTGGCGGGAACAGTCAGGGCGTGCTGGTGTCCTGGTAATGTCCTCCCCTAGAAGTGTGAATGAGGGCTGTTCAGGCTGTGCAGATGCATTGGGGTATGGAGGAGGGAAGGAGTGCTGTCCAGATTTGGAGAACACGGTGAGGAACAGAAGAAAAAGGTAGAAATGTCTTAGTATGTAGTTCATAAGCTTCTGTCCTTGACGCAATGGTGCGAGGAGCCAAGCATAACTGCTGGTTCCTCCCACTCTGCTGGGGACTGATCCTGCAGCCTAGAGCACAGCAAGAGCTGCAGCAGATCTCTTGTCAAAGCCAGTCGCAGCAGCTGGAGGGTGCACGGGGCTGATGGGTATCTGTCGCTGGGGATGGATTGTGTTTTCAGTGTACAGACATTGAGCTATAATGAGTGGAAGGAGGTATGAAAAGACCTCACCTTGCAGGTGAAATGGAATGTGGTTTTCAATTTTTAAAAAGATCACTGTCAGCATTTGTTTAGTATTTTTAATATTAATTTCTTTAATCATTTTGTGACAAGCTTGTCTTTTGTACATTTCTGGGAGTATCCCTGGACTACTGCTCATGCAGGTTCTAAGGTTTTTATAGAGATTGAGACATCCGTTGGACAAGAATCCACTTGTCCCTCTTATGCAAACCCTGCAGGCCGGTGGAAGCCCACATGGCATATTTTGGTCTGGTGAAACGTTAGTTTTTCAGTTACAGCGCTTTCACACCATCCATAGTTAGTTCTAACAGTGCTGCTTCTTGAGTGAGAAGCTGGAATGTATTATTTAGTGGAGAAACAAGTGGCAATAGCACCTGTTAAGTTTGGTTTCCTTGCTGCTTAATTTGTGGCATCAGTCTGTTACTGGTTTTTATCTCATGGTCTAAGCAGTGCTTTGGGATAGGAGTGGATTAGCTGCCCTCAAACCCCTCGGGTCTCCCTTTTTACTGGTGCTGTGAATACTTCTTGTAATCAGCCTAAATGGTCTCTTCACATTGTTGCCTTACCTCTTAAGTGCTTAAAATCCTTGCTTCAGCATCTTTGGTAGTCCTGCCTCCATCTAAGTAAGGATACTTTTAGCAAGTGGCTGACAATTACATTTGATGCTGGCGAGTCCGAGTCTGTTATTTGAGATTTCTTGCCCTGTGCAATTTCAGCTGCAAAAAGAGGAGGGATAGAATAAGTTGCCAGAGTCTGTGTATAAATGCTGGTTTTGCCTGCTGTGACTTGACCCAGTCTGTGCTGAGGATCTCGAAACAATATTGTGACAGAATTAATAGCTGTCATTTCATTCTGGTCCCTCCTTTCATCAGCCCATGCTGGACCAGACACGCTCCAGAGCTAATAGCAAAATGGGATAAGCAGTCTTCCATGAAGGTAATGTTAGTGTGTGCTGAGCATGCACGCATGCAGGCTGGAGGGAGTGATTAATGCCCTGGGAATCCACTCTCTGCCTTGCTGCACAATGCTGTTGTGTCAGGCCCGGAGCTTGGCACCGAGCAGGCTGTGGTCGGGCGCCAGGAACACGTTACCTGGTTTGTGCAGGATCAGGCGGCGAGACAGAGCCTGTGTGTTCTCAGCAGGGCGAGTTCCTGCTGCACCACAGCTTCATTCTTGCACAGTGAGGCTCTCTTTGGATGCGGGTCTGCTGCTGGGCGGGGGCGGGAGTCCTGCGATCCACAGTCCTGACCTCCGCCAGCCTGAAATCCCAGAGTTTGTTCAGTTGTGACAGAGCTCTCCCTCCTTCCCTCCGGCAGGCAAGGATCACCCATCCTTGAGGTGAGAGGTGCTTGGCCAGCTGTCAGGAGCCGTGACTCACAGGGGATCACAGGCGGAGCCCTGCTCTCCCTGCAATCTGCTTCTCCTTCTGGAGCCTCTGCGTGAGCTGTTGCTGAATGTTTGTTTTCACCAGACCTACGGTGGATCTGGGAGAAGCTCGGGTCCACTATTAAGCATTGGACTCAGTAAGTTTCCAGTCTGGAATATGCTGGGAGGCTTCCTTCTCTAGGTGGGGGTTTGTAGAAAATGCAGGCAGTCAGCACTGCATGGAGTAAGACAAGGCCAAGATCCTGGAAAACATAGTATTTTGTGTTCAGTTCATGTCATGGAGCAAGCAAACTCCACAAGACTGAGTCACTACTTGCAAATACAGGGGCATGCTGTCTAGACTCGGATGGAGTCAGGGAGTGATCTTGCTCTTCTTGGTACTGCTGAAGGAACACTAGCTTGTTGGGATTTTTTTTTTTTTGGCAGTTTCAGAAGTTGCTTTATGCTTTCTTATGAACTGCCTCTCAGTGAATGCTTTGGACATGAATAGGTTAGTGCTTTATTATAACGGTAATTAATATATACATGCTGGAACTATTGCAGTCCTGCCATCCCTCTCTATCTTCTGCGTCATTGGAAAATCTTGCAGATTTTAATGATGAGTCCCCAGAGCTGCAGGTGTGTTAAAGGAAGTGACACTCCTGTTCTCATGGGCAGAATCAGTGGGAGGACCATGTTCTCAGCCCCAGTGACTGCAGCAAAGCCAGGGTTTGCGTCTTTGGCACACATACTGTAATCCTTGCATACCTCAGCCCATTCTTACATTACACCTTTGATAGAAGAAATACAAGAAATCCCGCTGTACCATCATGTGCTTCTGGAGAAACTACCCCAAGGCACCAGTTATGCCTGCAGTATGTTTTCCCCTCTTTGTCCAGTGCTGCTGCGAAGTGTGAATATTCAGAATATTGCAAGGATTCCTAGGAGCCTGAGCTGAGCTGGCAGCCTGTCTGGGGGCAGAGGGCAGCCCAGGTGCCTGCAAGGGGCTGTTGCTGCTGCTCCTGTTCCCATGAGAACGTGCAGCAGCACACCCCAGCCACCCCACCTCAAACTGCACAAGGATCCTTACTTGTCTTCAGTATTTTCAAGCTAATTGATGGCTCTTCCATCTTTTCCCTGCTCCACATGGCCATGTTTTTAATACTGTTACTCCTTCTGCCTCAGTAGGTTTCTGCTACCCTGAACTGCAGCTCTTTGTGCTCCTGATTCACTCCAGTCCATTCATCTCTTTTTGGTGGCAGAGTGCTGTCTGCTGCTGGATATTGGGCTCTTTGTTTGTACAGCCAGCACAAAGCTGGTAACAAAGGGACTGCCTGTGTCCCAAGGAGCCCGCGTGCTATGGGGAAGGCAGTGGAGAGCAATAGGAGCAACAGACAGACAGGATGGCAGAGGTGAGTGTGTGGCCAGGGCTACTGCGTGCTGGCTGCAGCAGGGGAATGGCTGGGGGCAGGGAGAGACGTGATGAGGAAGCTGTTCCTGCTGAGTACAAACCCGCTTTGTTCCCAGGAGGTGAGTCGGACTCGATAAACAGAATGGTCCCGTCAGCAGAAAGCCTTTCCCAGGCAGGATCCCCCACTGGCACTCTCACTGGAAGTGGGCTGCACCTCGTTAGCAGGGACGTATTGCTCCTCCCTGTGCTAGCTTCCCCTCTTCCTGACTCTCCGGGGCTCAGGTGGGCTGTGTGTGGCTGTATGGAGGAAGGGCGCCCCCGGGGGCCCCGTGTGTTTGTGTTTTGTTGTGTTGTCACTGTGCTCTTTCTGCCCTTAGCTGGGCAGGGGGTTTGAGGAGCCGTGCTGAGATGGGACAGGTGTCAGGCGCTTGGAGTGGGACTGCTCACTGTGCACTTAGAGCCACTTCGGGAGGGGAGGAGAATGGGTCCCCTGGCAGGGAAGTTGTGTCCAAACAGACAGAGCAAGGACTCTGCTTGTGATGTGGGAGGAAAGCAGCCTGTGCCGAGGCGGCTGGTGGGGAGGACGCCGATGTCCCAGCGTCGCATAGGGCAGGGCTCTGAAAGCACCGCAGAGAGGTGTTGGCAGTGCTGTCCTGTGCCTGTAATTGCAGTGGGTCAGGAAGTGAAAGCAAACTCTCACTGGTCTGAGGTGCAGATGAGGAATAATCTTAAAGTTTCTGGTTGCTTTGGATGGATGCACCTTTCTGTTCCCATCCTGAGGAATTTGGGAGGAGGCAAAAGAGCAGCTTAAGCTGCAGGAGTGCTGCTGCCTTGGTGCAATGTTTTTCCTTGATGGTGAGGCTGAAAAGCAGAAATTATACAGAAGAGTGTCCTCAATAGCCACTTCCAGAGGAAGGGGAAATCCAGGTCATAGCCCTTGATGAGGAGGTCTTTGCCTGCCTTCCAGTCTCCTGCCAGGAGGTATTTGAGCCTTGGACAGGGTCTACACCCTCATCTCAGTCTGACTTCTGCCAAGAACCATGGTGAGACCTCCCAGGGGACAACTGAGCCAGGTACCTAGAAGGCAGAAAGGATATTTCCAGTCAGGCCCGAGAATGGGGATGGTGGCATGAGCCTGCCTGAGTGGACTTTGTGCCTCCTCTCTTGCTGGGCCAGAATTGTGGTGCTGGTTCAGCATGCAGTTCCTGTGGCCCTGCAGGGTGGCATGGGGAGGGGGATACCTGTGCCCATCCTGCCAGTGAATGTGTGGTGGAACATGCAAGTGGGTGGTGCTGGCTGCCCACCAGGCCCTGTCAGGCTGAGTGAGCCCTGCCTCATATGTCAGGGAAATGCTGAGCTTCCTCCCCTCCTCTTGCTTCCTTCCTGACGGGAATTCACGTCCATGTTTCTTGCTGCTTCTCCCTCCTCTTGCAGCACAAACACATGATCCTACAGAGATAGCCAGAGGGGCAGGACAAGGCAGGTTAGACCATGGGGGCTGCATTGCTGCAGCCCCTTGGCTCCTGCAGCATGTGGCGAAGGGTGGCAGGGAGCTCAGGACAGGACCTCCCCACACGGTTTCTGCCTCTGTGCCCAGGAAGGGTTTTACTTCCTGAGCCTATGTGTGGTAATTTCAGGTGTTTCTGGGTGCTGACAAACTTCTCACTGTCTCAGCCTTAGGCACTGACCTGCCTTCAGACCCTGCACAATGGAGGCTGGCTCCGTGGTACGGGCAGTCTTTGATTTCTGTCCCAGCGTCTCTGAAGAGCTGCCCCTCTTCGTGGGAGATGTCATCGAGGTGTTGGCTGTGGTGGACGAGTTCTGGCTCCTTGGCAAGAAGGAAGGTGTCATAGGTAAGAGCTGGAAATGCCTGCACCTGGGCCCATAGAAGTGCCAGCTAAATTTCTGCTTCATGAGCACATCTTCCCTTGGTGGGGAAGGACCTGATTTGATTTACTAAATCTTTCATGGGACTTTGATTGAAACTGAGAGTGCAAGTTGCCACTGATGTCCTGCCAGCTTTGTGTCAACTATTCAGACAGCTTGTGTGTTGTTTTTTGAGAGAGGTTAGAGAGTCAGTTCTCGAGGAGATGGGAGCTTCACGATACTGGTTGTTCCAGTCTCTGTAGAGAGACTGCCCTTTTCCAGGCTAGTAGATGTGCTGACCTGCTGTGGCAGTGGAAGGGGAGAGAGGAAACATGCACTGAGAGTGGAAATGCATCCACTCTGGAAACCAGTCCAAGTGATGACCTTGTCAGTGGAGATAGAACAACAGTGACCATGTGTCCCCCCCAAGCCCTCTGACTCAGCCCCACTTTCTGCAGCAGCTCCTTTCTGCTTCAGAGCATCTTCCTGCATGAATTGCTGTCAGTATCTAGGTGGCTGAAGTGGTATGCAAGTCTCTTAAACTTTTAGGGGGGTGTGAGAAACCTCTGAAGCAGCAAAATGCTCATAGTGAAACACTAAGTCTCATAGTCTCTGTTTAGGCAGCTCTTTCTCATCTTAATCCTGATGTTAAGAAGATGTGTGAGCTCTTGGGGAGATGAAAGCCAGGCCACTTCAAAGCATAAGCCTGCCTGTCTTCAGCATGAGGGTGGGACTGATTTCGTCCCTGGCTGTAGAGATGGGGCTGCTATTGTAGCAGCACTCTGGTCTCTCCTAACAGCCACAAGCTGTCTACTGTCTGAAACAAAGGTGGACAGGAGCACTTCCCTCCTGAGCTCCATGTGGCTGATAAGTGGCATTGAATGAACATGTGCCTGATGTTGTTGCTGCTGCAGAAGTCACTGGGCAAGAAGTATTTGTGCAGTTTTCAACAGGGTTTTGTCTCCCAGCATAACTGGTGAGGTTGTTCTATAGAAGATGAAGCTATTAAAGAATAACCAACAGATGTGTGTCGTAGCTCAAAGATAAAGAAACATGCTGAAGTCAAACTGAATGTTTTTTAATGACCTTTAACTCAAAACCCAATTGCATTCCTACTTTCCCTTGGAACAGCTGTTGTAGTTTTCTGCCCAGCTTTCTAAGTTAAAGTTGTAGGGAATGGAAAAAGCACTTTAGAATAGAAGTTGTGGAGGTGTTGCAGCCTAGTACTCATTACTCTGTGGAATAATTACTGTAACTCCATGTACAGTAATTCCTTTCTTACAGCATTATGTTGTTTCCATGTACAGAGCGGGAAGCTAAGATAAGGAAAAAGAGGGCTGGTTAAAACTGCGAAGGAAGCAGCAGAGTGTAGCAAATGCCAAATTGCCTAAACACAGTGCAAAGCTCTGGGTGTCTAGGATATGGTATTTCCAGGTTTTATTAAAAAATATTGAGTCATCCAAAGGCAATGCTGGATGTGGTACTAGCCCATACTTTATCATATCTCCTTGCCTCAAATTATATAAGACATTTTTAGTGGCCTTTGCAGTGGGCTTTGCCATGTCCTATGCTCTCAGGACTGAAATTAGTATCTGACTGGTATCATGTGGTGGCCAACAAATGTGCCATGGTTAAACAGGTACACAGAGTGACAAAGTGGGGAAGGTCCCTGGCATCCCAGCAGTGCTGAAGCGGTGGCAGAGCCTGTGACTCGCAGGTGTGGCCATCCTGAGTGTGGCAGCCCGAATTCTGTGCTGAGACTGCACAGGGGCCAAGCTATGGAGCAAGGAGTACCAGGGGGAGATGCCTAGTCAGAAGACACTGATCTTGTGATCCAGCACTACTGGATCTCTTGGTCCTCACCGTGGGTCTAAGTTGGGAAGGAAGCAGTGAGGCAGAGAAAACCCAGTATGTCCATTCCTGGAAGCTCCATGCTGATGGCACAGTCCCAGTAATGCACACAGCCTGTGGTTGCCTGGAGTAAGCCAAGGGCTCAAAGTTTTTTGTTCTCTGTTAGCTCTTAAGTACTTAAAACCCCAGGAATTCCTGACTCCCAGATTTGTTCTTCTTCCACCAGGCTATTGAGGCACCTAGGGTAACTGGGTATTTTCCTTTAGCAAGAGATTAATAGATCCCAAAATCTGGAAGGAGGGTGGAGATGGTGGTAGGTCACAGGAAAGACTCATTGCTGACAACTTGTTCTCCTTTTAGGGCAGTTTCCTAGCAGCTTTGTTGAACCTGTGGATATTCCCCCTTTGAAGCAGGGAGAAAAACTATTTGTTTGTACCAATGACTTCACATCTCAAGAGCCAGGGAGCTTGTCATTGCAGAGAGGTAATCTCCATTCCCTTCCTTTGCTTTGCACCTCAAAAGCCTCACCTGTCCTTCCGGATGGATGAACCTAGTCACAGCATCCTGCCTAGAGTGACAGAAGAAAGAGATGAATCTCCTAATTCCTCATGACATGGGTCATGTCAAATCCACCATGGTCCTCTAGGCTTCTGCCACTTTGATACCAGTTTCTCATGATCTATCATTACTCATGAAACTCCAAAAATTTACAACTGCCTTTTAACTGACCTCTAATCTCCAAATCTGAGACTTGCATTTGGGGGAGAATGAAAGCTTTGATGCACCTGTACAGCTTTGCAGCCAAACTGTGTATCTTAGATGTACAAGAGGCTGCTGATACTTCATGCCTTAACCTCATCCTGTGCTTGTGTGCATCCCCACCATGCACTGTGCTCTGGCAGAGTGCCAGTCCTCACCCACAGCCAGGAGGGAACACGGGGAGGCAGGAACAAGAGGTGGGAAGCAATAATGAGAGCAGTTTTGAACTGGTGTGTCTCATTCTCTGCAGGAGACTTGGTGATCCTGGGGGGGTCCCTGGCCTCCAGCTGGCTCCAGGGCCGAAGCAGCTGGGGTTCCAAGGGTTTTTTCCCCTCATCATGTGTGAGGGAGCTGTGCCTTTCGGTTCGGAGACGTCAGCTGTCCCAGAGCACTCTCCCAGAGGTGCCTGCCTACTCACTGGGCCAAGCCCGGGCCCTGATGGACCTGTCTGCTCAGCTGGAGGAGGAACTGGACTTCAGGGAAGGGGATGTGATCAACATTATTGGTGTCCCAGAGCCTGGCTGGTTTGAGGGTGAACTCAGAGGCTGCAGGGGCATCTTCCCAGAGGGTTTTGTGGAACTGCTTACTCCTCTGCGAGCACCAGGAACCTCAGTGGATCCAGAGCCCACAGGAACTTGTGACACCAATGGGACAGTAGAGATGCCCCCCAAAGATGACAAGGAGCCAGGGAGTACTTATGGTGTTGCCCTCTATCAGTTCCAAGCCCTGGAGTCCAAGGAACTGGATTTTGATGTGGGTGACAGGATTCGGATTGTAGGCATTCAGGAGGATGGCTGGCTGGAGGGGGAGCTGAGAGGAAAACGTGGCATCTTTCCACACAGATTTGTGAGGCTGGAAGCCTCTGAGGCTTCTGAGGAAAAGGTGAGTGCTGGGAATCTGCAAGGTGGAGGCAGTTGTGGATTGACCGTCTATGAAGATCCAGAAAGCACTTGCTCTGAAACCCCTCCTTTGCCAGGGAAAGATAGCAGGGACAAGGAGGCTGGCTTGGCTGCATGCCCTGAGCCTGCCACCATTTTGTCTCACAAGACAGAGACATCAGAGGGTCCTCTTGGCACTGACTTGAGACAGCACCAGGCTTTTCGCAGCACAGGACACCAAGAGCCACATCCCAAAGGTGTGGTGGGCTCGGTCCCCTCTAACCATACGAAGACAGTCAATGGTGTTCTCCCCTCTGCTCAGCTGCCTCCCCCACAGGGCAACAGGCCTGGCCAAGCAGATGAGCTGCAGCCTGGGGAGACCATTTCAGCCTCCCCCGGAAACTCAGAAACTCAGCTCCTCCCTAAGCATGATGGAGACAGCCCCACTGTGCCCTTGCAGGCTCCCCACTCCCCCCAAAATCCTTGCAGGAGCCAAGTGATTTCATGTCCTGACAGCTGGGCAGCATGCCAGCCCCAGGAGAGCCAGAGCAGGACCCAGGATCTAGACAATTGGATGGACAGTAAACTGGAGAAGTCCAAGCCCTGTTTCAGCTTAGGAACTGCCCAGGTGAGCCTGGACACACAGGCTGGGAGCTGGGGGGAGTGCTGCTGTCTCACAGTGCAGGGGGACA
Source organism: Picathartes gymnocephalus (assembly GCA_013390045.1). NCBI lineage: Eukaryota > Metazoa > Chordata > Aves > Passeriformes > Picathartidae > Picathartes > Picathartes gymnocephalus. Next base: position 329,497 of record WEKY01007147.1, read on the forward strand.
CCTGCACGGACCTGGACTCCAAACTGACAGAGCAGCTGGCCCAGTTTGAGAAGAGTCTGTCAAGTACTGGTGCGGAGCAGGACAAGGTCTCCCGTCACTTCTCTATCTTGGACTACAGCTCTGAGAAGGACATTGTCCGTGGGTCTCCTGAATCTGTGTCCCACTCCAGGCAGGCAGAGAGGAGAAGAGCCCTGAGGCCACCCCCTCCTCGGCCCAGCAGCCTCGTGAAAACTGCTGTGCACATGCAGGGTGGCCAAGTGCCCAAAGGCAGGTCTCTGTCCTTCTCGGTCAAACCCTCCCGGCCTGCACCCCGGCCTCCATGCAGCCACCAGCGGAAAAATGTGGCCCCTGCACAGCTTCAGCCCAGCACCCCAGAGCAGCGGGTGGAGGAGGGACGTGAGGACTTGACACAGGCAGGATCAGCCTCCTCCAGCTCCATCCTGCTGATTAGAATTGGAGAGGTGGAGGGAGATCTGGAGGCCTACAGCAAGACCCGTGCCGAGCTAAGCCTGATGTTGGAGGAGCAGCAGGATGAGCTGATGAGAGCAGAGACCATGGAAAACCTTGATTTCTGTGACTCCAACATTGAGAGCCTCAGCATGGAGCTTCAGGAGTTGAGAGGTGAGTCTACAACAGCATGGGATGGGGGATGCTTCAGGAGCACAGGTGCCTCTGCTGTTTTACAGACACTGTTGAAGGCAATCCTTTATACCCTACATTAATTCCTGATTTTGGTCATTTTGTAAGCACTGTTGCAGTAGAAATCGTCATGATTTTGCCTTGGAGAATCACAGTGTCTTTCTCTGGGTATCCCTTTGCCCTAGTCTTCCCCATCCCCTTTTCCTTCCAACTCTCCCATCTCCTCTTCCAGCTCCACCATACATCCAGAGCCTTCATCTCATCAACTCCCAGTAGTATGCCCATGATGGAAAGCAAAACCACAGCTGCTGCAGTTCCAACTTCTCTGCCTCATCCCCTTTTATCTGTAGGGGAGTGAGCAGCAGCTTCAGGGTGGCTTTGCTGGTGGTCCTGCAGTTGAGATTTGAGTTGACGTCTGTGCTGTGACTGCCCTCAATCTGTCACTGGGTTTCCTGTGTTTTCTGCTCTGGTGCTGATACAGACCTGTGGGGATTTGTTATTCATATGAGAAGGGGTGCACAGAAGGGGACTGAACCTGACCTGGGAGTGGGATGGATTAGTGGGCAAAAGGTAAAGCCTGGCCCTGTGCTCCTGCCATCCATGGAGTCCAGGACAGGAAAACAGCACTGTTCTGTCAGTAACAGCAACAAAGAGCTTACAATTGAGGCATATCTGTAGCTGAAAATGTGACTTTTGTTCTTGCATCCCAGAAAAAAATTACTCAGGAAAGAAATTTCCCATGATTATATCAGCACATTTGGTCTCTCAAACCTGAGGATGCCACGTAAAGATTAGTGCTGTTAATTACGTTACACTTGATATTATGGTAGACAAATGGAAAGATGGGATCACATACATCTTCTCCCATAGACCCTTCCCAGGCTTCTCCCAGGAGCTCTGACACTGCAGTTCTGTTACTGAAACCCACAATGTGCAGGAAATGTGGGCAGTGCACGCAGGAGGCGGAGTGAAATGCCAACTCCTGCCTGGGAGTTACTCACTCTGACTTCATTGCCTCCATCCTCCCACTGCTTAATCAGCACTGGGAAGCCCAGGAACTTTGCTGCACGATCATGTCTGAGGCAGAGCACATGGGAATTAAGGCTGGTATGGGCACACCAGGAAAACAGGGTGACAAACAGCCTCCACGTCAGTGGTGTGCAAAAGCGATGCTTGGAAGGAGGCCTAGAGGATCTGAAGCTAGATGAAATAATAACTTGAAGGTCGGAAGAGGAAAATCTAGACTGAATCTCAAGGGAAATTTTTTGATGGGATGGATCTTGCTGGGAAATGTCTCCTACTGTCCCAGAGCTTCCTGGCAGAGGACTGATCCTGTGGAACCCATTGGTGCCTGGAACTGGAAGTTTTAGGCAAGAACTAATGCACTATCCTGAGGCATCCTCAAACAAATATCCTTTCAGTAGTCCTAGGGGATTTTTCTCCAGTTCGAGAGACCTCTCTAGCCCTGTGATAAAGATGTGTCCTGCCCAAGCTCTGTAATGTCCCTTCTGACACATCTGAGTGTGGCCAGAGAGCATGTCTTGCTAGCCCAGCTCTAGTGCAGCAGGTAGAACAGTAACTTGGTGTTGCATCAGCTCAGCAAAATGTGTTTGTGCCATGCCTGAGACATGACCTCTGCCTTACCACTGTTAGGGGAACATGGAGACACACTGGAGGCAGAAAAGCTCTCACTAAGCTTTGACCAGCAACCAAAGCAGGGTAGGCATAGTCTTACAGGGGGAATCCAGCCCCTCAGTGTATCTTTTGGAGAGCCAAAGGAAGAGTAGAAAGTTTGTGGTTTTCTACAGTAAATGTTTAAAATCATCAGGTTGCTTTTTTGGTGTGTCTTGTGAGCACGCTGGGGTTTCACTGATCACCAGGCTGGGGCAGGATGAGTGCTTACCCTCCTGCAGTTGGAGTAGGAGATTCCATTCGTTTTATTTTTGTCTTCTACCAGCTGAGAGCATGGGCTCTGCATTCCTAACAAGTCTTGCAAGAACCTGAGACATGGATGACATCCACTGAGTCTCACGCTCTCTGTCAAGGGCATTTTGTGGTTGTCTCTTGGTTTCTTATTGGACCTCTGTGTTTGGCATGGAAAATTGGGAATATGTTGTGCCCTGCAATGAGAGGCATTACTGGAGCTTGTACTTCTGTAGCCTTCTGGAAACTTATTTTGTGTGTTGGTACCACACTCCATAACCTAAGTAATCCCTTCAAGCCTGTTCCTGTCAGCGGGTAGACCAGCTGTTCCCCCTGGAGCAGGGAACCATGCAGCTGTGAGTGCACGGCACTGTGTAGGCACTGGTCTGTCTGGCAGGGAGCAGTTCCTCTCCTGATCTTCGTGTGACTGTGGATGAGGGCTGGGAAAAGGATGGGTTCAGCATCAGGGTTGAGCCAGGGGCAGCCTGAAGGCCTCAGCTTGCCCCAGCAGGGTGTGGAGCAGAGCCCAGCCTCTTCTAGACCACTTTGCTGCCTCCATGCCATCAGGGGTGGGAAGAAGATCTGATAGAGGATCTGGTATCCTGCCTCTGGTTTGTGGCTTCCTGCGGTCTCACACGTGCTCTGTTTCCCTTCCCTGAGGACATTGGTCTCGGGGCAGGGCCTCTGCATGCTCCAGTGCCCTCCTCTTCCCTGCCTCAGAGCTGCCTGCGGAGAGGTTTTGGCAAAGCCGTGGAGCCGGTTTGGGCGGTGAAAGCCTGCCCAGCCTGGCTCCTCTCCTTGCTCGGGGCTGGTTACTGATTACTTTGGGCAGCAGGTGGAGGAGGCCAGGGCTGCCAGTGATTGGGCCCGTGCCTTTGCTGGCTGGTTTCAGGAAGCAGCACCTGCGTTTCACTTGGGACGGGAGTTCTGGAGCAGAGTGGAGAAGCAGTGTCAGCCTGGGGCTGGGCTCAGGGAGCAGAGAGTGCGGGGAGTCGGCCCCTGCACCGTACCCCACAGGACTATGTGCACCTATCCTTAGAGGAAACACTGCATGGAGGATCCGAGATGGGAACCACAGCTCCTCAGCTGGGAATTTGAGGACTGTTGTGCTGTACGGAGAGAGGACGTGGCTGGCTGCAACAACAGAGCCAGGGTGACAAGGAGGCAGTACCCGGGCAGCCGAGGAGCAGACAGTGGCTGGGACAGTTCCAGGAGACAGGAGGACATCTCCGTGGACCAACAGAGCAGGAGCGGAGACTGTGGAGGTTTTTGGAAGGGAGAGATGCAGTATATGGACTGCAGGAGAGCAGGCAATGTTTGGGAAGGCAAAAGACAGGATGTAGAGGACAGAAGCTACAGGGTGTATGAGAGGGAGAGTGTTCAATACAGAAACTGCAGTTATGAGATAAGAGAAGGGTGGAACAGAGAGGACAGAGTACCTGGGCAGTATAGGGAGAGGGGAAGGCAGTATGGAGAGGATAGAGGCCTTGGAGACTGTAGGGAGGGGGGAGGGTGGTGTCAGGACTACAGAGATCCTAGGGACTACAGTGAGGATGGAAGACATTATAGGAAAAAGGAACTGTGGCACAGGCAAGAGAGGGACTCTGGGGAGTACAGGGAGAGGAGAAGGAAGTATAGAGAGGATGGAGGCAATCAAGTATATAGGGAAGGGGGAAAGTGGTATAGAGATGATGGAGGCCCTAGGGCATATAGAGACCAGGAAGGGCCACGTGTAGATATCAGGGACCAAGTACACCAAGAAGACATTGAACAGCACAGGGGGCCCAAAGGCCATGTCACAGACCACAGCAGTCCAGACAGAGAGTGTGAAGTTCCTGCATTTGCAGTCAGGTCCTCGGGAGATGGTAGCGTGAACCTGGGGTCAGGTACCTCCTACACACAGTCCAAGACATGCGTCCTTCACTACAAAGGCTGTGGGGAGCTGGAAGGAGAAGCCCCAGCGTCTGGGATGCCAGCCAGGAGAAACAGTGGAGCAGAGCGCCCGAGGGTACGCACGGGCCGGCCAGACTGGAGCCAGGTCTGGGAGCAGGAGGCCGAGGAAGCGAACAGCGTGGGCTCTGTGCTGCAGAGAAACAGCTTCTACAGACGGACGGCTCCCAGTACCCTGCGGCACTCAGAGTTTGTGCACACCAGGAACAAAAAGCAAGGTACACAGGGAAATGGTGGGCAATTCCCTTGGGTGTGCCTTCACCCTACCCTGGCACCAGAGCAGCGCTGGGACTCCGTTCCATGTGGGTGGCCAGCACAGACAGGCTGTCACAGGAAGGCTCCTCCCTGGGAATTACTGAAATAGCATGGTGGTCATCACCCCTCTGTGCAGCCTCTGCAGGGGGCTTTTGCGGAGGCCCAGATAGGAGGGAAGCACAGGTGGCACAGACTCCAGGCTGTCCTTTCTGTTGCTCCTGCATGTTTTAGGTACACCCTAAAACTTGTGGCCCTGGTTCGTCTGGTCTCTCAGGGCCCTGAGGAGGTTCTTCATGAGGGAAAGGGTGAGAAACCGGGGTTATTCCCACTGCCTGTTTATAACCCATCATGAATAGATTCTATGTGTAGAAACCAATTCCTGACCCTGACATGAGTACGGCAGCTGTTCACAGGCAGCACAAAGCAGGAAATAGAGGAAACTGTTAGAGTACTCAGACATATGCAGAGAGCAAGTACTCAGAGTTGTGTAATTCACTTGGGCAGGACACTGAGGCATCTGCGTGTTGGAGGGGCTGTCACCAATAGGAATCTCTTGCATCACCACCCCTCTGTACTGCAGTGGTCCCTTGCCTGTGCTACAACAGTTGCATGCCCTGTGTCCTGGGTCCCCAAGCCATCCCTGGGTCTTCAGTCCCATCAAATAGCACCCTGGAGCTGGAGAATTACCAAAGTGGAAGGCTTAGGCTGTCTTGGCATGGGTGAAATCAGTCCGTTGACACTGTGGCTGTCAAGAGGCAGCTGCAGACAGATTTGTGCAGCTTGGCTTGTTGCAAGAATATTGGTGTGTGGGGGTAAAGTGGCAATAAGTTGCTGGGGTCTGGACAGAGGGACAGAAGGAGTCCTTCTTGATGGAAAGGCCTCCATGTGTGTGAAAACCTTTTTGTTCCCGTGCCCCTTCTGCCAGCGTCTGTCTCCTGTAGCTGTGTGTGTGAACTCTCCCTGAAGTGGGGTTGAAATGGAGAGGAAAACTGAGCAACAGCCAAAGCCATGGCAAAGCTGGAGGCAGTGACTACCTTTGCCTTAGCATGGAATCTGTCCTCTGGAGATATATGATTAAGCAGGCTCCAATGGCTGCATTTCTGCACTCTCAATCTGCCCTGTTAGGGTGGGACTTTGCTCAGCTGTGTCCCCAGGATGAGGGAAGGGAGAGGCTTTGCAGTGCCAAGACGTCCAAAGGGCAAGAGGGGGCCCAGAACAGAGTGGGATGGGAAATGGTCCACGAAGCCTTAGGAGTCTGGAGCAGTGCTGGCTTGTCCAACTTTTGCAAGAGTTGAAGGGACAGACTGCAGTGCCAAGTAAAGCCTATGCTATTCAGGGTTATAGGATTCTTCTGTGGCAGGCTCAGGGGCATGGAATAGCTGTGAGAGGTGCAGGGCAGGGTGCCCTCATCATCAGCACCAGTGTCTCACAGCAGGAAAGGAGGGATGAAAGCTCCAGGTATTTCAAACACTGTCTGCCCATCCTGTGGCCTCTTTCTGACTCCAATTGTCTGTTGCTTTCCTCCTTCTGCCCTGCTGGGACACAGTGCTGGACCAGCAGCAGCCCTCCTTGGCAGGTAATGCTTTGCTGCTGTAGCTGCCTCAATGTAAGGATCCCAGCAGCACCTCCCCAAAAGAGCTCCCGTTGTAGCAGACACCTTCCTACGCAGCTGGCAGGAAAAAGTCAGCTCTGGTTCTCCCTCAGTGTGTGCTCCAGGCACCTTTGCTAATGCTGTTTACTTCTCTCACACGTTCCTCCTCTATCCACTGAGTAACAGAATTTGGGACTTGAAAGCCCCAGTAGAGATCATAAAATCATAGAGTGGTTTGGGTTGGAAGAGAACTAGAAGGGCATCTAGTTCCAATGCCCCTGCCATGGACAGGGATGCTGTACACTAGATCAGGTTGCCCAGGGCCCCATCCAGCCTGCCTTGAATACCTGCAAGCCAGTAGAGATGATCTGTTCTGTAAGCAGGGTTATCACACTTATTACAGATTTCTGTACAGTCTAACTGGGTAACAGCTGCTTGGTTAGAGCACCTCTTCTGGAGTGAGACTCAGATGTGACTGCCTGACACATCAACAGAAGACCTCACCAGTCATGGCTTAGCTGCTTAGTCACCATCACTCTTAAAGGTTTTGCGTGCTAATGCGTTGCAGTTCAGCTCTGAACCCCAACCTCTTTCTCCTAAATTAGAGCTTTTTAGTTGATGGACATTCTTCTTAGGCAGGTACTGTAATTAAGTAATTTTTCAGTCTTCAATTCTTTGTAGTGAATGGAGTCTTAAAATACCCATGTCAAAGAAAGACTCACGGGAAGACCTTTAAGTGTTTATTCTTCCTGATGCTCACTCGTTTTTCAGTTCAGACTCTTTTAAAACTGTGGACTTCAGAGCTGGGCGAGGCATTCTGAGTGGGTGTCAGCACTCGTTTGTCTTGGTGTGCTCTTGTCCAAAACCCTGGTCATCCTCTGCAACATTCAGGGCTCTCCTGTTGAACTTTGTCTGATCAAGGCAAAGAATTACTCCCTAGAATACAATCCTGTGTGTGGCTGTGTTTCTTACTCCCATTAATACATTAATGCATTTCTCTGCATTAAACTTGCTTGGTTTGAATAATTCCATCTTATTCAGGATACCCTGGATCATTCGCTGACTCATATGCCTCATCTTTATTTGTGATCCTGTTGAATTGATCTTCAGTTCTCTACATAACAGCAGTGATTTTCCATTTACTTTATTATGTGGGATTAACTAAATACAGTCTCTGGAGAACCTGTTTAGAAATGCCTTCTTTTCTGGATAGTCTCCACTGGCAGTGGATTTTCAAGGTGTTGTGGGGTTTGGTTTTTTGTTGATTGTTTTTGTTTGGGGTTTTGTTGGTTTTTTGTTTGTTTGTTTGTGTTTGTTTTGTTTTGTTTTTTTTAGAAAGAAAGAAAGAAATAAGCAGAAAATTTACTGTATAATTCTACCCTTTTGCCAGGTTTGCCAAAAACCATACTCCCTCTGCCTGCTTGTGGGATTGTGTCATTGTAGGGTTTCCTTTGTCCTGGATGGAAATAAAGGTCTATTATAAAGTAGCATTTTATTTCCTCATTTGAAAGATGAAAACTGAATTCTACCATGCATGGATTTTTCTTGATGTTTTTATTTTCTTATTTTTCTGTGCTTCTGATTTCTTGGTATGTCTATTATCTATTATCTGGCTTTCTATATTCATTTATATATTTATATTTGCTGTCTTTATTGAAGCACAAATGCAGGACAGATTTTCCATCAATACTGTTCTCTTCAGTTTTTTTGTCTATTTAAAACATCCTTTTAAGGAACTTTCAGCTTTCATTCTTTTTTGCATCAGTGTTTTTGCTCACACTTTTGTTGATGCCCTGCCTCAGCTTTAGAAGCTTACCTTTTTACACCATCGTATTACTTCACTTTTTTCTGTGTCAAGGATTGGAATCATCGTCTGCTCACACTGAATGCCGTGGGACTGTCTGGGCAACCAGAGGCTGTTTGGGGTTGTGGTCTTATCTGGCATAGAGACATCACCACCAAGCAGTCTCTTCATTAGACATGTTTGGAACACCAAGCCACTCCAATGTCCCTGGAGAAGCATCACTATTCTGCCCCTGTTCAGCTCACTGGTGTATTACCAACGTCTGGAGTAAAGAGTTTTCACCCCAGCCAGATCCTGCTCCTGGCAGCGAGTTGAGCCTTTTGCTCAGATTAATTATTCCCTGCCCTAGTTTCATCGCCTCCCCTCTCATGGTCGGCGGTGGCTCCTCCCTCCCTGGCCTCCGCATACTTCACATATTTGCAGCTGGTTTGTTTTGTCCCGAGTCACTGCCTGACTGTGCTGAGCTGTGGGCCTGGGGCCGGGCTTGCCTCGCGGCTGGGTGCAGCTCCACGGGAGATTCCTGGGATTGTCCGCGGCGCTGATGGGCGGCGCGTCCCTGCCCAGGCAGCGTTAGCGCCCGCCGGGCTGCGCCGGGCCGGCGGGATGCTGCCAGGTGAGCCCTGGGGAGGAGCAGCTGGGGGGCGAGGCAGACCTTTGGGTGAGCCCTGCAGCGTGTGCTGGACATGCATCCCTTGGATCTGCTCTCTGCGGGTCACCTCTGCTCCCAGAGTGGCAGGGAAAACCTCTAATTGCATGTGTGCTCCCACTAGGAGGTCGGGTAATAACGATTCAAAGTTTTTGTTAATTGGAAGAAAGTTGATGACAGTGGTATTTCTCAGACTAGCAGGATGAGCCGTGTGATTGTGACAGCAAATCACAGCCTCCCCGGGAAGGGCAGAGGTGGGAGTGTGCTCCATCTTCACACCTCGTTGCCAGGGCTGGGTCACCAGCTGGTGTTGGATCTCTTGTGGGTCCAACAAGGGTAGTAGCAAAGCAGCTGCTCCTGGGAGGCTGTTGCAGACCATCAAACCGAGGAGAAACAGGAGAACAGAATCTGAATCTCTAAAAATCGTGATTGAGAATATTGTTTTTGGAAATGTATTTCTGAATGCCTGTTTGGCAGCTGTGTCATGGGTAAACATGAATTTGTCACTGGATTGGAATTTGGTGGCTTCATTAAAAATACGAGTCATATTCCTGCAGGCCAACAAGGCCCATTCAAGCTGTGGTGTATGGCTTAGCATCTCTAAAGTTGATGGGCATGATGAATCAAATTGAAAGGTGACATTTAAGTAGAAAATCTGTGAAGTAAAATGGAGATCTGTTAAAAAAATACTTACTAGATGACCAAAACACACAGCTGTGAAATTGGTGGGTTTAGTTAACTGCTTAATAAGCCTCATTTAGGGAAAGCTGCTATTAGACGTACAAGAATGTGTGACAAACAGGAAAAAATAAATTCGTGACAATTAACAGAGATAGTATGAAATACAGAAAGTGAGAGTTTCTAAATGCATCAGAAACAAACACTAAGTACTACATATTGGTCAGCTATAAGAGCCAAATATTAAAAATAAATTCTCTATTTGAATATTTTGAGCTGCAAGAGTTTGGAAAGAAGTAAGACAACTTTGGAGTTCATTGCTAAAGGAGGGTGCTGGACTAGTCATAAACAACAAGAGTCCTGAGAGACCTGACTGCAATGTGGCCTTGTTTTTGAAGGAATCTTGGAATTTTCAGAAAGAGCAAGAAGGCCAGAGGAGAATTAATTTGTATGAGTTTTCAAAATCATGCAAATACTGATACAGTGTGAGCAGGTAGAACTGGTGCCCACCATTGTGCCAGGTCAACCAAGCTGAGCTGATGGCTACTGTGGGCTTAAAATCTGTGCAGGGAAGGTTTTAATTTTCCTTCCATAGGCAGGGACTTGAGACTTGCTGAAGAAGGGTGTCGTGGAGCTGGCAATCTCACAAGTGTGGGTTGAATCCTTGCCACAGGGTACTTTCTGTAAGGGCCTGACCTAGATTGACTTGCCTGGGGTTTGCTTGGTGGAATGTGGGGAGCTGCTGCATTTGCCAGCAGCACTGGGCATCCCCACCTCTGTTTTGGGGAGCTGGAGCCAAACACATGGTCCGACTGCAGTTTAGCTATGGCTAAGGCTGGGAGCACAGCAGGGTTGTTTGCTGGTGCAGTAAACTCCCGAGGTGTCCTGTACAATACTTGATGTGGTGGCATTTTGCCTGGGGCGAAATATAAAATCCTCTTCTTTGACCAAAGCCAATGAAATCTTCTCCATTTGTCTTCCCAAATGCTGTTGTATGGGTCATTTCTGGCTGTGATTTTGGCTTGTCTTCATTTTCAAGATTCTTCCCAGCCCACCCCATGCAGCAGTATCATCTCACCCGCCCACCCCCTCTGGGTTTCACACACCTGTTTGCATTGCAAATTAACACCTTCCTGTTTCTTCCAGGTTCCCTTCCCACTTGAGCTTGCTCTCCTGCAAAACAAATGCCATGCCTTCTTTAAAATAACTCATTTGTTGTTACTTCATTAACTCCCTGAGCCACAAAGACCTGCTAACTGTAAGATCTTGATGTTTAGTTGTCCCTCCTGTACATTTTTCTGCTCATATCCTGTTCAGACTTCAAGCGCTGTGCCTAGGGACATCCCTGTGGGTGTTTGTGGAGGACCTTGCACAGCAGGGCTCAGTCTGCCGCTGACACTTTGCAGATGCTGTGGAAATGCAAAGAGCAAACCCAATTAAACCCAGCGTCTGCTCTGAGGCCCTCCTTGGGGTTTCCTGCTGCATTTGAGTTGATAAAGTTCATCATTAGGGACTTCTGGAAAGCCAAAACAGGCTCTGATGGGATTAACCTTAAAGATACTTGTCAGTAGGAATCAGTGAGGCCTTTTCTTCCCAGTGATTGCCTACTAAATATACTGCTGGTTGTGTCACTGAATCCTCCTCCATGGAGCTGGTTGTTTTGCCTCTCCCCAGGCTGGATTTCAAGGCAGGACAGCAGAGATGCCAGCTTAGAGAGTCAGGTATCTTCCCTCCCACATCGGGGGCATCTGAGTGTTTCAGCTGGGTTTCCCATTTGCCGGGCTGGTACTGGGAATGATTTTGAAGTTGTTCTTTCTGCAGAGAGGCACAGTGGTCCATCCTCAGCCCAGGCAGCTGTAAGAACTTGCTGGTTTGGTGCTGTTTGATGCTCCTGGTTTCTGCCACAGCTGCTCTGCAATGGGAAGGGCCGAAAGGGCTGGCATGGTTTCACATAATCATGGGCTGAGTCAGTATCTCAGGTTGGGTGTCTTTTCTTTCTCCGGTTGTTTCAGTGTAAAGACCCCGGCCTGGGAGAGCAGTGGGAAGGATGCTTAGGCTGAGGCAGCAATTTTCCCATCCCATGTTTCATGCTGCCATGCTGGGCACACTGCCATCACCCCGCAGAGCACGGCTGGGGGCTGCTTGCAGCCTGCCCAGCACCTGGGCAGCAGCGGCTGGGAGCATGGGGGTCTCTTGGGGCTGTGCACAGTTGGTGCTGTGGTACCGGGATAAGTCCCAAGCCCTGCTGGGTGTCCCTGGGATTAAGCATGACTGACCCTCTGTTGTCTGAGGCTATCACTGGAGAGGTCAGGGAGGGGGAGATCTGGAAGTGCCTGTCCTGCAAAAACATTTCCTAGAAACGTCTGAGCTGGGGCATGTCTGCAACTCTAAAAAAAATCCCGCTGATGGAGGGCAGCTGGGACTCCGTAGCAGACGGCGCATTTGTGGAATCAGCCATTGACATGAAATGGGGTACCCGAGGCAGGCTGGGCGCTGCAAGGGGCTCCATGCTGCCCTGAAATGGGGAGACCCGAGTGTTCCCGGCCTCAGAGGGGGGGCCGGGGCGGGGCTCTCCCGGGCGCTGGGGGGAGCATTGTGGCCGTGGTTTCGGTCCGAGGGCACAGGCAGGTGGGGCAGAGAGCGGCGGGGCCCAGGAATCTGCGGGGGGATAAAATGTCTCAATGGAAGCGGGAGGGGGCTGGGCCGGCCCGGGGCCGCAGGTGGGACAGAAAACCAGGAGGAGAGGCGGCCGCGGGGTCTGGACGGGACCGAGGAGGGCGGCCCGCAGCCCCGGGCCCTGCGGCCCTGCCCGGCCCTACTGGCCGGGCTCCAGCTCCAGGCTTTGCCGGCGGCAGCACCATTGCGGTGCCCGGGGCCCTCCGCGGCCATTCAGATGGAAATGCCCCGGGGCTGGAGAATGGAGACCCTGTTCCCAGCCTGAGGGAGGGGCGGCCGCCATTGCCTGGTGGGGCAGCGGGGGCTTCCCTCCGTGTCTGCGGCTTCCCGGAGCCGCGGAGCTGGAGAGCGGGGTGGGGGAGGACCCAGGCCCCGGCCGGCATCAGGGCAGGCCGTGTGGAGCAGGTTTGTTGCCCGCCACGCCGATGCCAGGGCTTTGGAGTGCTCCTGGTGCTGCGAGGGTGGGCTGTGGGACCAGCCGGCTCTCCCTGCAGCCTTGAGGATGACCCCTCTGGAAAGGCCCTTGGTCTCTCAGTAGTGTTGTTTCTTAGGTTACATGTGTAGCACTTCAGGTGCTTTTTGTCTCCTGTCCTTGCATTCTTGCTGGAGCATGCTGATCTCGCTTATTTGTCTTGCAGAGATGACTCTCCTGTCCTCCCAGACACCATCCCTGGAGCCATCCTCGGCTGCCACTGAGAGCGCAGAGCAAAGGATGTTGGAGAAGAGAGCCAAGGTTATTGAGGAGCTGCTCCAGACAGAGCGGGACTATATCAGAGATTTGGAGATGTGTGTGGAGAGGATCATGGTGCCCCTGCAGCAGGCACAGGTAGGAGGAGCTGGTAAAGGAGGGGAAGCTGTGGTGCAGCACTGGTGGATTGGGGTGAGAATACTGAGTCCATTTAGTTCTCAGAGGTGACCAAGCAGCACAGGAACCCACAGAGGAAATTTAAGCTATTCTGAGGAAAGGAGGGTAGTTCCCACAGCTCCCTGCACTTGTTGAAGTAAGCCCATGTGCTTTTTGATCCTGCTGATCCCTCACCCTTGCTGGGAGTGAGAGACCTGGCAGCAAGTATCACAGATTGATTTTCTGGCGCAGGAAGAGTTTCTCTTAATTTGGTTATAGGTTGATTTCATTGACAGGAGAAATAAGATACGGGGACAGATTTAGTGGGAGGAGAAAGGGAAAACCATGTGAGCAGAGGCAGAGGTGGAGTTGCTGGGAAAGAGAAAGACACTGTGGTAGGGCACATAAGGAGTGAGAGTTTCAGTGCACTGGGGGACAAGGGAATGTGTACAGTAGTCACTGTGATGAGAAGAGGTTGCACCAGGTGCCTGCTGTGAAGCTGAGGACTGATGGGTTGCAGGAGGGCAATGGGGGGGCTGTTGAGTCTGACTGGGACATGTACTCCATCCAGGACATCTCTTTTCCCATTCACTAGATCCAGAACATAGACTTTGAGGGCCTTTTTGGAAATATCCACATGGTAATTAACTTCTCCAAGCAGCTGCTGTCCACCTTGGAGGCTTCAGATGCCATCGGTATGAATTCTGCTGTTACCTTTTCTCAGAAGGCTGGGATGGGGGTTGCTAATGGCAGGGCATAGCAATTTAAATGGTGGGAGAGGATCACTGGGACTGGGCTTTCTCCTTGCTGGTCCCCATTGCCACTCATCAGTCCAACAGCAAAGCCAAGGAGATCTGTGTTGCCCCAGGGGTTACTATGCTGAGGCACAGTGCCTGTGGCCATCCATGGCCCCTTGCCCCAAAGTGCTGCCAGCTTGAGCCATTCACGCCTTGGGCTGCCTGTGCCTTTGCTCTGTGGCTCCAGTGAGCAATGTTCTCCACTATTCCTCCCTGGGAAACCTGGATTGATTGAGCTCTCTGTGCTGGTGGGTGATGAGGAGAGGGGACCTGCATGCTGTAGTAGCACTGTCCTCTTGACCTGTGTGTGTGTAACGGGGACACTGGATGTCTTATCATGAGACACACCAGTGTTTTAGGAGGCAACAGGAGACCAGGAGACACTGAGGTCCTGCTTTGCTGCTGTCTGCAGGGCCAGTGTTCCTGACACAGCGTGCAGAGCTGGAGAGTGTCTACAGGGTGTATTGCCAGAACCATGATGAGGCCATCGCACTGCTGGAAACCTATGAGAAGGATGAGAAGTTGCAGAAATTACTTCTGGACCTGCTGGATGGCCTCAGGTTTGAGCCTCTGGCTGTGGCAGCCACCAGGCTGGGATAGGGGGATCAGTTTCCAACATCCCTGCCCCTCTATCATCAGTGTTTAGACAGTTCAGGTGGTGACTGGAGAGGGTCTGATGGTGGCACTGGATAGTTGACCATGCTCTGGGTTCAAATGGCTACCTGCCCCAATGCACACATGCTGGGAAACCTGTAGACCCCCTTAAAATTTGCACAGAAGCCACCAATGTGTAGAGGAGGTGGCATGTCCTGGACTGAGGGCTCCTGTTCCCCAAAGCCTGAGCCACCACGGCTGCTGAGGAAGGAGCTGCTTTGCCTGGCTCAGCGAGTGCCAGGGCTCCAACTTGTGGAGGTAACTGCCCTGGGAGCCAGCAGTGCCGATGGCTGCTCTGGGAGGACAGGGCTGCCCACTGCCCTGGCAGCCTCACTGGCAGGGCACAGACACTGGCTGTGGGATTGCACACCTGCCACCCCATTAACCCTTGCTTTTCCTTGCTTTTTGGCACTTCGTGGGCCGGCAGGAGCCTGTACAGTGAGTGGTAAGTGCATCCTTCCTCTTAGTCCTTGCTTGTCTGTCTGTGTTGGTCTGGCCATTCCCTTGTAACTAACCTTCTGCCACAGGCTGGGTACATGCTGGGGTGCCCTAACAGTGCCTTGTGGAAGCATGACTGGGAGGAGAGGGGTGTCTGTGGCATGATTGCAGTGGAGACAGTGGGTGAGCTGCACAGGTAGGCAGCACAAGTGATGAGGCAAGGGGAGGTCTTGGGCAGGAAGCAGGATTTGGGAGCCCTCAACCCGAGGGGCCAGGAAAGCCCTGCAGTGACTGCGGTCCTGCAGTCAATCTGTCCTGCACTGGGGGACAGATCTGGGCAGTTGGTTGGTGGAACAGCATCTAGAACAAGCAGCCCTCTGGCAAGTGGGAGGCTGTACCTCAGTGGGATTTCGTGGTGGGTCTGGTAATGGAGAGGATCCTGGCTGGGAAGTATCACCTGGTGTGAGTGAGGAGCAGAAAGCTGGGGTTGATCTGAGAGCACCAGGAGTTCAGGAGTGCAGTGAGTTTGGACATAAGGATGGCTTGACTTAGGGAGTACAGTGGACTTAGGGGAATTGGAATTCTGAGTCTGGCTGGCACTGGTTTGAGGGGGCAGAATTTGTGTGGCAGACCTGGACTGAGACCTGATACCTCTCCTTTGTCCTGATTTTACAGGGGTTGCACAAACTACATTAACCTGGGCTCCTTCCTCATCAAGCCAGTGCAGAGGGTGATGCGGTACCCACTGCTGCTGATGGAGCTGCTGAGTGCTACCCCTGAGGCTCACCCTGATAAGGCACCACTCACAGCTGCTGTCCTCGCAGTCAAAGAAATCAACGTCAACATCAACGAGTACAAGCGCCGGAAGGACCTGGGTGAGGTGCTGGGCAGAGAGAGATAGGAGTGGGTGTGCTGAGGTTAGTGTCTGCTGGTCACTGAGCCTGAGCTGGCAACCACGGTTGTGGAGAAACTCTCACTGCTCAGGGGAGTTTGCCCCCATCACCTTTGTAACTGCCCTTCAAGTAGCTGCTAGTTGTGAGCAGATGCCCCTCTGCTTCCTCATGTCCAGCCCACCTGGCTCTCCCAGCTCTCCTTGTGAATTAGGAGCTGTGGTTCTCCCACATCTCTTACGGCCTTCAGGCACCAAAACTACACAGAGTACCCAAATGTAACCTCCCTGGGACTGAATAGAAGGAGAAATTACTCCTTTTAATACCTGCTGGCCACCCTCCCTGTTTTCCCTTGGAAGCCCCAGGTTCATGCAAATCTTAGACTTTAGTTTTTGCTCATAGCCCCACTGAAGCTGAGGTGACATAGGCTGCCTGTAGTGACTGCTTGTATTTGCTAAAGAAGCAATGTGGACACCTTCTGTCCAGTGACTATTGCACACCATCTCCAATGTCATCTTATGCTGGCACTATGCATAATCCTGTGGAAGAGCTTGAATGGTTTGCCTACCTGGCAACTGGCAAACTGTAGGGCATCTCAAGAACCAGATGGCACAGTGCTGGATGGGATGGGAGGTTATGATACAGTATTTTACATGGGCATGTAGTCATAGGGCTGGATAATGGCTTTAAACTGAGAGAAAGTAGATTTAGATTAGATATAAAGAAAAAATCTTTACAGTGAGGGTGGTGAGGCACTGGATCAGGCTGCCTGCAGAAGCTGTGGATGCCCCACCCATGAAAGTGTTCAAGACCAGGATGGGGCTTTGAGCAACTTGGTCTTGTAGATGTGCCTGCCCATGGCAGAGGGATTGGAACTAGGTGATTTTTAGGTCACTTCCAACCCAAGCCATTCTGTAATGATATGTGGGGTTCTTGGGACTACAGAGGCTTGGGGAAGAGGAGAACTAACAAGGTGATTGTTGATGAGGCAGTGTAAGACATGGGTGTTTGTGCTTACAGGGGTTTTGATTTCTATATCAATCTCTTTAGTACTAAAGTACAGAAAAGGGGATGAAGATAGCCTCATGGAGAAGATCTCCAAGCTCAACTTCCATTCTATCATCAAGAAATCCAACCGTGTGAGCAGCCATCTCAAGCATCTCACAGGCTTTGCACCCCAGGTACTGTGCATCAGGTGCACTTACACCGTGCAGTGCTTCTCCAGAGGTATCTGCTGTCCCTCCACACCCCTTCCCCCTGTGCAGCTCTGATCCAGGCCAGCGAGGCAGAGTGAGCTGAGGGTCTGAGCCACCCATCTCTGCTGTCCAGCTTGTGGGCAGGAGGGCCCCACATCTTGCACTCTAGGAGGTGCTGAGTCCTGTGTTGCCCACCTTGAAACACTTTCTCTCACAGCTAAAGGATGAAGCCTTTGAAGAGACAGAGAAAAACTTCCGGATGCAGGAGCGTCTGATCAAGTCCTTCATCCGGGACCTTTCCCTGTACCTGCAGCATGTCCGGGTGAGCCAAGCTGGGTGTGATGCCAAGCCTGTGGGGCTCACCATGCACTGCCCCTCCTGCCTGCATGGTGTGTCCCTGCAGCGCCTCTGGCCACGGCTCCTGCCTCAGCCCTGCTGGGGCCAGGTGGTCTGGGCTGCCCTGGGAGCCCCCTCTGGGCAACAAGCATGGCTCAGCTGTGTCTCCCTGGTGCAGGAGTCAGCTTGTATGAAGGCACTGGCAGCAGGGAGCATGTGGGACCTGTGCACAGAGAAGGGAAGTGCGCACTTGGACCAGTTCCAGAAAGTGAATCGTCTCATCAGCGACCAGCTCTTCTCCAGCTTTGTGAGTGAGACTGTGTTCTCCTGTGCTGGGTGTGCCGCTTTGGGGCCCACCCTGGGGGTCTGCTGCAGATGGGCAGGCCCTGAGTGGCTGCAGAGAGGGTAACCTGGGAGAGCTGTGAGCATTCCTGTTTAGCTCTGCTCTCCTGAGAGCTTTGATGCCTGGCAGTTTATGAATGTGCCTGTTAGATACACATTTTTTCAGCCCTACCTGAAATGCTACAGCTCTTCAGGTGAATGTTCAGGTACTTCCCATAGTGTTACCCATGCTGGCACAGTTATGTAAGGTTATAGAATAATTGTTGTTAGAAGGGACCTCTGAAGCTCCAGTTGCTGCCACCAGGAGACAGTCACTATACTGTGCTGGGGAGGCTCTGTGCTGGAGAGTGAGCTGCTGGCCTTCACAGTTGGAGAGAGCACCTTGTCTCACCTTCTCCCTGCACCTCTGCCCACCAGAAAGAGCGGACGGAGCGGCTGGTGAGCTCACCCCTGAGCCAGCTGCTGAGCATGTTTGCAGGGCCCCACAAGCTGGTGCAGAAACGCTTCGACAAACTCCTCGACTTCCACAACTGCACCGAGCGAGCGGAGAAGCTGAAGGACAAGCGAACACTGGAGGAGCTGCAGTCAGCCCGCAACAACTACGAGGCCCTCAATGCCCAGCTGCTGGACGAGCTGCCCAAGTTCCTGTGCTTCGCCAAGGAGCTGTTTGCCAGCTGCGTGCGGGGCTATGCCGAGGCACACTGCGACTTCGTGCGCCTGGCCCTGGAGGAGCTCAGACCTCTGCTGTCGGTGGGTTCCTGCAGTGCAGGCAGTGCCCTGGGCTCAGAGCAGCACTAATCTGTGCAGGGTTTGTCCCTGAGCCTCACTGGGACCTGTCACATCATGGGGGAAGCTGATGCTGTGGTTTCAGGCTACAAGTGACTTGTGAAGGGTTCCTGTGGGATGGTGTCGGGGCCAGGATTGCAGGGTTATGATGCAGTTGTGTGTAGAAGGCTCTTGGAGCAGTGGCAGGAGAGCATTCACATGGGAGAATCTCAGGTCACAAGTTTGAGGACCACTTAGAGCTGAGTCCAGACAGGACTGCAAATCCATGCCTGATTCAAGTCACAGGCAGGACTCAGACCCTTACAATGGTCCATGCTGTAGCTCTTGGCCACTTCTCCCAGCAGCTGTCACCTAACCAGGATCCCCAACTTTGCTCTGGTTCCAGGTGTTGAAGGTGTCTGGCCGGGAGGGGAACCTCATTGCTGTCTTCCAGGATGAGCACAGTCGAGTCCTCCAGCAGCTCCAGGCCTTCACCTTCTTCCCAGAGTCCCAGGCAGCTGCCAAGAAGACTTTTGAAAGGAAGAGCATGGAGCGGCAGTCTGCCCGGCGACAGCCCCTTGTCGGCTTGGTGAGTTCCCTCTGCCTGGTGTCAGGGCTTGCAGAGCCCAGGACAGCCACTCACACCTGCCTTGTTCCTCTGCAGCCGACCCACCTCCTGCAGTCAGATGACATCCGAGCCACCCTCCTGGCCCGCTATCCCCCAGAGAGTCTCTTCCAGGCAGACCGCAATTTCAATGCTGCCCAAGACCTGGATGTCTCCCTTTTGGAAGGAGACATTGTGGGCGTCATCAAGAAGAAGGACCCCATGGGCAGCCAGAATCGCTGGCTCATAGACAATGGGGGTAGGTGGCTGTTCCCTGCCCTTGATGCTTGCTGTGAGTCCCCTCCTCTGGTCTCCTTGTGCCCCAGTCTGAGCTTCCTTCCTCTCCCTCTCTGCAGTGACGAAAGGCTTTGTGTACAGCTCCTTCCTGAAGCCCTACAACCCCCGCCGCAGCCAGTCAGACATCTCTGTGGGCAGCCACTCTTCCAACGAGTCGGAGCACAGCAGCTCCTCTCCCCAAAGCAATGCCACCCTGACCTTCAGCCCCAGTGGGGTAGCCGTCACCTTCGCTCAGAAACCCCTGCAGGACTCTGCCTCCCTGGCAGCTGTGTACCCACAGCCCCCACTGGAGGTGGACTCCCCTTCTCTGCCCCAGCCTGGCTCTGGTGACAGGACAGCCCCACCGGCTGGAACAGTGACATCTCAGCGCCGCTACAGCCCCAGCTCTCACAACGGGCACCCCACCAAAGCACATCTCAGGCCCACGCCCTCGGTGGAGGACAGAGACTCTGGGCTGGAGAACAGCGAGTCAGAGGGCAACCAGGTGAGTCTTCAGCCACCATCATGGGGCTGGGGAGGCCAAGGGCTAAC
The DNA here is from genome assembly GCA_013390045.1 of Picathartes gymnocephalus. Taxonomy (NCBI): domain Eukaryota; kingdom Metazoa; phylum Chordata; class Aves; order Passeriformes; family Picathartidae; genus Picathartes; species Picathartes gymnocephalus. Next base: position 349,353 of record WEKY01007147.1, read on the forward strand.
TGCTTTGTTTGGCTGGGGACTGAATCATCCTCCTCCTCCCTGGCAGTGACCAGGAACATGTAGGAGGTGGGGTATGAGACCTTTTCTTCCAATGACAGGTGCAGAGACAGAGAACCAGGCTGAAAATGTGGGCTGTCACTGTTTGGGGAGAAGGACGAAAGCCCACACATCCTATGAGCATGAGAGTAAGGCTGTGTGGTGTGACCATCTAACTGATGCTCTCCCCTTGTCTGGCAGGTCTACTATGCTCTCTACACCTTCAAAGGCCGAAACACCAATGAGCTGAGCGTGTCAGCTAACCAGAGACTCAGGATTCTGCAGTTTGAGGACATCACAGGCAATCAGGAGTGGTGGCTGGCTGAGGCCCATGGGAAGCAGGGCTACGTGCCCTCAAGTTACATCCGGAAGACAGAGTACACGTGAGGCAGCGGACAGAGCCTGCACGCCATGCCTTGTTCCTGCTGGGACTGCTAGGGGTCTGGGGGAGGCTGGCCAGCCCTGCAGCCCCCACTACTTGCCCTTAAGGCTATGCCTCTCACAGCTGTGCAGTGCTCCTGGGCCCCAAAACACTGGCTGCCATCGTCCCTTCAGGGGAGGAAGAAGGGTGGGCTGGCCGGGTAGGCAGGAGCAGGCAGCTTGTGTGAGGGCAGGGGTGAGTTCACCCCTGATGTGTGTTTGAGCCTCCTGTGTCCAGCCAGGAGCAGGGGCGCAAAGCCTGGGTCTGTGGCCTGCCCAGAAGGCTAAGGCTTCACTCAGGCTGAGGAGCTGCTGTGGATTTAAATTGTGGAAGGCTAAAACTGATTTTCTGGAGATGGTCTTTAGTCAAGTAGTATTAAAAGCAGCCCAGACTTTGTGAATGTGCTCCCTGTGCAGCAGGAGCCTGGTCTCACCTGTCTCTGCAGGACAGAGGATGGGGCATTTACACACTGCCTGGGGAAGCAGCTCTGAGGTTTGCTGGGAGTATTTAAGCTCCAGGCCTGGGATGGGTATGGCCTCTGAAACCCTTACAATAGAGGCCACAGCAGGTGCTTTCTCCCTGTGCTTGCTTTCCCTGAGGCTTGGCCTTTCCAAGGTCTGCTGCTGCCAGCAGCCATCAGGGACTCATCTTTCAGGTGAGCCAGAAGCCCAGAACACCATACTCTCGTCAGCACAGTATTGGCTGTGCCCAGGACCCATCTTTGCACTGACATGCCCACCTGGCTGCTCTGGGCTGCGGCAGGGCAGAAGGCAAAGCACAAGCTATCTTCCAGCCTGTTTTCTGGGGCTTCTGACCAGAACTGCCTCACCTGTGCTTTCCTGTGTGGCATTGGAGAAGGTGCTGACATTCTGGACCATCGCTGGGAGGGCTGCGGTGCCTTTTGCTGGGTTAGTGTGTGATACTGCTGCTGCCATGTCCTGAAGGGAAGAAGTTCCCTTCATGGGGCAATGTTTGTATCCCTTGTACTGCTGCTCTGTAAATAAAGATTTGCCCTTGTGTATAGAAGGTGCCTTTGCAAGTATTGGGAGAGCTGGGAGGAGTGTCTGGCAAGTGCTGGGAACAAAGACCACAGCCTTCGTGCAGACCCTACAGGGCCAGGAAAAATGCCCTTCTGCTAGGGTCCAGCATTCTAGTGCCAGCTGCAGCTCAGACACGAGAAAACCCTCACAGGAACCTTCTTTATTAAGATGAAGTGGTTGCACTGCCCTCTTGCCCCAGCTGGGGCTCTGGTGAGTGTTTGCCCTGCTCTAAGTGGGCACCTGGCTCCCTGCATGAGGAGGTCTGGCCCAAGAACAAAGAGTCAAGTTTGTCAGCAATAACCACCATACTTTGTGTGTACATGGCTGTAGCACAGATGTGTGCCTGCTGAGCTTGTCTCCACCACCATCAGGTTTACAGTCTGCAACCACAGCCCAAAATCTGCCCCACGAGTGGTTGTGAGGGGCTCATTGATTTGCTCTACAATCAAAGGGAGCAGCAGCCACAGGGAAGACAGGCAGGCAGCTCTGGTTTCGCTACAGAGTAGTGTTCTTGCCTGAGTAGAGCTGTGCCACTCGATTTGGACTGCCCAGCTCTGTGTAACCTCTGTTGGCAGCTCTCCCCACCCAAGCACTAGCCAGGTTTAAAGCTAAAACCGAGGCTAACCTACATGCCTTGACATCAGCCTTGTAGGTGGAAGACTACCAACAGTTACAGAAAGTAAATAAATTATAACATTCGCTTGTAGATTAAATTTCATTTCATAATGCTAAAGCATCTCTAAGGTAGGTTCACCTGGCATGGTGAAGTACAAAAACTAAGACCACCCCCAACGGAGGTCATGATCTCCCTGCCTGGCAGACAGCTTTTCCCCTTTATCTTGGAATAAACTATGCAGCTCCAGACCCTTGTGTGCACAGCAGGCAGGATGTGGTAGCAAGGTTAACAGCTTGCTCGAGTCCAGATGCTCTGTCTCTGGGTAACCAGAGAAGCCACCCTCTCTGCTTCCCCACTGCAGAGAGGCCAGTTCCTGGGCAGGTGGGCTGTGGGAGACACCAGCGCCCGCATGGTGAGTGGCAGCAGGAGGAGCTGTCACACCCCCGGCCCCTGCAGCGCTCTGCCTACAGGGCAGTGTTTTCTGTAATGGTGATGCCGGCGTCCTTCGCCATCGTGGAGAAGATGCCCTGCTTCATGAGCAGCTCCTCGGGGCTATCGAATTCCACAATCTGCCCAGCCTGCAGCACCATCACCCTGGCAGAAAGGAGCAAGAAGGATTAAACTCCCAGGATCTGACTGGATAGCGCCGCTGGTGCCAGCAGGCCTGCCGACCCTCACCCCTCCTAAGCCACTTTCTGTGGTTCTCCTCTCAGCAGAGGTGAGGGCACAGCCCTCTTCCCTGTGGTATGGGTCACACACATAAGGTGTCAACAGCAAATGCTTCTATGGTCTGTTCTGTAAGGAAGGATCCCAAAAAATGTTTCTCCCATAAAGGCATAACTGCTACATGGACGTCCTTCCTATCCTTCTGTTCTCTTCACCACTGTACATTACTGCCCAAGGCACTGCATCCACCCCTGCCCCTCTGGCTGCTTTTTTGCTTCTGTTGCTGTCCACCTCTCACCCATCCTAGGAGTCCGGATCCCCGTTCCCTTTGCCCTGCAGGACTGTCCCATGGTACCTGTTGCTGTCCATGATGGTGTGGAGGCGATGGGCGATAGTAAGGACAGTGCACTCAGCAAACTCGCTCCGGATTGTTGTCTGGATTAAATGATCAGTTTCCAGATCTACGGCTGCTGTTGCTTCATCCAGGATGAGGATCTTGGCTTTGCGGAGAAGGGCCCGGGCCAGGCACACTAGCTGCCTCTGCCCAACACTGGGATGAGATGAAGAGCATGAGTTACTAGACTGACACTAGCAGAGCTTCTGCAAGCCTACTGCCTCTCACTGCTCTGACCCAACACCGTCCCTGGCCTTTCCTCGCTGACTGTCTGCCACCCTGAGCACCATGTCCCTCAGCATCTTACTCTCTGGGCCACCACAGAAGGGTTGGCTTGCACCAGCTCCCTAAGAGCCCTGACTCCTTGGCCATTTTCTTCCGTCTTCAATTCCCAAAAGCTTCTGTGCATCATCCCTGGACAGCCGCTTTGCTGGAGGCTGCTGTTCCAGGCTGGTCCCTGGGGCCAAGAGAAGGGAGGGAGGCTGGACCTGCATCTGCTCTTCTGCTCACCTCAGGTTCTCCCCTCCCTCGCTCACAAGATGCAGCAGCCCCTCGGGAAGGCCTTGCACATATGTCTTCAGGTGAGCCAGCTCCAGGGCCTTCCAGACCTCGTCGTCTGTGTACTGGTCAAAGGGGTCCAGGTTCATCCGCAAGGTTCCAGTAAAGAGCACAGGGTCCTGCCAGGGACAGCACTGTGTTCAGCCCCACCACAGCCATTTAGCAGGGGCAATGGCTCCTGGCCTCCTTGTGTGGCCACATCCTGCTCACACCACTGCCTGCAGCTGGCAAGGGATGTGGTGACAGCCTGCTCACAGGCCCTTGGCATGTCCACAGCACCCAGGGACACACTGAGGCCATGCAGAACCTGCAGGGGCCATGCAGCAGTGGGATGTGGAAAGGTGGGGATCAGCTCACCTGGGGGATGATGGTGAGGTTGTTGCGCAGGTCGTGGAGGCCAATTGTCGCTATGTCCACATCGTCGATGATGATCTTCCCTCCAGCCGCCTCCAGCACCCGGAACAGGCAGTTGGTGAGGGAGGATTTTCCAGCCCCAGTCCGGCCCACAACCCCGACCTGTGGAAGCAGCTTTTTAGATCAGCTGACAGGGCTGTAGAGAATAGGAGAGATGCTCTCCAACTTGGTCTGGTGGGCCTTCCTGCCCTTACCATGACCCAAACTGCCTGCTTTGGTTCCTTTCCTGCAGCTTGAGTCCCCAGGAGCCACATCCCATCAGCATCCCACCCCAGTGCACGGACCGAAGCCAAGAAAAAACAACTTTAACAGAGTATCTGTAAAGAGTGTAGTGAGGGCAGAGGCACCTTCTCAGTGCTCCCAATATTACAAGTGATCCCCTGAAGAACCAGGTCCAGTTCAGGTCGGTAGCGAACTTTGTAGTCAATGAACTGGATCTCTCCTCTGCTGGGCCAGCCACGTGGTGGACGCTTTTTTGTCACCCATGGAGCCTGGGGGAGGGCACAGGAGCATTAGGGGGGGTTCACTCTGCGATGCTGACTAGCTGTGCAGCAGGTGTTTGCCTGGACCCTGCTTTCCTCACCTCATTCTTCACCTTCATGTACTCATGGACCCTCTCCACAGCCACGATGTTGGTCTCCAGCTCCGAAGACGTCCGCACCAGCCAATTCAGTGTCTGGGTCACCTGCATGTCAGAATCAGAGGATGCAGAGCTCAGTGGCACCCAGGAACAACCACCTCTCACCTCGGCCCAGGGACTCATCCTGGGCATGAGCATCCCTGGCCTGGCCCCTGATGCTCCACTGCCAAGACACAGCTCACCTTTTCCCAGCCCTTCAAAAACCTTGCTGCACCATTTCCAATCCACAGCAGGGCCATATTCCTCCCCATGGCAGCAAGTATCCCACTCACAGTGAGACGGATATGTGCTCCCCTGGCTCTATAGCCACTCCCCAGGTGATGGGACACCCCAAATGATCCCATTTCCATGGATCAGAGCTGGTGGCAGGGCAGCATTCTGCCACCAGTCCAGAGCTCCCAGAGACAACCCTGTCCAGGAATGAGAAAATGCTTTCATTGACTCACATTGAGAGCAGAGGAGACAGAAAGACCCACGATGCCGCCCTCCAAAGTGCCCTTTGCAATCACTGCCAGAAGTGCAGAGAAGAAGACCACCAGGCTCCCAACGAACTCAAGACGGATGGCCAGCCACCTGCACCAGGAGAGGACAGCTGAAGGGCAAGGAGGCATCTGCCTGTGCCCAACACAGAGCTCACCAGTAACAGCAGCACTGCACCAGCATCCCTCACACCCAGCCATGAGCCCAGTGCTGTGCACACAGCACACATTGGTACATGGACACAGCAGGTCATTTGTGGCCAATTCTGCAAGCAGGTTCATTTATGTCAGTCCATGTCTCACACACAACTTCCTGTCCTGGTAATGCCATATATCAGAAGAGGCCCAACCATACAACCCTCACACCCCCAAATCATTTACCAGTAAGATGCAAGACCAGAAAGTGCCCACATCGCACTCCCACCGGGCCTGGAGGATCACCCTCTTCCCAGAACTCACCAAGAGCATCTCAGCCCTTGACTACACAGCTCACCCTGCCCAGCCTCTGGACACTTGGTAAGGGGGACATTCTCTGGCTTTCAAAATCACCCTAAAATGTCCCATTGCCACAGATGGTGTCCCTATCCTAAACTCCCCCAGTACCTACACAGACCCTCAATACTGAGATCAGGAGAGGACTGCAGTATCCCAGGGACATCCCTCAGGACCCAGAAGCCCCTAGGCAGAGGTGCTGCAGGCTATGCTGTGGCGTAAGTGGTAAAACTCACCTATTTGATATTATCCAGGAATAAACACTTTTCTGATTTATGTCCATGGTGGTCTCATTTTGCTTCAGGAACCGTTCTTGGTGTCCATAGGCCCGGATCACAGAAAGGCCTGACACTGTCTCACCAAAGTGGGAGTAGATGGGAGACCTGGTGACAGAGTCCAGACGCCTTAGCTGGCGTGACGTGGAGACATAGAAGCGCTGAAACGAGGGACACAGCTTGGTTACCGACACAGAGCCCAGCAGCCACGAAGATACTGCCCTCAGCAGGACAGAAGCTTCACTCAAGGCCCAGTTACTCACCAGCACAAAATAGTAGAAGATACTCAAGGGAACGATAACAACAGCGAAGAATGGAGTGGCCAGGCAGATCACGATCAGTGTGCTGATGATGGCCATGAAACAGGAGAGCCAGCTACGGAAGGACATGGGAATGGTCTCATCTACCGTGAAGATGTCCTGGAGCATATAAAAAAGTATAGAGAAGTAGTCAGTGACCCTAGAGAGAAGGAGAAGCCCAAAGACCCCATACATACAGGGTTCCTACACACTCCTATGGTAACACAGTGCCAGACACTTGTAAAAATATTGGATGACCCTGAATTGGTGTTACGGTCACAACCTCATTTAGGGCCACAGTTCCTAGCTTGGGAATAGCTGAGTGAACAGAGAAACTTCCTACAATATTCCCCTGTTACACAGACTAGCTTTAAGAACTGCATCTTATCAGCACCTAGGATGCAGGAGCAGTAATTGAAGCAAAAAGAGGGATAGGGAAAACTCCAGGTCCATGCAGGTGCACCCAGGTCTCCAGCTGGTCCTCATCCATCTCCTAGCTGGGCACCACATACTCCCTCAACTCCAAGTCAACCCAGCAGGCCCATCAGCTTAATTTCAAAAGAAACTTTTATTCCCAAAAATCAAGAGATGGCACCAAAGGAAAAAGTGGAGTAAGAGCACACTTGAAATTACCTGTTTGTATTTTCCCTCCTTTCACATTTTCTCTTTGTTTTATGACCTTCAGTTAGATAGAAAAGACTGTAGATTTTGCTGGCAGTCGACAACCAGAAGGACTTCTCATTGTGGGACATGAGCTCTAGGCTCTTACCTTTCTTAGTAATCTACTACGGACCCTCGTCTGTTTCCCCACATCCTTCTTGCCCAAACAGGACAAGAGTATACAGGTGTAACCTTCTTAGCACTGAGCAGAGGAGGTAACAACTTCCTGTGATTTGCCACACTGTCTTTCTAGTATAGACCAGGATGTGGTTTGGCTCACAGTCAGCCTTGCATCCACCATGTCCTCCTGGTCCCTTCCTGGCTCTTACCTGGGCTCAGCTGTGCAGTGCTCAACAGGAGCAGGGTTATGCACCACCCAAGGCTCTCCAGACCTGCTGGAACAAACACCTTCTCTGTGTTGGGGGTGTTCTCTTACCTTGGCAAACCTATTGACGATGCGGCCGGTCGGGGTGGTGTCGAAGAAGCTCATGGGCGCGCGCAGGATGTTGCTGAGCAGCTGCTGGTGCATGAGGCGGGAGGCTCTCATGGCGCCCCGGGCAGAGAGCATGGTTGCAAAGAGCAGGAAGAGAGCTGCAAGAGAGCATGGGGCCATCACCAGCTCGTGTGTGACACTGGCCCCAGGCACCCTTTGGCTTGGCAGACACACCAAGCAGCACCAAGCCAGCAGCTCTGCAGCAAGCTGCTGGGATAATCCTGCAGCCCGCCTTCTTGGGAGGCCTCCGCAACTGCGTCCCAGCACAGGGGAGGAACACTAACCCTACTGGAAAGCCTTGGGCCCTAGCACCATGTCCAATCTGATTAAGGAAAATTATCTTAAACTACAGGGGCAACACAGACTTGGGGCAATTTACGCTGCTTTCAGACTGGCGTGTGTCCACAATTCAGCCACGAGCTGGAAGGAAGGCAGCAGCAGGCAAATGAACAAAATGCTGTGCTCCCTGCTCCTTACTGCACTGCTGGCTGCAGGCCTTGCAAGTCATATCCCTCCTGGAGCACACAAATGAGGTGAGTGGGAGCCGCTGTCCTCCCACACTCACCTTGTGACAGCCCCAGCGCCCCAAAGACTCCGATCCGCAGGTCCCGCTGCTGCGTGGGGTAGGTCTGGTTCAGGTAGTGCTGCGCATCATCAGTCCAGGCACTGAGCCACAGGTTGGTCCCCACGGTGGCGACATACTGTCCAACGTAGCCCATGACAATCCAGAAGGAAAAGCACAAGCCAACAGCACGCAGGTACCGCAGGTACATGGAGAACTTCACCTGTGGACCAACTGAGCCCATCAGACCGCAGGCAATGACACCCAGCACAGCCTTGAGACTCCACCTTGCTGCCCACAGAGCTCCCCTCCACCACCCCACCTACCAATCCCAGGCAGCTCTGTCTCCTTCGTATCTCTTGGCTGCGTTGTGGCCACAGCCAGGCCACATCAGCTTCTCTGAGCCACAGTCAGGGGCTGGCAGCACCTAGCCAGGGCAGCACAGTGCTTCGTCCCTCCATCCTCCTCACCCTGCCAGTTTCCACAGCTTCTTTCTCGATCAGTTTCTGTCCCTTCAGCTCCTTTGGGGGCTCCTCCTGGGCCTTCTTCTGGGAACTGGTGCTCCTTTTACTAAGGCTGCAGGGAGGTGATGAGTACCATTAGTCACAGGGTGTTGGATCGGTCCTAATCTCCTGGGGGTGCATCCCTATACTGCACTGGGTCTCCAGTGGCAGAGTCCTCTGGAAAATAATGTCCCAACTGGGGCAGCTTTGTGTGAGCCTTGTGGAAGCACTAGGCATGTACAGCCATAAAATTAAAGCCTCATTCCCAAAAGCACAACTAGCCATCAGCACGAGTTTCAGGGAAGACTGCAGAGTAAGGCTGTGGCACACTAGTGTGAGTAAAGGCAAAGTCAGATGCTCCTGACCCAGAGCAGCTCGTGGTAGGAGCAGGCAGGGCAGCTCCCATCTGGAACTCCCTGGGGAGCCCCCAGACCCCTGTCTCTGATGGAGCAGTGCATGTGGCAGGGGAAAGAGCTGAGAGCTCAGGTCATGTCCCACCTGCGACTCAATTTTCTTCGATGGATGCTGGCCTCTCTCTTCAGGGTCATAGTCACCACATCATCAGAACGCTCCTCCATGCACGGATCGACATATTCATCGGCCTCCTCTTCATCCCCAGCTAAAGCAAGAGCTACAAGCACAGGGATGAGGGAAGGTAGGGTCAGGCACTGAGGAAAGAGCAGATTCCATACACCACCACCTCACCTCTGCTGCACTCAGCTCCATGCCACACCCTAGGCTGTGTCCTACCACCACATATCACACCTTTTCCAGCCTTGCTGCAAGACCAGCACAGCAGGAGGAGGAAGAAATACATTGTGCTGCAGGGAGAACTGATAGGGGACATAGGGCTAAAGGCGTGCAAGGAGGCAATCCCTGCTGCTGACTTATCCCAGCACCACTGGCCAGACCTCAAGCAAAGGTCTGTGCTAGTTTAGTAGGTGCAAAATCTGGTAGGTCATATCACTTCGGCTCTGAAGCGTGTCCTTGAGCAGGTGGAGATGGGCCCTGTGAAGCCATACTGGGAATAGCCGGGCTGCAGCTGGACACCTGACCTGACACCACTCCTCCCCATAGCACAGGGGGGCATGATAAAGATGAAATGTTATCCAGTGGGATGTTTAGAAAAAAGCCAAAGGATCTTTCTGACCCCAGCATCACAAAAATATGGAGCCTGTTGCCACATAAGATTTTGGGACCCATAATAAATGAACTAAAAAGGGAGTAAAAAATTTAAACAGGTCCCATGCTGGATGTTCGACATAATGCCTGAATGCAAATCTTAGTCAGCAAGTTAAGGTGTTGCTGATTGCCAGAAGCTGGGGAGGATTCACAGCAGCCACCATTGGTGCCTGGGCTGGATAGAACCAGGTCAGGCTGACAGATCTTCATATTCCCAAGATACATGCACAGCCCCTCTAACTGCCACAGCCCCACTGTGTTCCCAGTACCTGCAGTATTTTCCTCTGAAACATCCTCCTCCTGGTTTCCATACAAGTTCAGGAACTGGGAAAAGGCCCCCTTGTTTGCAAGCAGGGTGCTGTAGGAGCCATGCTCAGACACTGCTCCTGCTGCCAGCACCACGATGTTATCGACCTGGGGCAGGAAACTGATACTGTGCGTCACCAAGATCCGAGTCTGCAACAAAAGGGTTGCAGGGTAGTGACCATCAGAACATCCCTCATCCCCAGCCACGGGTCTTGCAGGCTCTCCATCTCCTACTTGGGGACTTCTCTGCTTATCAGTGCCTGGCTATGAGGACACTCCTGGCTAAGATGTACTCCTCTGGGGACTCACGAGGCCTCTCCTCCCTGCTGCAGCCTCACATGAAAGCTACAGGATTCCTCTCTGTCCTAGGCAGGCAACCTCAGACTTCCTTGGACCGTTAACACCATGTCAGTGCCACTCCTGCCTGGCTGGGTGGGTTGCAGGGGATGGGTGCTCACCTTCTTTTGCAGGAGCCCTTTTGGCCCCAGCACATGCTCGAAGAGGTACTTGCCCACGTGGGCATCCACGGCAGACAGGGGATCATCCAGGATGTAGATGTCTGCGTTGCTGTACACCGCCCGGGCCAGGCTGACCCGCTGCTTCTGGCCCCCACTCAGGTTGATTCCCTGGAAGGGAAGGACCTCCCTAGACATGGGGGTGGCACAGGGCAGCAGCTCTGACCTCTGCTGCAGGTGCTATCGGAAACCCATAGTGCCCAGGGCTGATACCTTCTCTCCAATCTCTGTCTGGTCACCCGCAGGCAGCAATTCCAGATCTGGAAGGAGGGCACAGGCCTTGAGGACCTGCTGATACCTGGCTTCATCCAGTTCTGACCCGAAAATGATATTGTCTTTCAGTGTGGCATTCTGGATCCAGGCCTGCTGGGGGACATAGGCCAGGGAGCCCTGGAAGGAGAGACAAGAACAGCTACCTATCAGAAATCAGCCTGAGCACTGACACTTCCTGCAGCCTGTCCTTTGTCTGAGCCACCACTCTGGGACAGTCCTGCTCTACTTCCCCGCTGAGCTCCCAGGCAGCCCCAAAGCCCTCTGCACCGGCTGGCTTCTCTCACCTGGATGTTGATGTGTCCCTTGATATTCTCCATCTCCCCAAGCATGGCTGAGACCAGTGAAGATTTGCCTGAGCCCACAGCCCCCACCACAGCCACCAGGCTCCCAGGTGTGATGTCCAGGGTGACACTGCAAAGACATGAGGACTGAGGAAGCAGCACTGCCAGGTCGCTCGTCAGTTCCTGTGTGGGACCAGCACAGAGCAGTGTCTCTGGGACACTCACATCGAGCAGCACTGTGAGAGGCGATTGTCCTCCCTGACTAGTAACACAGAAAGCCTCCCCCTCCCCAGCCCTCTGCCTCTGATGTGGCACAGGGCACTCACTCTCTTATGGCAGCATCGCTGTCCTGCTCCCAGGCAAAGGTGGCCTCCGAGAAATGCACAGCACTGCCTGTCAGAGAGAGATGTCCCTCAGAGAGGGGAAAGCCCAGGGCTGGGCCAGCCTGAGACTACAGGGAGTAATCTAGAGGTTCACCTACCTGCAATGGGGTTGTGGTGGATAGCTGAGGTGTCCAGGTCTTCCCCACTCAGGTAGCGCTCCAGCCTCACAGTCGACACATTGGTCTGCCATGGTAGAAAGAGGATGAGGATGGCACACAGGCATGGGGCACAGCTGGGTGGGCTGGCAGGAGCCCCATTAGCAGAGCACCACATCACAGACCCCACCCAACCTCTGGGCCCCAAACCTGTGTCATGCATGTGAGTCCTGTCCCACCCCATTGCCAGCAGAGTCCTGTGCACTGACCCCTGGGGGTCCATCACACACCTGAGCCCCATGTGCTGGTTTGGACAGAGGTCACAGAATCATAGGATGCCCCTACACCCCCTGCCCTAAGTGAGGCCTGACCTGCACCAGGGAGGAGAGGACCATGGGCAGCATGGCCATGGGGAAGCGCAGCACATTGAAAAGGGAGATGGCAGTAAAGGCCTTCTGTGCATCCAAGATGTTGTTCGCATCCATAAGCGCGTAGACAGCAAAGCTTGCCAAGGAGACCTAGGACGGACATCAGGGAAAGCCACCACCAGTGTGCTTGTGTGCAGCCCAGACCCTCACACTGCCCCAAGGCCTCAGCAGTGCCTTCGAGCTGGGGACCTGATCCCCTCCTGCTTCTGTTCTCTTTTGGGCCCCATTTCACCCCTTTCTACCACAGCTCTCCTGCCAGAGACAGAACCATAACCTGCATCCCAGGCATCCACCAGCCAGCCCCTCCCTCGCTGCAGAAACACTCCAGCTGAGGTTCCAAATATTCCCCATCCCCTTGGACATAGCCCAGCAGCCCCAGCTCAGAGGAAGGTACAGCCCTCCCCAGGGCTATTGTCACTCACCAGGAAGGGGGCACATGAGAACACAAAGATAGAGATTGACTGTAGATAACTGAAGTTCACCAAGTTCTTGAGCTCACGTGCACGGATCTCATTAACTCGCTTCTCAAAGGAGGGCTCCCAGGCAAAAAGCTTCAGGATCTGCAGGATGAGCAGTGTGAGTAGATGCTGGCCTCACAGGAATGCCCATCTCCACACTCAGCCCACTGGTGGCCAGCACCTCCATCACCAGTTCCTGGCTTGCTCAGAAGCCTGCTTGGCCACTGCATCTCCCCTCTCCTGTCCTGCTTATAGGACAGGACTCCCCACGGCACTCCCACTCCCTCAGTCTCTGCTTACAGGTCACTGCCAGCCCCTCTGCCACCACGCCACTACCACAGCCATCCAGGAAACACTCAGAAAACCCTCTCTTGGCTCCCAAGTCTTAGTCCAAGTATCCAGAGCTCCTCCCCAGCCAACTTTTCAAAAGATGAGGCAGCCAAGGGAATTGCTGAGACCCAGACACAGGGCCCCCAAGCTAGACTAACACTGATGCTGTAGGGTTATACAGGTGTGCTGCCTCCACATACAGTGCACCAAGAACAGGGGTGCAGCAGCTGCCTGGAGAGTCTCCACTCCACTGCTCACCTTGATTCCATTGAGGATTTCAGTCATTATTTTCATACGCTCGTCCTTGTTCTTCATGTTCCTCTCCTACAAACAGAAGAGCCAGACATCACCTAAACCAGCCAGCAGCTCACCCTTGGAAATACATCTGGGCTGCCACAGGGAAGGGAAGGATGGGCTCCACAACCCAGAGAAGTCATCCCACAAAGTTGAGCCTTGGCTCCCTGTGGCTCTGGAGAAGTTGGGGAAAAACACCACCCTGTTGTGAGGTAGAAGCTAAAGCTTTATCTTACGGTTGGCAATATCTCATTTTTAGCCCTCAAGGCTGTGCCCAGTCTGGTTCAAGTTCTGCTGTGATGGAAGAGCAGATCTCACCTGTCTCCTACTCATGGCAGCTGATCACCTCTGGCTCAGGCTAGAGACACCCCCAGCTCAAGTGAGACCAACTTCCTAGGCTGGGAAGGATCCACAGCAAAACAGCAAAGGGTAGGGAGTGTGGAAAATGAGGGAGGGGAGCAACGGTGGGGTTGGACGTGGGAGACCAGGGAGGATATTGCACACACCACTGACCTGAATGGTTTTGGCCTTGGCAACCAGGAACGCATTTATGGGGAGGAGCAGCACCATGGTTGCAATACCAGCCAAGACCGAGGGGCCCAGCTCCTCCCAGAGGAAGACAATGGACAGGATAATTTGCAGGGGGCCTGACCACAGCTGGTGAATAAAGTTGGTCATGTCCATGAACCTCTGGGCATCAGCTGACATCAGGTTCACAGTCTCTCCCACCGTGGACTCCTTGCGGGTGGCTCCAGACATGGTGAGCGACTGGAGAGAGAAAGCACAGTCAGCACAAGCCAGTCTGGGAGCAGCCCTGCTGCCAGCAGTGTGGCTCAGAGCAGGGAGTTAGCAGACCAGGCTGAAACCACTTCTGGATTTGCTCCTGGTGCCTCTGTACTGGCCACCAGTGCTCTCCTCACTGCCTGCACACCTGGAGCCACTGGATGCTGGGTGCAAAGAAAAGCATCCCTGTGCAGGAATCCTAGTGGCACCTGCCCTAGGTGTTGCACTGCTCTGAAGAGAAACCTCCCTCAGCCCCTGGTAGCTGTCAAATACACGGCTGCAGCACGCAGGTCCCAAGCAGAACTAGGGCTCACAGTGTCCCCAGTGCTGGGTGGGTGTCCCCCAAGCTCTCCCTGTGCCTTCTCAGGAGGAAAGTGCACACATCCCAGGTTGACAGGGCAGGTACAGAGGATTTTATCCACAGCCCAGCTTGGAGGAAGCCAGCAGGGGTGATGACAAGATCATACAGACCTTCTTGTAGATAGCAGCGATGAGACTGGCTCGCACGTTTATGCCAAGCTGGAAGCACAAGTTGAAGTGCTGCTGCAGGCAGAGGGACTGGATCAGTGCCGTCAGGAAGAGCAGGATGGCATATAAATAGCCTTGCCAGCCAAAGGAATCCTCATCTGACACAAAGGCAATCAGCAGCCTGGCAGGGAAAGAAGCTCATGAGACACACACCCTACTGAGACAGATCCAAGCAGGATGCTCCAAATGAATGCAGGGAGAGAATCCTCACAAGAGTGGTAAGCAAAACCCTGCCCCAGAGAGCTGGCTCGATGGTCAGCAAGCTGGGAACCCTGTTCTGCCAGAGACACAGCAGTGGGTCACTAATGTAAGATCATCCACAGAGACTGTGCTGCTCTGCAAAACAAACCAGGGAGGCCCTGCTGGACTGAGCTGCACTGACTCGTGGAGGGCCCCAAAGAAGAGCTGAGACTGTCTCCAGCAAGGGAGCAGGACTGCGTAACAGAGGATGCAAGGGAGCAAGATACTACACATAAGAGCCAGCAGTCAGCTCAAATCAGTTCTTCGTTAAACTGTATCCCAACACATTCTCCCACTTTTGGTGAGGGCACAAAATGTCCCCAGGGTCTGTGGCTGGGAGAGACACACATATGAAGATGGTGGGGCTGGATACAATGCACACACTGGGAGGTGGTGGGGCTGGGCGCAAAGCCAGGACAGGGACAGAGAGAAAGAACTCACTTCAGCAGCTGGGGGCTGACAAACACAAGTGCATCATGCACCACCTTGAATGCCACCGCTAGCAGGAGATTCTGCCAGAAGGTCTTGCACAGGGTTTTCATCAACCAGCCCTTGGGGTAATCCTTGGGAGGGCCAGAGTCCTGGTTGTCTCCCTTCTTCTTCTTTGGCTGCTTCTCCTCCTAGAGGGAAGCCCACATAGAAGTGAGGGAGCTGGTTGTGCAGGTGTCCTGCATCTGGAAGAATGCTTCAGAGCAGCAGCTCACAGACCCCAGATCAAGTATCCTGAATGAAGCCTCAGCTTTAGCTCCTGTCACATTCCCTTTCAGTGATTTCTGCTTATGTCATACACACCCAGGATGAGCACCTTCTCTTTTGAACCAAAGACAATTGTTAAAACTCAAACCAGCCTGAACCTCTCAGGCCAAAATCGGGCAAAAATCATGAAGAATCTGAGGCCAGGGGTGGTCACAGAATGAAGTTCACTCTGACTCTTTGCTGGGAAGTATCTGAAGTAGATAGATATAAGGGAACTGTTTGTGCTGCAGACTTGAGGGTGGTTCCTATCTTTATGTAAGGCAGAAGGATGAAGACTTTCTTTGTCTCTCAAAATATGGGGATCTGCCAAGGACACGAGAGGAAGACCCTGTCAGAGGTTTCCCTATCCTTGCTGATGGTCCTGCAGGATTAAAAAAGGGAAAACCCAGCAAAGAGGGCTGCAGGGAGATGAGGTGACCCTACTCCCTGAGGCTGGACCTGGATGTCTCAGTCTCATACGAGGCCAAGAGTAGGAATGGATTTACCAGCACCAGGATGTCTTGGCTCTGGGCCTTGCTCATGCTGTTCCCATGGTCTGGGTCACCTTCCCGACGTCTCTTCCTGCGTTTCCGTTTCTCCAGTTCTGCTCTGGCCTTCTGCATCGCAGTCTTCATGTTCTTCTCAAAAGCAGCGTAAAGAGCCTTTGTCTTGTCTTTATCTTTCAATTCCCAGACATCCTCTATCTCCAAAGGCTTGCGATAGCCCTTGAAAACCATGCTGTGGGACAGAGAAATCCCACAATCCTTGTTGGAGACTGCTTGCTGCAAATGCAGAGCCTTCACAGCCATCCTGGCCTTGGGCTCAGGCTGCACACAATGTGCTGCCTCCCCCAGCTACCTCCAAGCAGCCTGTGCTGCAGGTTCTCCTGAGGCACCCCTGCATTTTGCCAGCCCAACCTCCCTCAGAGCCCTGCTCACCTGCTGTACCATTCAAAGGTGATGGAGCTCAGGAAGGAGGCTGTCACCTCTGGGTTCTGTGGTACAAAGCAAAGGGGGTACTGTGAGATTGTTGATGCTGGGGGACGGTCTTGACAAAAGCTGATTTAGCACCCCCAGCCATTAAGGAGCCTCATAGGTTTCAAACCATGCCAGCTCCAGCCCCAGAAACCTCATCTCACAGCCAGCAGCAGCCCCCCCGGACACACATGCAGATGCGCCATGCTGCAGGCTCCAGCTCTTGCTGGGCCCTGTGCTGAAGTCCTCAGGTCTTCCCAAGGAGCCTGGAGCCTGCATGGAGCCTGCCCTGCCCCACACAATGCTCAAGATGTGGTGCCCCAAACCCACTCCCATGTAGTCCTCACACCTTCTTCCCGATTTCCTTCGTTTCTGGAGCAATATCTGAGAGGCCTGAGACAAGGAAGAGCAGCAGCTGGAGCCCATAGGAGATGAAGAAAAGGATAAACTGTGGCAGGTCAGAGATTGGTTCCTGCAAAAATGGAAAGCCCAGGGTTATTGCTGGGAGT
The DNA here is from genome assembly GCA_013390045.1 of Picathartes gymnocephalus. Taxonomy (NCBI): domain Eukaryota; kingdom Metazoa; phylum Chordata; class Aves; order Passeriformes; family Picathartidae; genus Picathartes; species Picathartes gymnocephalus. Next base: position 366,215 of record WEKY01007147.1, read on the forward strand.
TGTCTCAAGGCCCCTGGTACTCAGAGACAAGATCCATCCCTTGGCTGAGCCCAAGAGAACAGTGCAACACTTGCTCTGAGTCCTGGATCAGCTTCCCGTTGCCACATTTCCCTTCCCTCCTTCTCCCTGACCTCCTCCCATAAATGTTTAAGGGGAGAAATTAATCCTGGAGAGCTTATACTTCCCCAAAGAGACAGGATGAATTCAAACAGCAATTCCTTCTCAGGTCCTTTCTGGTTTCCCAAGGTCCCCAGGGCAGCTGGGACCTCAGTGATACCACAAAGAACTTGTCAAGAGAAGAGTATGAAGCAGCTTTCTTTGGGAACAGAACAAGACCCTGAGGAAGCACAGAGATTCCTGTCAAATCCAACCTGCAGGGCTTTCCTGACGAGTGACTGGAATGGCAGTATCCCACAGAGAAGGGACAGTATCCAGAAGCAGAAAAGCACTCCCGAATCTCTGCACAAGCAGAAGCGTCGTGCATCATGGATCAGCAGGACCATGATCTGGAGAAAAGAAAATCAGTCAGAGGTTCAGGTAGAGCTGCAGGACTAGGTTTGGCTCTAAAAGTGCCTTCCTGGGCATGTATCCTGGGATGCCAGCACACAGGGTCTGCTGGGATTCAGTGCCTTGAATACCCTGAACACATCACCAACCTTCCATAAGCTTCAGAATTAATTATATAGGGCAAAGGTTTATTCCAGGAAGACATAAGGTCAGGTTTGAATGTACCCTGATATTACAGCAGGGCACAAGAGAACAACTCTTTCTAGCTGTTCTCACTCCAGATTCTGAAACATGTCCAGCCGTGAGGGGTCACACCCTGTCTCCTGCACCTTGCCTCCAGACCTGGAACTGAACCCAGATCACGTTCCAGCAGTGCAGCCTCTCTGGGTCCCCTTGCCTTATCATCTCACATGGACTCTGCATGTGAAACTAAATGACACGACAAAATAAGAAGGAAAGCAAGTAAGGGTGTTATTTTGCTTTTAAGTGTAGATCCTGAGCATTTGTTAACACTGCTGGAATACTCCATGTCTCACACAAGATGTCTGTAACTTCCAAGCACATATTTCATCAAGCTAATAGCCACTAGGTCGTCTTTAGCCAGCTTCCTCCTCTGCCTGGGCATCCCGTGGTTCTTCCTGGCTCTCTGCACAAAACTGAGCAGCAATGTACACAAAGCTGTGAGACACCAGAGCAGCAAGCCATGGTCTGATGTTCACACTGCAAAATCAGTCCTGTGAAACCCATACTGCTCCTAGTAAAGCTTCTGTCAGAGAGCTCAGCTACTCTTGCAGGCATAGAACCATCCCCATTTTAAGGATAATGGCAGTGAGCACTGTACAACCAGGCACCTGCCCTCAACATATCGCACTCATGCACCACCCACACGTATTTGGGGCTAGTCCTACCCAATTTCCAGGCTACCCTTCCCTCATGGACACAGCTTCCCCCTGATCTCTGTGCTAGGGAAGCCTTGTGCTGCAGTCTCACTCTGTCCCTGGTGACACACAGCCCATTCAGGGCTGAGCCCTTACCCAGGTGGCGATGTACAGGCTGGGGTTTGTGTACTGGACAGCTGGCACAGCGTCCTGCTCGGCGTCCTCTACAAATGCCAGGGCCAACTCCGCCACTGCCGACAGCATCAGCAGAGTAGCCAGCACCTGTGGGGAGAGGGGAGCAGCCCATTGTGGACCCTGGGAACCACTGGGAGACAACAGAGCTCAGCATAAAATACACCCATACATCCTTACACCCTTTTCACCCCAGATTTGGCCTGGGGGAGCTTTCAACCCTGTGAATGTGCCACAGGAACACTGCCATCATTTTAAATTTGAATATAACAGCCCACAAGATGAGAGGTCCCAGTACATGCTCTGCCCTCCTTTCCAGTACATCCCAGCCCTGTTATCCTTTCTGTCTCAGATATGCCTCCTGCTGGACTCCCCTTTACATTTCTGTCCCAGATGGTCCTCTATCCCATTGCTCCTTCCCTCCTACATTTCTCCATCCCACACCTGCCTGTAGCACAGAGTCTTTCCACCCATACCACTGACACCTCAGGCTGCTCCAGGCTGTCATCTGTGCCCCCTCAGCTCCACTGTACCTGTTTGATGATGTAGAGTTTGGTCACAGAGGATTTCTTGGCTCTGGATTTGCACATGGGCAGGAGCTGCCATGGGGCCAAAATCCAGAAGAAGCCAAGGGGAACCCAGACCAGCACAGTCTGCTGGAAGCACACAGGCAGGTCGGCATCCGGACGAGTGAGGTAGGAATCATTCTGGGGACAGCAAGGGCAGAACAGCGAGTCACTTGCGATGGCTTGACTCTCACTTGGCACACAGGACAAGAGCCAACATTCCTATAGGTCCTGCCCGCCCAGCTCCACCCCATCGCATCCCCCCTTCAACACCCACCCTCCTAGCTGGGTATTTCAGCACTCAGCCAAGGTCTGAGTGATATCCCTCTCCCCATCTCTCTGCCTGAAGGTGGGATGGCCATCCCTTGCTGGAGCCAAGCCAGCAGAAGCAGCTGAAGCCAAATCATTCTCTGGAAGTCCATACAGGATGTCCTGTGTTCCCAGGTGGGCTAAAATAGGACAGAGCTCACTCAGAGAGGTGTCATTGCCCCACTGTCTGGTGAACACCGTGCAGGCAGTGCACTGCACTCAGTGCCGTGGCACTCCTGGATAAACCCCCGAACCTCTGCCGACCACTGGCAGCTGGGTCTCACTGCCAGGACAAGCTGTAAGCCTTGGAATCCACTGTCCTCCCCCTCCACTGGGTGTCCTACCCCAAGAACAGGCAATGGGGATGATACAGCCACTCACCCAGAAGACAGAGCCGCAGAACTCCTCCAGGGCTGCTGACATAGCTCAGGGGAGAAGAAACAGCAGCTCCTTCCCCTCGCTCTGCCCAGCTGAGAGACCTGGGCAGATGCTTGGGATAAAAGTCCCCCCACACCCTCAAGCGGTCTTGGGACAAAATCCCTGATGACACACAGTTATTTATTAACTTGGTGCTATTGCATAACCCCACAAACCAAAGCAGTGACCAAAAGGGCTTGGGAGGCTGCACAGGCTCAGAAGGGAGGAGAGGAAGACCCAAGAAAGAGATCAAAGGGGAGATACAGGGAAGTCACAGAGTCACTGCAGGACACCAGAGCCATTGCTCAGAAACCACAGCCTTGATCAGTGCACACCAACAGATACAAACTCATCTGAACCTGCTAGAGACATTACTTTGCTGCAACAGACCTCTCTGGTGAGAACAAGCCTGCTGAATGCCAACAAAAAGTCCAGGAACAGCTGATCCCACAGTGGCTGGTGCCACTTGGCAAGGGGGCTCGTGACACCAGCAGTGCCCCAGGCCTGGGAATCTGCAGTGTCTGACAGCTGAGCTGACCACATGCTGCACTGGTCTGAGTCCTCAGGATCCAGGTTCCTTTTACTAATTTCCAGCTTGCAGAGCCTGAAGATTTTTCAAACTTCTTTTGCTTCCTTCTTTCCCGCATTTCCATGTTGTCTGTGTGTTATGGCAGTTGGCTGACCACAAAACTCCAAAGAGACTTTGAATCTTCATTCTAAGGTAACCCTCAACCTCTGAGACAGAAAGAGGATGATTGCCGAGGAGAGTGATTGTCACTGAACCCTTGTAGCTTAGAAAGGCCTGGGTGTGACAGGGACACGTGGGGACAGTGCTACTAAGGCCGGAACTGGATTTGCTTTATCATGGGTGCTCTTGAGGAACCGTAGATAAAAGCGGACAGTACGGTTACTGCAATGATTGTGTTGTCTCATTGAACACAGAGTTACAAGATAACTCAGAAGTCAAGGGTGACACAATGAGTAATTGCTCAGGAACCATCAATACCAAAGAAAGGCTCAATGTCCAACTCAGTGGTTAATTATTAGCGGTTTGTCTAATTAAATCCACATGTTTTTGTAAATAAAACTACCCCTAGTGCTAGGTCCTGCTAGGAACCAATACACTGCCCCTAAGAGATGTAAACTGATGCAAAGCACACCCCACTTTCTCTACCCTCACTCCTCCTAAAAACTCACAAAGCCTTACTATCCTTCAGCTCCTTCCATACATCTTTCTCCACTAAAATACCCAGAAAATGTTCACCAGGACCAAGATAATCAAAGTAGTAGCACCTCTTTGGCCAGCAGTATCACAGTTTTGCTGTGCTCCCCTGTCTTTATCCACCTGTTCACAGAATCACTAGGTTGTACAGCATGTTGTAACTTTTCAAAACTAGGCATTGATTCATGGGACGGGGTCTGGTCCAGAGGTCTCTGCCAGGCAATCGACCAAATTCCTCCAGCCTTCACTGCTCATCTCTTCTCTGAAGGGTTTGTTTCTCTGCCTTGTCATGCTCGTACCCCATGCTCAAAAACCTGAGGCAGCTGGGTCAGCAGAATATTCATCTTAATTGAGCTACCAGTATTGTAATTATGACCATGACTCATGAAATCTCAACATAAGCCATGAACTCTTAAAGCAGTTATTCCAAACTATATTGACTATAACCACAAATTTAACCACTCATTCCGAGTTTGGATCCTTCCTACTGCCTATCTGTCAGTGCTGAAGCAGGCTCTGACACCAGCACTATGCAATCATTCCTTTCCCAGCTCCTCCGTTAAGAACTTAAGTTCCCAAGATGCTTTGGGAGACACCAATACCTCTGATGGATCCATGTGAAAAAGTGGATGCACCCTTTAAGCTGAAAATACATAGTCTTGATGATAGGTTTTCAGTGATGTGATTCTATTTAAGGTGACAAAGGTGCTGCCACTTTGTGAAGTGTCACATTTTTTCCATACATCCTCACAAGGCTGTAAGCTATTGCTAAGATGGGAAGAAAAATCTGTACCTTGCTTTTGATTCATGAGGTCCACTATGTCTGCTGCCAGAGGGATTCTCTTCATCTTTGTCATCTTTTACAAACGAGCAGGCAGCAAGAATAAAGGTGCTTTAGCTCTGCATCTCTGCTCTTCTAACAGACCACTCCGATGCCATTCAAACCTTTCATTGAGTATTTTACAGAGTAACTGAAATGAGTCTGAGACTTCAATCCTGACTAGGCAGCAATAACCCAACAGGCACATTCCCCAAGCACTGTCTGGAGAAGAAGCAGCTTATGCTTTATGTTGGGACAAGGACCTGGAAAATCCATTAGGAAAAGCACCTTGTTCTCCCAAGAAATCTCATCCTACACCAACCCCACCTCAAGCACTGAGGGCCCACAGCCCAGGATGTCTCACAGCTTCCTCACCTAATCAATCAGGTGCTTCTCACTACTTACAGCTGCTGCATTGCTAATCCCCACCTATCCTACTGGCTGACCATAGCAGGCCTTGTTCCCCAGCTGTGGCTATGATGTTTCCCACCCTGGCATTCTGGATGTGATTGTATTCTCTGTCACAGCAGGGTCCTGATTAATTCAGGCTATGCAACATGGGTCACGGTCTTACCTGAAAACATTAGAAAAGCACAGCAAGAGGGGGGCAGCTGCAGTGTTTATTTGACAATCACATGCAGTGCTACACAATTCAGTCCCCCTACTTCCTCACCTCCCTTCCTCCCAAATGCTGCCAAGCAGCTGTTGCTGCAACATCTGGGAATGAGTCCCTTTATTTAAAATGGCCAACATACGTTTCCAGGCCAGGGACTTCAGGGGAAGCCAAGGGAAGAAGAGGTGTCAGGCTTCATCACCTAATGCACATCCTCTGCAGCCTGAGGATGGAAGCAGTACCCATTGTCCGTGTGCCAGGGCAGACCCTGGAGTCTCAGCATTCTTGTCCCAGCACGGTGCCATCCACTACAGAATGTTCTTGGCAATCGCGTTCAGGGTCCTCACTTTGGCCACATCTGCCACCTTTATGGAGTATTCGGGGGCAGAGAAGGACGCTCCCATGGCAACGTTCGGATTTCTGTCAGGAAACCCAGTGATTAGCTGTGATCTGCTGGTGATACAGATGAGTAAGACCCACCAAGAAAAACACCCCCATATTTCTCCTAGCTTGAGCATTGGCCAAAGGTGATGCCACCCAAACCAAAGAGGGGACAGTAATAGAAAGAAGAATAATCCACAGGAGTCCAGACTTATGGACAAATATAACCCATTCCTCACTCATTTCTCAGAAGCACATCCCACTGGCTTCCCAAATCCTACATGCTTATGTTAAAAGTCTAAGGCAACTACACCACAACCTGCCTTCCCAAGTGCCCTCACAAGTCCTAGGGTGGCAGTAGCAAGAGAAATACGCTAAGGATCTGGTTCTGCATGGAATTCATGTCCACGTGAGGAGCACTGCTGGATTCATACACTGCAGAATACAGCGTCAGGCACCATGATCCCAACCATAAAAGCACAACTAGCACTCAGGAAGCTGTTTGAAATTTATGCCAGTTCTACAAACTCATGTTCACATTCATCTAGCCTTTCCCGCATAGAGTTCTACTACAAAATAAATAATCAGTTACCTGAACTTCATCCCTGAGTCCCGAGCTGAGCGAGCAGAGCAGTGAAACTCAGAAGCAGTGGACCCTTCCAGAATCCTCTGCAGGTTGCGCTCCGTGATGCCACCTCCTGGTGGGAACAAGCCCGATGTCACACATGGAGCAGATGACACTATTCCAGACCTGGTATCACCCCAGGACCTCACCAATAAGGGACAGGAGCCATATACACTGAAGGGAAAAAACAGCCCTTGGGACAACAGAGACCCAGGCACATGAAAAGGGACTGGAAAAACCTTGGCTCATGTTCTCCCACAGATCTAGAGCTGTCCCCAAATCCTGCAGGGAGCAATAGCTGCAGGGCCCTGACCTCCCCAATAGGCCGCGTGGCCTTTAGTCACACCAGGACAGGAGCTGCTCCACCTGAGCAGCTGGCTCAGAAAGCAGATCAGAGAATGGATCCCAGGGCAAAAGGCTAGAAAGGAAAGGCTAGGGATTGCAGGACCTGGTACAGATGACAAAAAAACATTACCTGGCACCACCACAATTTTGCCCTTGGCCTGAAAGAAGAATAACATGTCAGTGATATTATCAAGCACTACATCCACACATGCATTTGTGAAGCAGCAAAGAAACCTCACATGCAGCACTTTCCATAAGCTCATGGATGGCACCACGGTCTACAAGTTGTGCGCTCTCACCCATCTTTTTTGTACTATTCATGTTTAAAAAGGAAAAGTGGAGAAGAACTTGCAGTTACAGCTAAGACAACCTCTCACCATTCCTTCCTACCTCTCCATCCCACCTTGCTACCTCTCAGGTACACCTGTTGCACTTTCCTAAAAGGATCTGTGAGACACTCACTCTGGAGTTTGTGTGGGCTCATCCACACCAGCTGTTGAAATCAACTCCCACCACCCTCCCCCAGTCTGCAAGCAAGAACAACCCAACCAGTCTTTGCTGTGGGAGACTTCACGGCCCAGCCCACACGGACTTGGGAAAACAGATTAAAGCCAAGCAAGAGAGGGAAGGCAAGCACTCCTTGACAGAAGTCCCTTCCATAAATGAGAGATACCATAAAGCAGCTGCCTGCAGGCAGCGCCAGGGAGCAGCCACAGCAACCCAGGGGAGTACAGCAAACACTCACCTGTTCTGCAAGCCTCTTAATCAAGGACAATCCTTCCAGTGCTGAGCTGTCACAGCCACTCGTCAGAACCCGCTCAAACCCCAGGGAAATCAGGGTCTCCAGTGCCACCAGAGGGTCATGCACCATGTCAAAGGCTGAGGGACCAGAACAACAGCTCAGAAATCACTCAGTGCATTGTGCTCAAGCCCTGTCCCTCAGCCAACTCCCCGGAGGAGCCTGAAGGCAGTGATAGGAAAGGTCCTGCTCACACCCTGAATTCACAGCTCCTGACTGTAACACTCCCCTTGCAGCAGTGCCAGGGCCACCATACTCACTTCCTCAGACACCTCCTCTCTCACAGGGCAATGAGACAGCTCCCAAACCTGAGTCCCCTGGACCTTTTCCCTTGTGGGGAATAGCACAGCCTTCGGAGTTTTCCCCCTCCAAAGAACATCAAGCTCAGCTCCCTCCCAGCCCCACCTTCCCCTAGCAATGGGGCACAGAGCGCCCAGGGCCACGGTCCCTGGAAACTCACCGCGGTGAAATGTGACTGGCAGGGGACGGCACACAGCTGCAAAAAGAAAACATGGTCAGTCAGGGCTGGTACGGAGTCCCTTGTGCTAGAACCAGAAATGTACGTGACATGGAAGAGGGCAAAGGCTTCTCAAGCCATTCCTGGGGAGCTCAGAAGAGTCCCCATTCTTGCTGGGAACAATCCAGGCTTTTTTGTGGAGAAGAGTGCTTCTGCCCTTTGAGAAAGCAACAAACCTTTGTTTTTATGGCTAACACCAAAATCCCCCATCTCATCTGGAACATCCAGAACCCTCATTCCCACCACACAGGACTTCCTCTGCAGGAAGGAAGCAGGGAAGCTGTATCATCTACCTAAGGAAAGGACAGGACCATTGCTCTTTGAAAGCAGAGCTGATTTTTGTGATTTCTTCCACTACCTACAAATTCTTCTCTCGAACCACAGCAAACTTCACCAGAGATGCTCTATTTACTGTGCAAAGCTTATTTATTTCTACCAAAAGATATCCACCTGCTCCCTGCCCTGGAAACAGCACAGCACACGTTGGCCTAATGGAGCTAAGTCCTGGCAAGACCCTTCTCCTATGCTGCATTCCTTACAGCACATTGGCCTTCATAAGAGAACCTTAGCACCACATCACCAGGGAAAGGCTCAGCCCTCTTTAGCCTTGGCTGCAGCTCCCATAAAATACGTAGAAAGAAAGAGAATTTGCTTCTGCATGTTTGTGGTCTGGACTAACAATCTCCCACTGCAGCTTCAGCAGCCTTTTATGTGTTCACACCTCTCTCTCATTATCTTTTCCCACTGTGTTAAGAGAGAAAAATGAAGATGAATTGCCAGCTACACACGAGCCCAAAGTCCAGGAGATACATATCCTAGACACCTGTAACAAGGACATAAGGAAAAAACAAAGGGCAAAAAAAATGAGGGATAGAATTCAACAGTTGAATGCCCCCAAAGCAGCTCATCTAAGCCTTCTTATAGTTTGCTATCATGTCCCAGGTGGCCTCAAACTCTGTGTGAATGGCTTGGGCTGTGGCCCTCGGTCTGTCAAGTTTCTTAACTACTTAATGTCTCACAGGTATAGCAGGAAATGAAACCGAAAAAGGTGGAAAGAGATAGCAAGACGGCAAACAGCATGTGCAAACCATAACCCTCTGAACAGTTCTACGGCATCAGCCGGAGTAGCACTGCAACCCTGGCCCAGCACAGAGCTTTGCTTGGAAACACCCTCACCCAGCAGCGCCGTGCAGAGCTCCGTGTCGATGCGCCCGTCCTCGGTGAGGGCCCCGAACACCAGCCCGTCAGCGCCATGCAGCTTAGCCAGGCGGATGTCGGCTTTCATCACCTCCACCTCCCGGTCCGAGTACAGGAAATCCCCGCCGCGGGGCCGGATCATGACGAACACCGGGACCCGCACGCACTGCTTCACCACCTGCAGCAGCCCTGCGGGCGGGACAGGGGCGGCTCAGCACCGGCCCCGGGGCGGGCAGGACGGGACTGGGCATGGGGAGGGAGCCGAGCGGGACAGAGGGGAGCGAAGAGTGACCGACGGGGACGGCGGCCCAGGGGTGGGCGCGGCTCACCCATGCTCGGAGTGGTCCCCCCTTCCACGAGGCCCGCGCACAGCTCGATCCGCCCGGCACCTGAGGAGAGGAGCGTCAGAACCGGCCCCGCCGCGCTGTCGCCCCCTCCCGCGAGGCCCCCGGGCCTTACCTCCGCGCTCCGCGTTGACGGCGGACTCCACCGAGTCCACGCACACCTCCATGAGGAACCCATCGTCCATACCTATGGCACGGGAGCGGCACGGTCACCCCGGACCGCCCCATGGCGCCCG
>WEKY01007147.1:376460-388248 GCA_013390045.1 Picathartes gymnocephalus
GCCCGGCGGCTGCTGCGGGGGGGGCCCGCACCGGCACCGGTACCGCTACCGGCACCGCCGGCACATGGCCGCCTCCCGCCGTGGCTCTGCCTTCCGCGCCGCCTGCTGCAAGAGGCGCCCCAGCGCGCCGCGCCGCCCCCCGCCGTGGGGCGATGGCTACTGGCCTGCAGCGGTGCCGTGGCCGGTGCCGTGGTGCTGGGCGGCGTCACCAGGTGAGCGCGGCACCCCCAGCCCCGCCGAGAGAGCCGCAGAGCGGGTCCCTGGAGGCAGCCGTCCGTGTCTGCCCTCTGGTCCGTGCCGCCGGTGACCCTCTGCAATCGTCCCCACACCGAGACCCACCCCGAGAGAGCCTTGAGAGCTCCTCTCGTGTCTTCCCTTCTCGGCTGCACGGCGACATGGTGGGATAGGGCTGGGAGTACCTGGGAGACTGTTCGTAGTGTGTTGATGCTACCGAGGCGTAACTCTTACACATTTGTCCTCATTTTCGGTTTGGTCGCAGACTCGCAGACTTTCTGATCTCCATCCTGTTTCTAGCTGTGAGCTTAAGCATTGTCTAAACAAGGGTTTTAAGGGTTGTCATAGAAAAACAGAATATCCTGACTTGGAAGGGTCACACAAGGACCATCGAAGTCCCAATTCCTGGGTCGTTGTGCAGCCAACAGCTCTTGCTTCAGTTCAGTAGATCTGCCTACTGTCAGGGAGTGAGGTATGCCTGTCGTGTCTTGCTCCCAGGCTGACAGAATCAGGCCTTTCTATGGTGGACTGGCACCTGGTGAAGGAGATGAAACCCCCCCAAACGCAGCAGGAGTGGGAAGATGAGTTCCAGAAGTACCAGCAGTTCCCAGAGTTTAAAATGTGAGTGTGCAATATTGGAAGGAGGGTGGGCTGAGAGCATCCCTCCTGCAACTGAGCCACTCAAAAAACTCTTTTAAGAAGGAAAATGTTTTCTGAAGTCACTGGGAAGGCACACAAAGCCTGCCTGGTGATGGCTCCTTTGTTCCTGCCTTTTTCTGAGGAAGGCGATCCCACATCGTGCAAAGTTCAGTGTGAGGCTGTGAAACAGTTGCTTTATTGTCCTTTAACAGCCTGAACCACGACATGACGCTGGCAGAGTTCAAGTTCATTTGGTACATGGAGTACTCACACCGCATGTGGGGCCGTGTCGTGGGCCTGGCCTACATCCTGCCTGCTGCCTACTTCTGGCGCCGGGGCTGGCTCAGCCCACCCCTCAAGGGCTGTGTCCTCGCACTCTGTGGGCTGGTCTGCTTCCAGGTGAGAGCTCTGCAGCCACAGGGATTACTGGCAACGTCTGAATACCAAGGAATTATCTTAAAGGTCATCTAGTTTTACCCTCCCAACCAGGGCTACCTTTCACTAGACCAGTTTGCTCAGAGCTCCCTCCAACCTGACCAGGGATGGGGCATCCACAACTTCTCTGGGAAACCTGTTCCAATGCCCACCACCCTCACAGTAAAGAATTTTTCCCCAATATCTAATCTAAACCTACCCTCCATCAGTTTGATATCCTCTCATCCAGCATAGCTGAGACAGTGGGATTCATGATAGCTTGGTGTCAGTGACACCATGACAGTGTGTCAGTGCTGGTAGCTAGTTGAAAGTAGAGGAAACAAATTGCTTTGCCCCTGGTGTTTATCCCAGTTTAGTTGTTGCTGCTGTCCTGTCTGGCTCTGAGCCCTCTCCTGTTTTGTTAGGGGCTGCTGGGATGGTACATGGTGAAGAGTGGGCTGGAAGAGAAGCCAGACTCCTATGACATCCCTCGGGTCAGTCAGTACCGGCTCGCAGCACACCTGGGCTCTGCGCTGGTCCTGTATTCTGCCAGCCTGTGGACAGGGCTGTCTCTGCTGCTTCCACGACACAAGGTATGGAGTGGTGTAGCAGGATTTAAAAGCCCAGTGTAGCGTCAGTTCAGAGGATTGGGGTGTGATGTGAAGGTAAGGAAAGGATGTGAAGGCTGATGTTGCTTCTCTTGTAGTCTCTGTTCCTGACTCTGATCTAATACTTACAGAATACTTACAGTTTAACAAAATACCCATTCTGTAAACTTCTTGGTTATGGGACACTTCCTTCGGCTCATGCTGTTCAGGTCAGAAGTGATTAGTTTCAGAATTTGTGAATGCTCAGGCAGGGGTGTGCCTGGCTGGGCTAAATGGTTTGTGCCAGTAACTGTCCAGGGGCTACTTCAGTTTCTGCAGAGAGCTGGACTTGATTAGCTGTGGTTTTGAAGGACTACTGAAGTGTGGCTGCTGTGTGGCGGTCTGTAAAATCCCCCTGTAAAATAGAGGCCAACCCTTTGGTCTACGTATGTAGTGAAGGTTTTTCTTAGCTGCTGCCAACAGCACTAGAAATGCCTTGACTATTTCTTTTTTTATTATTATTTTACAGTTGCCAGAAACCCAACAGCTCCTTCGCTTGAGACAATATGCTCATGGCACTACTGCTCTCATTTTTCTTACTGCTCTTTCAGGTAAGGCTCTTTCTTTCTGCTGTCCAATTTGTGACTCATTCCTCTCTGCTCATTTGGTTTTTTTCTTCTGATCTGGTGGGGACTGTGAGCAACCCAATCCTTTCTCTGGGAAAACTGCTGCTCTCAGGAATTTTACAGTCAAGAACCTCGTCATTGGTCTTTCCTGGACAGGTGGAGATGCACCATCCAGCCTGCCTCTGCTGTCTGATCTCTGTATATGTTGCTAAAAGAAATTCAGGATCAAGCTGAGCTCTTGAATGAGAGCTGTGCAACCTGGAGTGACACTTTTGCCTACTCTGGTAGTCTCATTTTCTGCTCTGGAATTTCAGGTGCCTTTGTGGCAGGGCTGGATGCTGGCCTTGTGTACAATTCCTTTCCCAAAATGGGGGAGCGCTGGATCCCAGATGATCTCCTTGCCTTCTCCCCCGTGCTGAGAAATATCTTTGAGAATCCTACAACTGTACAGTTTGATCACAGGATCTTGGTAAGTGCTGTCTTCCTGATATGTCTGGGCTGCTTCTTGGTTGCCTCCTGCAGCCAAGCTGTCTTCTTTGGGCTGTGGTTCTGTCAGCTTGAGTGATTTCTAGGGTGTCCAAAGGGCCTGAGAGCGTCTTACCAGTTTGCTTCTGCAGGAAGAGGAAGTTTAACATTGTTATTTATTTTCAGTGTGGCCTTCCTCCTTAAGGAGGTCTTCCTCCTGCGCACGTAACACACTGTTTCTCTGAGTCTCCTTTTCCATAACATGAGCTACAGTGTGGGGTAGTCCTTGCTAGTGAAATGTCTGGGAAAGCTGTGTGAAATAAAACTTGGAAATCCTGACATTGAACACTTCCTCCAGCATTTCTGAGCTTGTTTTGCACAGTAGTGCTCTGTGATTGTATCTCAGAGCAATCCGGATATTAAATACCACTGGCAGCACTACTGTGAACTAAGCTGTGACTAAGACTAAAAAAAGAAAGATTAAGCTGGATCACCTGGAGTGACCTGCATAGCAAGATTATGCTGGTGAGCTATAGCTGAGTAGTGGAAATAAGATCAGTTTTCCAGCTGACAGCTTCCACCTTCAGTTGTCAAGGTGACAGCTGGGGAGAGGGCAGACACAATCCCTAATTACTGCAATAAATGAGGAAAAAATGCTGAAAAGTAAAACGTTCATTTGGAGCAAAAGAAAAGTCTCTGTAACGTCACTTAAATTTCAGGGTTATTAACCTGATGGTGTGGGAGCTCTAGGATTTGATTATGGCCATGAATATGTTTCTTTACTTAAATATTGCTCACACAATTTCTTTTACTGCATGGAAGGCACAGCCAAAGGCCACTGCACCCATTTCCCTTGAACTTTCATTGAAGGGTGGTTGTTTCCCTTCCCTTCTGCAGGGAATTGCCTCTGTCACAGCTGTCACAGCACTGTACCTCTTCTCGAGGAAGATCCCACTCCCTCGAAGGATCAGGATGGCTGTGACTTCCTTACTGGCCGTAGCTTGCATGCAGGTACCACCCTTATTTTTTTTGCTACTCCTTTGTAGCACACTGACAAGGCAGAGCTGACCCCACTTGGATCTCTGCTGGCTCCAGGAGTCTGGAGCTAAGAGGTGGAGCTTCCTAGACCCCACACCCCACCATACTGCATGCACACTCTGGATTTGGGGGTGGCAAGTCCTGGTGTGGCCATGTCCACCACCCTTTGTGCTAGGAATGGTATCCGTGGTGCATCCACAACTGCTCTTACCTCTTCTCCCTTCTTGGCAGGTGGGCCTGGGCATCAGCACTCTGCTGCTTTATGTCCCTACGCCTCTGGCTGCTACGCACCAGTCGGGCTCCCTGGCCCTGCTCAGCATGGCACTGTGGCTCATGAGCGAGCTCCGGAGAGTTCCCAAGTAACATCGGCAGGAGAGCCCTCTCGGGGAGCCGCACCGCCGGACGCAGGGGTGGCCGAGCCCCCGAGACCCGGGTGCGCAGGGGGATGTGCGCCCAGCCGGGCAGGCGCGGGAGGCGGCGGCGGGTGCGAGTGCGAAGTTTGTAACATAAAGGAGTTTTGTGAAGCGGCTGTGTGTGGCTCGGTGCTCCTGTGCGGAGCGAGGTGCGGAGGGATGCGGGGCCCTGGCCGAGCCGAGAGGATACGGGCCGAGCCGAGCCGAGCCGAGCCGAACGTCTCCGCCAATGGGAGGCGCCGATGCTGCCGGTGCGGCGCGCTCCGGCCGCGGATTGGTGGCGTGGCGCGGCAGTGGGCGGGGCCGTGTTCGGTGCGCAGCGGCCATGACGGCGCACAGCTTCGCGCTGCCGCTCGTCCTCTTCTCCGCCTTCTGGGGCCTTGTGGGCATCGCTGCCCCCTGGTTCGTGCCCAAGGGGCCGAACCGCGGGTGAGTGGGGGCTCGGGGGGTGCCGCGGTCGGGGGTTCTGGAGGTGAGCCCTCCCGTGCTAACGCCGGTGTCTCCGCAGGGTGATCATCACGATGCTGGTCACCACCGCCGTGTGCTGCTACCTGTTGTGAGTACCGCGGGCCGGGCCCCGTACCCTTCCCCCCACCTCCGCTGGCTTCACCGGGACCGGTAGCTGCTTCCTCCGTGGTTGGAATGACAGCCCCCAGGCTGTGGCCCGCCTACTCCCGGGCCCATCACCCCCGGGGCAGCAGCCGCTCCCGGCGCTCTGCTCCTGCCAGGGGGACTGACGGCAGGTTGTGTCCCTTTGCAGCTGGCTCATTGCCATCCTGGCCCAGGCCAACCCCCTGTTCGGGCCACAGCTGAAGAACGAGACCATCTGGTACGTGCGCTTTCTCTGGGAGTGAGCAGCCCCTGGGAGCTGGCGCCTCAACAGAGACCCCCATCAAATCCATCACCGTGAGTGGGCAGAGAGCTGGGGTGGCAAAGATGTCCCTGCTTGCCTGCCTGTATGTGGCTGGGGAGGGAGCTGCAGTTCGGCCCTTGCTGGGCTGGGGGAAATGCTTTGGCTTCTGTGCGTTGTGGCTGTGCTGAGCTGGTCCCAGTATGGGGCTGCTGGCTCTGTGCTGGGCCTGAGCAAATCAAGCACTGTAGTTCTCAAATATGTGGGAGCTCCCTCATGAGTGTGGTTTGCTACTAATTTCTCTTCCTTTCTTCCTCTCTCAGCTCTTGTAGCTGTTCCAGCCTCTACCCTTCTGTACAAGACAGCCCCCAGAGGTGCTGGGACAGAGGCTGGACCCGCTTCCCAAGCACACCTGGAGCACTGCAGCCTGGACCAATGGATGGCTGGGCCCCCAAGCATGGCAGGCAGCACCCCTGGACAAGGGCATACTAATCCAGCAATAGGAGCAGCTACACCAGGGAGAGATCCCATCAGCTGGCCCAGTGCTGCAGTGACTGAGCACCATCCTGTAAGGGATCTGTGTGGTGCCAGCAGATCCTGTCCCAGCAGCGCTTGTTCTACCCTCTTAGTGTGTTCAGCCCTAGCCCCCATGTGAAACCCCTGCTTGTAGCCCAAGCTGCCCAACTAGTTGCCCTGCCCTGGTCACTACATCCACTGGCTGCCCGTCTGCATGAGAACACAGGAGCCATTGCATCCTCTGTGGTCTCGTCAGTCCCTTGTGCTGGGGGTGGTCTCTGCTAAGGCAGATTCTGGCTGTGGGTGGGAGGAGGGAGGGCTGACCCTGGAGGAGCATGCAGACCCCCTTGGGTGTAATAAGGGAGGTGTTTGGGTCTGCTGGAGGGGATGAAAAGAGGGCTGTCTCCCACCTGAGCAGTGAGGCAGCTGCAGTAGTATTTAGATATCTCCACCACAACAAGATGGGTCCAGGTTCTGAGAAGTACCAAGTAGGGCATTGTGTTTCAGGTTTCCCCATATTTATTAGATAATTTATCTGTATATATTTATTTGCCTGTGTTGTTTAACTCGTGTTGTGGAAATAAATCCTTTTTCTAATAAGTCATGCTGGAGGGTGAGTCGCTGTTTTGAGGCTGAGCAAGTCTTGGCCTTATTCAGCCATCTTTCCTTTACCTGACACTGTACTTGCATCATGAGAACAAGACTGGGATCCTCAGCTGTTGAGCAGAAGGTCAGGAGCACACTGGTACATGGAGAGTTTTGTCCTTGATGCCACCTGTGCACTCATGCTGTGGGACCAAGGTCACAGGTAGATAACTGCATGTGCTAGAGAGAACTGGGTACCTGCCCAGCCTCTTGCAGCTGTGCTGGGGCCATTTCCATGGCTGTGCAGCAGCTGGAGCAGCTCAGCAGCTTCTTTGCCAGGCAGCTTTCTAAGACTCAAGTGGAGAATAAGGTAAAAAGCAGACACCAACATCTTGGAGGGACTCCGAGTGGGCAGCAGGCTTTGCCTCTTTGGAAGAGGGCAGCAAAGGATGCTGTCTCCAAGGATCCCAACAGTGGTTCAGATCAGAGCTCCCCTTGCTCCTACCAGCTCAGTTAAGCTCAGTCCTGCTGGAATCAGAGAACAATACTGGCAGGAAAGGAGCTCCATCATCCCACTCTGGCAGCACAAAGCAGCAGCAGTGCTGTGCAGATGTGCAGCCCCCTGGCCATGCCACCAGCCAGGGAGCCGTCACTGCTGGGGGCTGCTCACTACAAAACGAGACCACTGCTGGATGGCTCAAGGGGTTTGTTTATTGCTACAGGAATGGGAACAGCTGAGTTCAGTAAAAGTGACAAACTTCACTGGACCATCGGTGGGGCTCCAGCCCCAGGCAAAGTTTGTGCCTGTGTGCACAGCTGCAGCCCTGACCTGTCCTGGGGCCATGAGCTGGGCTGGACTGAGGTGGCTCTCCCAGGGGCAGGCCCAGCCTGCACTCATGAAGGAAAGAACCACAGGTCCTGACACTATTGCCTGGTTAAGGTGTGGGACACCCAGGGCAGCTGTGCCCAGGAGGGAATGTGTGAGAGACAGCCCACTTTGGTCATGCCTCAGGAACCAATCAGTGAGCCCTCAGGGCTCAGTCTGGGATGTTGGGTAGGATTGTCCTTGGAGGGAAGACATGGCAAAGAGCAAGACACCTCTTCAGGAATACTCCCAAGAGGGGCCAGGCAGGGGAGAGCAGCCTGGTGGAACTCGTGGTTTACCTTCTTCCTGCAGTAACTTAGCTGGTGCCTGCTGTTCTCCAGCCCCAGGCTTGTCAGGGCCTGCAGAGGGCCACCCCAAGTGATGAACCACAGCTCCTCACCAGGTTGCTCTGCAAACTGGTGGCTGAATCATGGGGTGGCTCAGTGCTTCAGGCCAGAGCCCTGGGTTGGCTGCCTCAGTGATAAGTGTCCTGTTATCTGAGGGATGTGGCAGGGCTGCAGCCTGGAGCCTGATGGCAGCAGAGGACTTTGCTCTACACCACATAGTGAGGCAAAGGCCAGAGGCCAAGGAATGCAAAGATTAGGACTGGGGCAAGGTGGAGAGGAAAGCTCTCATGTCCATAGCTGCCTCAGCCCACAGACTCTGGTTCTGATGCAGAGATGATGGAGTGCAGAGTTTGAGATGGTCTTTAAGAAAGAGTCCAAGCTCTCAGAGCCCAGGCTGTCAGCCAGTCCTAGTTCTGCTGGTGCAACTGGATGCTGGGTACCACTGGCATCACGGCACACTTCCCTGGCCCAGTGGCACCACCACTTTGTCCAGCCAGAGCAGGGTGTGCTGGGCCAAGCGCAGCTGCCGGTGGTGGATGCGGCGCAGCCGCAGGAGGTAGAGGACGATGGCTAGTGCCACGACCAGGATGCAGGCAAAAAAGAGATAGTGGTTGTAGACAAAGGAGAGGCGCAGCCAGGAGGCGTGTGCTTGCCGGATGCTCTCCTGACGGAGATCCCTATGGAAAGGAATGTCAGGACTGGCCACAAGATGCAGTGGGGTACGGCCAGGGTCCTGCCATGGTCTGTGCAGAGCCCTCACCCAGTGCAGTTACTCCTGCTCCTCCCCAGCCACCCCTCCCTCTGTGATGCCACCAGTGAGCCGATAGTACCTGAGAGGCAGAAACCGCGTCTTGTAGAGGATGGCTCCCAGCGTCCACTGCACCTCGCGGTCGTACACCAGCTGGGCCGTGCGCAGGCTGGGGTAGTCCAGCGGGAACTGGAAGCCCTCGTGAAGGACTTGGTACATCCAGGCTGATTTGAAGCACTGATACCTGCAGACACAGCACATGGGAGCATCAGCCAGACACTAACAACTGCACCAGTCCCTTACCCTAGCACACCCCCCTGAGGAGGTCCAGCCATGGCACCTCCCAGCAAGTCCATTTACTTCAGTCGGTGCTGGTCAGCATGCGCCGAATAGAGGCCACCACGGAAACGCTGGGTCAGCACCTCCCACCGCTGGCTGCAGTACTCCTGGGGGAAGGAGAAGTTGGGGTTCAGAGCAGACAAACCACCCTCACTCCCGGCCCCAGGAACAGCCCAGCTCCCCTGGGCTGGTGCAGCACACACCTGGGCAGCAGAGGTGAAGGTGGGGGCACTGTATTGGCCCCCCAGGCGCAGCACGTCCTCGGTGCAGTAGAAGAACTCTGAGAAGCCGTAAAACTCGCTGTTGCTGAAGTCGATGGGTGCTTTGTAGGTGTCCACCAGGGAGGCATGGCTGCCATTGGTCCCTGCCAGGAGGGGCTGCAGCAGCTTTGCACAGGTCTGCCAGTCCCCTCGTCCCCTCATGTACAGGGTTTGGCCACCCCTCACCACTGTGTCCTCCAGCCCCACAGGCAGGCAGGGGTCCAAGAAGGGCATCTTGGGGCTCAGCCCTATCTGCTGGCTGTGCAGGCTGCAAAACAGTCCAGGAAGAAATGGCAATTGCACAGGGGGTCCTGTATCACCCCCCAAAAGCCTAATCTAGTCCTGTCCCACACCCGTATACCCTCTGCACCAGACCAGGCTGTCTCCTCTTGTACCCTGAAGTGCTGGTGCCTGCCCTGCCACCTCTTGCTAAGGCTGAACTCGCCAGATCTGTCCCACTGGCCTGCAGCTACATGCTCTGAGCACCTGTAGGATGCAACAAGGCAGAGCCCACCCTACCCAGCTCATGGGGATCTATGCCTCTGCACAGCCCCTGGGGATCTGGAGGCAGGGTATGCTCCTGGCACAGGAGTACCTGGGCACCAAGCCTCTCCACCTCTGGCGACAGCTTCATGTAGTGCTCTTGGAAGAAAAGGAGAGGCAGGAGACAGGAGAGTTCGAGGTGGGGATGCAATGGAAAGATGTGCTGAGTGAATCGGTGCTGGAAGAGGGGAAGTCAGAGCAGGAAAAGCCAAAAGCCACTCGAGTGGCCTCCCTGTAGCCTGTCACGAGGAGAGAAGGAGGAAGGCAGGGAGCTGTGGCACTGATAACGCCTGCTAGGCTTGGAGAAGGACAGCAGCCAAGCACTCTGTGCCAGCCCAGGCACCTGCTGCTGCCACACAGCTGCTGCCAGTGTGGCTGTTATCACCACAGGCAAATCCAAGGGGGAAGCATGAAGGAACCAGCACCCCCTTTCACAATGCTCTAGCGGGGGCACCACTAGGTGAGGCAGCAGTACCGGTTCTGCACATAGGTTTGGTTCAGCACGTGTTCCTCATAGCGCTGCCGGGCAAAATTGCCCCCGAAGCCCAGGAAAGTGTTGACGTAGACACGGTACATGTGGCCAGTGTGCTGCACGTCACAGCCCAGGTTGAATTCTGCCAGCAAGCTCTTAGCAGCCTCCTCCTGCTGACACAGATAGGTCCATGATCAGCAGCAACCCAGAAAAGGCAGGAGCTGCTCTCGGGGACCAGACACGCACCTGATGTGGGGAGGAGAAGGCTCCGGAGTCGGGCACTTCGTAGGCAATCTGCAGGGAGGCTCCTCCCATGTCTAGGATCCCAACTGTTCGTTTCCGAACCAGGGACTTGCCCTGGTCCCCCACGGCTACGGTGACCACTGCATCCTCCTCTGCAACCCACAGCAGCATGTCAGCAAGACGCAGGGCCTGGGCAGCATCTTCTCCCTTGCACCAGCACCCCTACAGCTGCCTCATGGGGCTCCTCCACCCCGGCAGGCAGACACCAAGGGCCACCTGCAGGGACCACCACCCACGTCTGGAAAAGTTTCACACATATGACAGGGGTCAGGCACTGCTGCCTACTCCAGAGGTTGATCCTAGCTACAGCACTAGTACAAGGTTCAGTACAGCTCTGCTTAGACCCTCCCAGCTGTTCTACAAGCAGCCAGACTCACCGTCCTCGTGATCAAACCGTCCCAGGACAAAGTTGATGCCAATCCACGCATAGACACCTGCACAAAATAGAAAAGGTCATTACAACAGTACACTAAAGAGGAACAAGCAGCGCTTTGTGGCAGCTCCTACCTTCCTGTTTCCCTGAGATCACTTCTGCGTGTGATTTGGAGAAGAGGAAATCAAACTCCAGGGGAATATTTGTCACCAAGTCGTCCAGGATTGCAGCTTGCTGCCTACAAGGGTGCAGGAGAGGGATAGATTCTGGGGGACCTTCACCAGCGATGCTGGTGTAAAGACTAGGAATCACACTGCACTACAGCCCTCGTTCAACCCCACAAGTTCTGCAGCTGCAGCCAGCATGTTTTGGAGATAAAAAATAGATCTATTTGTTTGAGAACCTCAGTCAAAAGCACCTCCTCTCAGCATGCCCAAACCCTCTCCTTTTGCACCCCTCGTCCCTAAAACACGTCCTTTCTCAATTTCCCGCCACAGGCTTCACGATTTTCCCGCAAGGTCCAAGAGCAGGCAGCCGTCTTGCCCTTGCTCGGGGCTGAGGGATGCCAGCACATCCCTGGCTCGCCTGACAAGGTCTGCGAACTCACCGCTCGGGCAGCAGCCGCATACCCGCCGTGCACAGGATGTACAGCGGCGTCTCCTTGTGCTTCCGCGCCGGGACGTGCGCTGCGGCGAACCGCAGCAGAGGCCGCAGGTAGGGGGTCGCCTGCTCGGGGGCTGCCGCAGTCACGGAGATGCCTGGCGGGGAAAGCGGCTCTGAGCCAGCCCGCCCCGTCCGTGCGCGGGGGGCTCGGGGCCAGAGAGGGGCGGCACGCACCGGGTTTAATTTTCTTGACGACGGGGCGGCTGCTCCGGTCCCTCATCTGCTTGATGTCCAGCAGGTCGTGGGGGTTCCCGTTGTGCGGGGGCCAGAAGTACACGAAGACCCGGGACCCGCTGCTCCCGCAGTCCACCACCACCCCGTAATTAAGGGACGAGTCCTCGGTGTCTGTGGCCGTCAGCTCCGCCGCCCGGGCCAGGTACCTGCGGCACGGCGGCACGGCAGCTCAGCACCGGCGGCCGGCGGTGACCCCGCTCCCCGGCAGCCCAGTCCCCGCTCACCTGTCGTCCCGCCGGGAGGCGCGGGGCGGCGCGGCCCAGCGGCGGGGCAC
>WEKY01007147.1:389539-401394 GCA_013390045.1 Picathartes gymnocephalus
AGGGGACGGGGCGGCACACCGGGAGCCCCGGGCGCGGTCTGACGAGCCGCCCGGCCGGGCCCGCCCTATTTTGCAGACGCGGATGCAGAGCCTGCAGCCGGAGCCCGCCGCTCGCTACCGGAACGTGCTGGAGGCCCTGTGGCGCATCGCCCGCACCGAGGGCGTCTGGCGGCCCATGCGGGGCCTGAACATCACTGCCACCGGCGCTGGGCCAGCGCACGCCCTCTACTTCGCCTGCTACGAAAAGTTAAAAAAGACGCTGAGCGACGTTATCCACGCGGGGGGCAATAGCCATGTGGCCAACGGTACCGGCCCCGCCACGCCGGGGTGGGAGCGGGGTGGGAGCGGCAGGTTTGGCGGTAGGGAGGCCCGGTCCCGCCGCGGGGTCGGGGTGCCATGGATGTCCTAAAGCCCTGTGCTCTCTCCAGCCATGAGCCAGCCGCACGGTGCCGGGCACGGGGAAGCACCGCTCCGCGCCTGCCAGAGCTGCTGCCAGGTATCTGGCGTGAAGCAGGTTAGTGGCCCTGGCTCGGAAGGATGCTGGTGGACAGGAGCTGCCTGCAGACAAGCTGCGACTGGCCGTGGCCCCGTGGGTTGGCAGTGCCAGAGCTCACCCCAGGAGTGCCATGTGGTTTTGGAGCCCGTCTCGCCATGGTGCCCGTTACTCGTCTCAAGGACCCGCCACAGTAGGGGGAGCATGGGGCTGAGGGGAGAGCAGGGCACGTTCCACCCTTGGCAGGCATGCAGCGGAGTGCCAGCAGGCTTCTCTGTGGGACAAGGGGACTCTCACCATCCTAAGGCCTCCCTGCCAGCTGGTGGCATTGCCCTGTCCCCCAAGGAATGGGTACAAATGAGTGCCCGTCACCCCATGGGACTTGGCAGCCTGTCACAATCTTCTCCCTCTCTTCCTTGATCTCACTCTGGGTGGGAACCCCCGAGGGCCAGGCTGCCTTTTGGAAGGGAGATAGAGGCTGCTTTCAGATCTCACCTTTTTCAGGGGCCTCGTCCTGTGCCTTGGCCAGGGACTTGGGGCTGTGGTGGAGTCCCAAGGTCCCTCACCTTTCCTCCCCTCACATGTGGCAGTTCTTGTTTTGCAGGTGCAGCCGGGTGTGTAGCAACGTTGCTCCACGATGCAGCCATGAACCCTGCTGAAGGTAACGATGGTCCTGGCCTGCTGGGGAGGGGAGAATCAGGGTCTACCCGAGCCTCTTGGGTCCCCTGTGTAGCACAAAGAGTGCTCTTATTACTTGCCTGACTGCAAGGGTTCTTTGGGGGCCTGTGGCTCCAGTTAGGGACCCTGGTGGCTGCCGGTTATAGGCAGGGTAGGTAGAAGAGATTAACTCAGGAGCACAGCAAACTATGGTTTAGGAGGAGCTGGGAGGGCATGGGTCCTTCATCCAGGGGTTTGGCTGGGGACTGTTACCTGGAGCAGGAGAGAAGGCAAGAGAGATGTGATTGGCACTGCTGAAGTCTTTCTAAGTGTGTGGAAGCTGGGCATTGCTGTGGTGAGATCTAGGGAAGAGGCGGTACAGTTGTGGGCCTTTGTTCAAGAGGAAAATTAAAAGAGTGGGGCACAAAAACATGCTAGAGAAGTTGGGAGAAGGGAGATCTTGTGAAATGTTTGGAAGATGCTGATTTTGATGAGCCTGGTATATATGAAAAACGCATAGAGTGGTGGGAGAAGTAATGAGGAAAGACCAGTCATGAAGTTATATTTCCCTCTTAAAGCTGGAGGGCTTGTGATAGTGCAGACTCCAGCTGATCCGGGCACAGCTCCTGCCTCCCCACAGCACGGCAGGGACCCCAAGGAGCAGGCAGCTGCCAGACAGTTGTCAGTCCTTCCCTGGAGCTTCCTTTGTCATGACTGTAGTAGTTCAGCATCACATCATTTTTAGTTCCTTATGGTCACATTGAGATAGGGGGAGGTAGAACAGTGGCAGGCTGTGCTCTGGGCTCCCCTGTCCCACTCTTGGATGTGTTAGGGGGTTTTGGCATATGAATCTTGCCCCGGAGTGGCTGCATTTTGGCAGTGACTGCTAACAGTTCCTGGCTAGTGGGCTCTGCAATGAGCTATGGTTATTCTGGGCTGCAGTGGGGATGGCAGGGGAGGGACAGTCTTATCCAGATCGAGAGCTGTCTCAGAAATAAGTGATTGGATGCAGAGGAGTTCTTCTGACAGTGATATCCCTGCAGCAGTGGATGGGGAAACATCATTTGCTTGGGAGCAAGAGTGGATCTGGACTGTAAGCAGTGGGATATCGGGATATTCCCTGGGGCTGTGGCATGTGAGTGGCTTCACAGTGGTGATGTCTGTGTGACAGTGATACCTCAGCAGATTTAAGTGGCTGGTGCCCTGTCTGGAGACGCAGGGCCACTGGTGGTTCGAGTTGTCTCTCTTCAGCTCTTAGGCCAGTGTGACCAAACTCCAAGCACTTGGAAAAAGCCTGGCTTTGTGTTTACTCTTCTCTCTCCTCTCCCCCTCTGTGCCTGGGTCCTGGCTGCTGCTGCTGACACTTGCCTGTCCCAAGTGGTGAAGCAGAGGATGCAGATGTACAACTCGCCTTACCAGCGTGTGATGGACTGTGTACGGGCTGTGTGGCGCAACGAAGGGGCCGGAGCTTTCTACCGCAGCTACACCACCCAGCTCACCATGAACATCCCCTTCCAAGCCATTCACTTCATGACCTATGAGTTCTTGCAAGAGCAGCTCAACCCCCACAGACAGTACAACCCAGGCTCCCACGTGGTCTCCGGAGCCTGCGCGGGGGCTGTCGCTGCTGCTGCCACTACGCCTTTGGACGTTTGCAAAACGCTGCTCAACACCCAGGAGTCCCTGGCCTTGAGCTCCAACATCAGCGGACACATCACAGGCATGGCTAATGCCTTCAGGACAGTGTACCAGGTGGGCGGTGTGACTGCCTACTTCAGAGGGGTCCAGGCAAGAGTCATTTTTCAGATGCCCTCGACGGCGATTGCCTGGTCCGTGTACGAATTCTTCAAATACATCCTTACCAAGCGCCAGGAGGAGCGTCGGGCTGGGAAGTGATCCAGAGCCAAACACCGTTCCAGACCTGCCTCACATCCCCTCCTGGTTTCTCTTCTGACCCCTCTCCCTTTTGGTTTGGTTTGTGTTGAAGAGAGGGGGCAGCAAAGCCCTTTGGGGTTTAGCGATGCTGTTTTTTGCCTGTGGCTGTTGCAGCTCTGCTCAGGCTGCACAGCTTGCTCTCTCCCGGGGTCCTCCGAGATGTCCCGCTGGGAGCTGCAGCCCAGGTCACATCCCCTGGCACTTTGGTGGAGCTGTGCTCCTGTCTTCCCTTAACCACAACATCTCACGCAAAACTCACCCCTCCTCAGAGGGGAAGGTGAATGTCCTGCCCTGCCCCCAGCAGGGCCAAGCTGAGCTCGCAGTCGCCAAGGTGGGGGTGACAGTGGGATGCTGGGGGCTTTGTCTGGCTTTTGGCTGAAGCAAAGTGTAAGCCTTGGCCGTTGTCTCATAGCACGCACACGTGATGCTGACTGCCCCGGTGGTGGTGGTGGTTGTGGGCGAGGGGAGGATGGCACTTGAGGAGGGAGCCTGTAGGTTTGTTCTTGTTCCTGCTCTTGACACCTCCAATAAAAACAGTTCTGCTCTATCCTCATGTCCCATTCTTACTCCGGTACGGCCCAGCTCCCAGCACTGTGCCTTTCTGACTCTGCCTGGTGCTCTTTCGATGGATGCCAGAGCAGGGAGGGAAGAGCAGTCTGGGGGTGATGGTGGGAGAAGGGGCCCTGTCTGGCCCAGTCACCCTGGCAGCATGCAGGAATGAGGGTGCCCCCATCCCCTGTGGCTCATGGTCCATCACCTGCTGCTGGTGTGGGTTGTGACCCTGCAGGAGAAGCTGAGGTTTATACTCCTTGGCCAGGTAGTCCCACACCCTCAGTCTGACTGGGGGTCCCCAGGATGTTTCCAAACTGCTCCAAATGGAGTTGTTGGCAGGAGGGGTTGTCATGTGTCAGGAACAGCACAGGAATTTGGTGCTGAGTGAGGCTGGAAGGCTTTGTGCACCTCACACAGGAAATTTGGGGCTTGGCAGAGCTTTTGACCCATAAGTTTGAGTAATTAGACTAGTTTGATGCTTGATGAGCATCTCAAAAGTGCTCGAAGTGCAATCTTTTCCAATCTAGTGGTAATTAGTAGAATAACTTTAACATCTTGTCTTGATACGTTTATTTTAGGGTCCCACCCAACTATGGAGCTCTGAGCTGAGCATTAAAGTATTGCCTCACTGTGCTGACCTGCCCAGGGCAGATCTCGGGGTTTCTCGAACAAGGTGCTTGTGGGTGATGCCTGACTCTCCCCGTGCATTCAGGTGTGGCATGTGTCCCACGGAGCCATGCCCAAAATAATTCCCTGGAGGAAAAGCATTCACAGCTGTGGTATGTGCTGCCAGTGGGTATCTGGGCTGGATCAGGGCTGCTCCAGAGGATCTGCTGGCTTGGCCTGCACAGAAGACTGCTGGAGTGGGCTGTGGTGAGGACAGTTTTCCTGTGGCTGGAAAAGCTGCTGGGTGAGCAAGGAGATGTGGTGCCCTCAGTGGCTTTGGGCTCTAGCACGGCTGGAAGGCAGGGCCCCCTGCACTGCAGGGTTGGCTGCATGACACCCTGCCCAAGCCCCAGCCCAGCCCTGCATCCACCTTTCCCTTACACGTCTCTCTTGCTCTGGTTCCTGAAAGTGGTGAGGGAAGCTGGTGAGGGAAGTGGGATTTTTGATGGCTGCCTGGCAGGTCTGGATGTTCCTGGCACAAAGCAGCCACAGCCACCACTCTGCAGCCTGGGTCCACCTGGGTTGTGTGCTGTGCCCAACCTCTGCTCCCTGGCATGGGCTGCAGGCTCCTGGTCCCTGCTTTTTCTGCACAAACAGAAGGATGAGAAACTCCTTAAAGACACAAAAGCCTCAGGAGGTCAGGAAATTGAGGTTTTCCACTATTTCAGGAGCTGTGGCTTTAAGAATCGGTCTGAGTATTGCAAGATTAGGCAGCCCTGCGGCTCCTCCACCCAAGAGGGAGAAGCAGAGATGGCTGGGAGAGACCAGGGCAGGATTAGGTTGGAGGGCAGGGCACGAGACAGGAGTTTGCAGAAGATGGGTACAACTGGGCTCTGCCAGGACAGGTCTCTCCACCCGGGAGCTGGGCAGCAGAGCTGCAGCTTTGCCTTTAGCCCTCACCATGCACTGGGGCAATGACAAACCCCATGGAGGGAAAGGCATAAAGAGACTGGGGCTGGGGGAAGATTCACAATATTGAATCTATCAGCTGATGGAAGAAGCTCTATAAATGTCAGTGGGTGAAGGCATGATTGAAAGTATCTCTAGGATGTCTTCCAGGAATAACTACCCACGGAAGTGCTGGGGAAGGGAGTGAGACCCCAGGAACAGGGAGATGATAAGTCAGCACAGCCCAGAAATGCTGCTGTGTGAGCAATTGGCCTGAAGCACTTCCCTGGCAAGGGCACAACCGTTCTGCTCTCCCGGTGCTTTGCCAGCTTACCCAGCAGCAGCTGGGTGTTGCCCAGTGCAGGCAGCAGCAGCCCTGCAGGGAATGGCACTGCCTGTTCTGGGTTTGGCACTGCAGGGACAATAGAGCTGCCATGGGGATTCCCGGATATCCCTTGGGCCGGGCCACAATGGACAGGAAAAATGTCGTCCTGCTGCCATCTCTGACCTGAATGCCTGTCACAAACTGAGGGCTGGCCATAGCAGTGTGCTGCTGCTCCCAAGCTCTGCCAGGGTGGGAGTGTTCCCTTGCCAGACAGACTGGTTCCCCTGGCACCTTTGGCATGATGAGATGCCCAGAGGCAATGGAGTTACTGGCTGGCTCGGTTCTGGCCGCTGCCTTTCCAAGGTCTGATAATGCCTCTCAGTGTAGCCACACTGCTCTGGGTCTGTCCTATGGCCTCCTAGGTATTTGGCTGTGCTTCGAGTGAGATCTCTCCTCCTACAGCCTCTTCTGAGTAAAGAGACTATTTTTGGCTTTCCAGTGAGGAAGCAATGCTCAGCCCAGCAGAGTTTTGGAGACAATCCCTTTTCCTTTCACCTCCCAGCAGGATCCCCAGCCACATCCAGCATAAGCAGGGATTTGCTGCCTTGCCTTCCTGTGCCCAGCTGCCCCTTGAGCCCTGTCCTGGTGTGTTGTGGGTCGGGTGAGCCCTGCAGCCCCTGAGCAGGCAGAGCTGGGAAGCACCACTGGCCTGGCCCCTCTCCAGGTGATAGGTCCGGAGCTGTGCAGCTGTGCTATGGCACCAGCCCAAACTATTTCAGGCAGCCTGAGGTTGCCGTGCCAGGAGCAGCTCAGGAGCCCCCAGCTGCCTTCCTGGGGTAACTGGAGACGACTGCACTCCTGCAGGTTAAGGGCAGAGCTGGGGTGAGGGAAGCTGGGGGCCGAGGGTTCATCTTACTCAGAGGAAGAAAGGGAGATCTCTCCAGTGTCTGTCCCGTACCTTCAGCTGGGGTTGGTGGGCTCCTGCCTTTGTGACCCCACACAGGGCACTGGGGTCCCAGTGCTCAGAAGCTTTTGTCAGCCCAGCTCAGGGGCAGGTAGGGGTGGGCAAGAGCATTGCCCTGGAAACCACATCCCTGGGCTCTGCCAGCACCCTGGGCTGCCCTGAGGTTTCCTGCCCCACAGCCCCTGTGCAGTGGGTGCCTGACAGCCCTGCTCAGTGGGAGGAGGGAGCCCATGGGGAGCAGAGAGGTGGGCTCCCAGCCTCCCCCCAGCCCCAACCCACCCTGGCTCTGGGATTCCTCAGGGCTGTGTCAGACCCCAATAAAGTTGTACAAGTTCTCATGACCTCCCGGCCTTACAGCAGAGCTAAAGGCAAGCGCCAGGGCTGCTGGACACAGAGCAGACATTGCCTCTGGTGGGCCTGGGAAACCCCCTCCTGACCCACACTGCTGCCTGGGTTAAACTGAGAGACAACTCTGCGCTGGGCTGCTCCCTGCCTGCCTGGCTCTGCCCAAGCATGGCAGTGCAGGGAACAGCCTGAAAGGCTATTTCCCTTTCTAGGCAGGGAATATACCCTGAAAGGTAAAGCTGACGCTGAAAACCTGCATTTTTGTCTATAGAAGAAGCAATCCCCTAGGCTGGGCTGGGACAGCTCTTGGCATGTCTGCTCTGATGGGGAGATAGTAGGAATACCCATACTTAGTGCAGGCTTATGTGTCAAATTCCCCCCAACAAGGGACTGCAAAGTGGCATCCTGCCTGGAACTGGTGTGTGGGCATATGGCCTGTTGCACGGGGGAGGTGACAGAGGTGGGGAAGGAGCTGCTCCTGGGCTGGATGGGAGTGGGGTGGCAGCAGGGATCACTCCTGCAAGCGTCCTCACATGGGTGAGGACACCTCAGGCATGCTGTGACAGTAGAGCTTGGTCTGGGATCATCCTCAAAAACAGCTGAAGAGATAGCTGTTCCAGGAGCTCGGTGGAGGCTTCAGCCCTAATCTCCCTGGCCCAGCAGGCCTGCAGACATTGCACTGGCAGCCAGTGTCAGCCCCAGAGAAAGCTTGTAATGCCTCCTGGGGCAATATGGCTTTGGGACTGACATAGGAGACTCCTGGCCAGCACAGACCATGCCTGGCACAGCTAGGTGGGTGCCAGGAGAAATGAAAATCCAAGCACCTTTGGATGCCCATCAGACCTGAGCAGTATGTCACCGGGAACGTTGCCAAGGGCTATAAAAAAAAGGTAGGGAATTGGGCCAAAACTGGGCTGTGCCTCACTGTGGGACACAGCTCGCTCTGGTGAGGATGCAGCTGTGACAGGCAGCAGGCACTGGACACCAACAGCCACCCTATGTCCTTGGGCAAGAACTTGCAGGGAGGGAACACGTCAGCTGGAAGCTACAGGCAATGTCAGGGCATCAGGAGTTTTAGGGGGGCTCCTGGAATTAGGTGCAGTGCATCATTTTGGAGCAAAAATACCAAAAATCAAAGCTGAAAATCTGCTGGGTCTCTCACAGAGACTGGGTGCTCGTGCTAAAAGAACACAGCAAAGCATTGCTCACTAGCAAGGGAGCTGCACGGTGGCTAGAGGCTGGGAAGGGACACTGGCCTTGTCCCCAGCTCTCCCCTCGCAGCGGGGCACGGATGGGTGCGTGCCTTTGCTGCGTGCACAGCCCCCAGCGATGCTGCCCGGTGCAGCAATGCTCCCGCGGGGGTCGGGAGCCCCCCAGCTCCCGCAGGGTTCTGCCGTGGGAGACACCCGCCTGCCCAGAGCCCACGCAGCCAGCCCAGCCTTCCCGATGTCCAGCCTGTCCCGCTGCCCTTCCTAGCGGGGACACCACACCCTGCCCCGATGCTCCGCAGCCCTCCAAGCCGTGTAGGGGGACTCGGGCACCCCCAAAGGGAGCCAACACCAGCTGCAGAACCTCCGCGGTGCGGGATGGTGGGGACAGAAGGGCGTTTGTCACTCCTGTCCCCGGTCGCTGGCCGATAGATGGCGGTGGCGTATCTCGCTTGGGGACAGGCCATGGGAGCAAGTGTCCCTGTCCCTGCTGGCAGCCCGGGGGACCTGAGGATCCCAGGCAGCACCCCGGGACCCCGCTGGGCCCGGCACCGCCCGCCTGCAGCAGCCCCGGGTGCGGAGAAGGGTCGTCCCCGGGGAAGTGTCTGTGGGTTTTATTTATTGCCTAGGTGGGAGATGGTGGCTTGAAGTTGCCAGGAAGGGCTTTGGCAGGACACAGGGGCAGCTTTGACCTTCAGCAGCACTCTGTTCTGGAGGGGACAAAGATTCAGTCCCCCTCTGTGGAGAGGTCACCTGGATCCTTGGTTGAATCAGAGTGAATCCTTCATGGGCCACCTGGATCCCTCGTGGCAGCACTGTGAGTGCCTGGTCTCACCACTGCAGGAAGAAGGAACAGCTAAAACATGCAAGTCCCATCACCCTGCTCAGTCAGGTGTAGTCATCTTCTGATGCAGTGACTCATCCAAGGAAGGGAGACAAGTTCCTGCCCCTTGTGCTGCAGGCAAATAGTGGGAGAAAGCCTTGCTGGAGGCTCCATAGCACAAGTACCAATATTTTAATTACCTGATCCATGGTCGGCAACAGCTTTCTTGGCACTGGAGAGTTCTGGTGTGACAACCCCATATTGCTATTGCCAAGAGGAACTTCCAGCATCTCCAGCACCTGATGGCTCCACAGAGCCCCAGTGGCCAAGCAGCCTCGGCAGCTTCCAGCTCAAGGGCTGGGGTGGCTGCAGTGGGAAGCTCTGCAGGGCAGGAGCTGACAGTCCAAATAGGGGAGCAAGAGTTGGGCACCACAGTAGCAAACCGCTGGGTCCCCAGGCTCCCAGCTCAGGCAGCAGGAGGTGGCTTTGACCAGGTTCAAGTAGGTGGGACCAGAACTCAGTGATGCCTGCCCAGATCCACAGGCAGCCTGACCAGTCTCACTGGGAGCAGGCATCTCCCTCTGAACCCAGGTGAGCTCCTTGCTGATGGCAGCAAGTGGGTGGTGGAGACCGAAGGATGAAGGATAGGAGGTGGAGGGATGACCTCAGCAGGAGGGAAGGAGAGAGGAAGGGAAAAAGATGTCAGGAAGGAGAGGAAACCAGAGCATATCTGTGGTGCTGCAGAAGGAACAGCACTGCTTCTGTGTGATCCTAACCATGATGGAAAGGCCACAGAAAACCAGTAAGAGCTGGGCTTTGGATAGAGCCTCCCTAAGAGCCACTGGACAGAGACAAGTTCTGCTCATGGACTCCTCCTTGTACAGGAAACTTGAATAAAAAACACAGCTGGAGCCTGCACACAGAGTGGGTCTGAGACCTGGGAGTTAAAACCTAGCTGCCCCGAAAGTCCCTCCTTTCCTTTAAATCAGCGAGCTCAGAGAATCTCATTCCTGTTTGAAATCAATCAGCACCATCCTAGCTTGATTCCCAAGTAGCAGTAAATCCCCCAATCAACCAGGAAGAAACACACGCCCTCTGCCCCTTGGCCACGGCTATCCTTGTCCCTCCCTCCCTGATGTCCCTCCAGCTGTGGCACCACCACAGCGGGACCATGCCGAAGGAACTTCCAGCAGAGATTTCCCTGTGCCTGTCACCCTGCTGGAGGCATCCCACTTCAACCTGGGGTGTGGGGGACAGGGTGCATCATGGGTGGGTGCTGCCTCCAGCACAGCCACGCAGTGACTTCCCTCCATTGTGTCTCCCCTCCCTGGACAGCCAGTCCCATCTGCAATCTCCCACCATCTCCCTCCCACTGGCCCCTGCGCTCTTTGGAGCGCTCCACTTCCGCCACCCTGCTCTGGGCCCTCCAGTACTGCTGCCTCTCTGTGCTGTTTCGTCCTCCCCATCAGCTCAGGAGCTTTGGGCGAGGCTCTGCAGAGAGGTCCCTCCCACTAACCCCTTGCCCTTCCTCCAGTCTGAGCTGGTGGGACAGCTGGGATCTGTCCCAGGAATGGGGCTTGCTATGGTGGACATCTAGAAACTTCCAGCACCATGCGACATCAGCCTGCAGTCAGGCCTCTCCGAGTCCCCCAGCTGGGCACTATTCCAGTTCTGTGCAGGGACAGAGGGGTCAGGGCTGTCAGCAGGCACAAATGGGAAGTGCTCAATACTGACCTCACAACTATGGCTCGGTACTGTTGGTACATGCTGGTACTGCCCAGCATCACCTCTTGCAACGTGGCCGTGGGGTCCCTGAGTGTCCTTTCACTTTACAGAACTGTCCATGCCCTAGAGACTGTGACTACAGACCCAGGCAGTATGTCCCACGCTGGGGCTCTGGTCTCAGCCAGAGGCTCTGGGTGCTGCTGAGATGCAGTGGATTTCTCATCAACAGCCACATACTTTGAGGGGATGTGTTAAGCTGGGAACTCCTCTCACACACCCTGATTTCGGAGGAGCTTCTATTGTGGTTACGGTTCCTCTGGCTTGCACACTGAAGTATGAACTCATACGGGTCCCCTATTTTTGCAGACAACAGTCTGGCAGAACATGGAGGAAAATGCAACTCTTTCCTATGGCAGAGACAAATCTCTCCAGCCTGACTGCTGCTGTGAAGAAAGCGCATTACCTTTGTTCTTGGCTATCCTGTTTCTACCCACGAGACCACAGGGCCTTAACCACTCATCTCTGAAAGCCAAGAGCAGGGCCTGGGCTTCCTCTCCTGCGACACCTTACTGCCATCCAGCAAACAATCAGCTGGGCGTGCCGCATCCTCTCCCAGCGCCGGCCCCGTGAAGCCTGCCGGCCTCGGGGCGGCTCGCGGGACAGCGGGGTGCCGTGCCGAGCCGGGCCGGGAGCCGGGGCCTGCGGGTTGCCCGCTCTGTCCCTGCAGTAGAAAGAATTTCTCCGATTCCTTTCAAACAGCAAACCCCGAAGGTGCACGTTCAGCTTGAATGGTGGGAACGTGTAGCGTAAAAGCCGGGGCTGGTAACGTCAACGGCCATTACCTGCTGCTTCTGCGAGGGCAGAGCCCGGTCCTCTGCTCGGGACAGAGGGATGTCACACAACACGCATGGGGAGGTCATGGGGAGGACACCGTGGGCAGCGATGGGTCACGGAGGTGGCATATCGAGCCCCCGGTCTGCATCCGTCGCGCCGGCTCCAAGAAGGTTCTCCGCTGGAAACACCTTCGGAGCGCTAGCGTCGCGGCCGGGCAGATGTGCGGGACTGCGCGGGAGAGCTCTCGGCGCCTTTGGTCCCCGCTGCCGCCCAGGGTGCCTCAGACGGGGCTCTACGGGTGTCAGGACCTCCCCAGCGCGGCTCCGGCCCCGGCAGCGGGGCTCGGCCGGACCCGCACGGCAGAGGCACGGCCGCGGAAGCGGGGCCGCCGCCGCCCCGAGAGCGCCTCGGTGGCAACAGCGGGACGGGGCGGCCCGGGA
>WEKY01007147.1:412066-427689 GCA_013390045.1 Picathartes gymnocephalus
CTGGTCAGTAACCCAGGGCTGTGTTTATAAGAAGGAAGAGGCTGTTTCCTGGAGCTAACATAATGCAGCTCTAAAAAAGGCAGGGGAAATACATCATGCGAGGGGAGCGCGGCCCGGGGAGGGGAGGGCCACGGGGAGCTCAGCACCACAGCGAGCCTACAGGTCAAGGTGCCTTTGACAGGGGCCTTTTTTATAGGCCATTTGCGTGAGAGTTCGCTGCTGTTTCTCTGCAGCCCTGACAGCGGCTCAAGGCCCAGCCGGGGTTTGGGGAGGGTCTAATCTAAACTCGCCGATTTCCAGCCCTTCTCCTGCAGGACCCGCTGATTTATTTAGAAAATAAATAATCGACACTGACTATTGTTTCGTTGCTGTGGAGTGGCAGTCCCCCGCCCTCGGTGTGGGGCTGTGCCCTGTCCCACGGCAGACACTCAGAGCAGCGGGGAGCTGTGGAAGGACCCTGATGCTGAGAAAGAGAGGGGCTTAGTTCACTGCTTCCATCTGCCCCCACCTCACCGTGCCCAGGAAGGGGCGAGTCTGTAGCCATGGTCTCTGCGTGGGGCGGGCACCTGAGGCA
Source organism: Picathartes gymnocephalus (assembly GCA_013390045.1). Taxonomy (NCBI): domain Eukaryota; kingdom Metazoa; phylum Chordata; class Aves; order Passeriformes; family Picathartidae; genus Picathartes; species Picathartes gymnocephalus. The sequence goes on from WEKY01007147.1 coordinate 412,641, forward strand.
TCACTCTCAGTGCTCATTGTGCTTGACTCAGAGCTGGGGCAGTGGTGACCAACTGGAAAGGCAAGGGAATATCCCACCCTCCTTCCCAAATGCCAGCTGTGGCAGTTTGCCTCCCTTTAGCTGCACTGCAGGTGTGTGAGGCTCTTGTGCCCAGCACTGGCATCTCCCCCAGGGTGGAGCCAGGGCCTCTGCAGCCCCACACATCTGCAGGTGCCACAGCAGCGGGGTCATCCCCATGGCCCATGTCACCTCTGAGCCCTGCAGCCATGCTCCCCCTAATGTCACCCTTCTGCTGGAGGGTCTGCCTGCAGGAGAAGCTGCCTCTCCTGGTGCAGCAGACAAGGGTTTACACTCCCCAGCTAGCAGTGCGAACCTGAATCCCCCAGGTGGGTTGGGACCCCAGGGCCTGAATCATCATGACTAATCAGAAAGCAGCATCCCAGAAAATAGACCCTGATTTTTCCCTACCACCAAAAAAAGAAAAACAAAATTTAAAAAAATTCCAACTAAAGTATTTCAGAAAAAAATCTTCACACAAAAAAAAAGGAAAAAATCAAGGATTATCTTGCTGTAGGGTCTCACTGTTTTCTGAGTAGGCATAATTGCTTCTACTACAGCTGAAAATTTATTTAAATGTTGAAAAGTGTTCTTTCTTCTGTTCCTTTTATTCTTGCAACTCTTCAGTGGCTAAGGAAGTGATACTGCATTTAGGGTTTCTTTCTTTTCTTTTACAAGAATGCTAAAATTTTGTAAAGCTTGAAGTAGGGAATAAAGGATCAGAAAAGAGGAGGAAATCCAGCATGAATGTCAGCCATCATCAGGCAGCTTCAGGGCAATGGAGAAAAAAGAAGACAAGGAAAACTTGGAAACACAATGCTGTCAAATTTCAAGCACGTTTCTGCTTTAGAAAACTGAAAGGAAAAATTGTTTCAAAATATCCCATTGAAAAGTTAAATGGAATTGGTTTCTGTAGAATAGTTGTCAATCTAATTATTTCTGAGCAATAAAATTTTAAGCAATTTTTTAACAGAATAAGTGTAAGTTTTATAATTTATTTTCCACATCATTAATAAGAATTCTACCTCATTATAATAATAAAAATCATCAATTTACATTTTTCCAGTGAATACATGGGTTTGATCATGTCTTCACTAATGTGGGAGTAATTTTTAAGTGGAGCCTTATTTTTGGCTGAGGTTTTTTCTTGTCCCTTTTTTCACTGGAGGAGTGTTCTGTCTTCAATGCTTTCATACTTCCCCTGCTCTAATTCATGCAAATACTGCCACATGCCCAAATTCCTCAATGAGTTCAATATTTATCAGCAATTTTTTTTTTCGACCCAGCCTGTTCACTGTCTAAAGCCACTTTCTAAATAAGTATTTGATGAGTATTTGTATATTTAATGTTTGCATTGTTCTAAGTGACTTTCAACATCAGATTCTCTCACCCACTTTCCCTTTAAATTAGCACATTTACAGGCACTTATATATGAATTTGCTTTGCCTCAAATTTTATAAAGCTGTATTTGGATGACTTGCAAAAAACCACCCAATCCATATATTGGAGTTATTTGGTTTTGTCTGACATATCCCTCACAGCTGCCAGTTCAGGGAAAGGCGATCCATACTTCTGGAATCTCTTGTGCTGGCAGTCTGGGGCAGTGCTGGATCACACTGGTCCCCAAGCAGCCCCATCCTCACTTCACGGATGTCTAAGATCAGCCATGAGCATGGGCTGGTTTTTTTAAAAAAAACCAAAACACTCTTTATTATCATTTTCATGCCCAGCTCTTGCTGGATTTGTGTCGACCCTCTGTGGCACCCCGGGACACGTGCTGTCCAGGGAGGAAGCAGGGCTGGGGAGGGGCAGAGGGGGCTTGTCTTTCCAGCACTGCAGATTAAGGCCGCCTGGCTCCTCTGCAAGCCTCCCCAGGTGGCCATGACGTTTCTAAAGGACTTGTGCAGTAAGCTCATTAGCTAATTGCCTTATTACACAGCATCAACTGAAGCATGTGTGTTTAGGCTGCCAGGGAGCCCCCTCTCACCTTCCTCCCCAGCTCTTCTCCCTTCCTCGTTACTCCCTTCTCTGTTTCAGCTAAGAAGGTGGGCTTTTAAAAGTCTCCTTGCCCGGCCATTTGGAGAGCAGGCTTCTCTGTCCCTGGCTGGTCCCAGTCTCGGGGTACCTGCAGTGACAGGGGCACCTGCACTAACAGAGGTGGCCACAGGATGGGGGTGGCTGTAGGACAGGGGTACCTGCAGTGACAGGGGTACCTGCAGTGACAGGGGTACCCTCAGTGACAGTGGTGGCCACGGGCAGGACCCCACTCGCCCAGCATTGCAGCACAGCTCTCTCTCCTCTTCCCAAGTGGCTTTTTGGGCCCGTTCACATTCCCATGTCAACCCCAGGTAAAGGCACAGAGGGATTGATTCAGGGGAAGTGAGGCACAGGGAGGTTCCTAGGAAGGAGGCTGTGGCATGAAAGAGCCATGGTGAGATGCTCCTCTTTGCATAGCCACCCTGGGATTTGAGAGGGTCAGTGGGCTCTTGCTCCATGTCCCCTGACCCCAAACCTGTCAAATTCTCACCTGGAGGTGGGGACCCAGAGCTTGTGGGGCCAAGCGTTTTGGCCTCAAGCATGGAGAGCCTGGGGACCCTCTTCCCTCACCGCCTGCTCTGGGAGAAGCTCGGTCACAACCCCTGACTGGGGAAGAGGGATGGAGTGGCAGCCCACCCTCTTCCTTCTGGGGGGCCACACACCGCAAAATCCACCTCACGCCGGCGCTTTCCGGCCCTCTGTGAGAATGTACAGTTTGTGGCTCCTTCACTGACTTTGAAGAATGTCCCTTTATTCACAATGTTATTTCCTTTAATCACTGTGAGGTTGCAGGAAATCTTCTTGGAAAATTGTCTCAGATTGGCTGGAATTACTGTACTGTTGCAGGGATGGAAAACTCACTTGAACTTGTTTTCATTTTACCCTAAAAAGTCACTGTCCCCAGAAGGTTCAGATGAATTTGGATAAACATGTGAGTTCTGAGGATGTAGTTGTTGTTGAGCATTTCTTTTCCCTCCCTTTTTTTTTTTTTCCCCAAATGAATCTTTGTGGCTTTCCAAGTTCCTGAGCTTTACTTAAGACCAGGGGTGCAGAACTAAAGGAAAACAGGACTTTTGGCATAAACAGGTCATAAACAGATTGAAGACAAGCAAATTCATCATTAAGTGACACAACACGAGAGCAGAGATAATGAACCAGTAAGTGACAGCTTTGGCCATCAGCTAAGAGCTGAATCAACCAAATTTTCTACCTGAGGATTTCCGTGCTGGCTGACATAGGAAAGACAAGATGTACTAAATCTTGACTTTCACAGGAATTTAGTCCCATTTCCACGTGAAGTTCTTGAATTCTTGTGAGTAATGGGGAAATAGCCAATGGAGAAATAGACCAGGTACTCCAGGTCTAGGTGAGTGTGTGACTGCATGAGAGCACAGCTGGCTGGGAAAAGGTATTGAAAGGGCAATTTCCCATGCTCAGTGCTCAGACAGGGCCTGATCTTGGTTTAGGGGCAGTCAGTGCTTTCATCAGTGATCTTCACCTGCAGCACCATTCTGTTAGAATGATTTTCTTGAGAAAGTGAAGAAACCTGAAATAAACCTGTTGATAAGAACAAATATAAGGCTGTTCTGTGAGCTGGGAAAAATCAACATTGCGGGCACTGGCTGGGGAATGAGCAAGGTTGCTCTGTGGGAAAGTAGCTGGAGGTGACAGTGGGTCTCGCATGGAGTGTGAGACAGCAGCAGTCCAAGTGAGAAGAGCAAAATCAGACCAGGACATATAAACAAGATGTTTGTAAGACACCTGATGTGATCCTGCTGCATTTAAAGAGTGTCAGACTCAGCACTTGGGGCTCAGCGTTTCAAGTTGCTGTTCTTGGAGAAAGCCCAGGGAAGAACAAGATCAGAAATTCAGAAAACATGACATACTGGAGAAGGCTGAAGGGTAGCTTAGTATCACAGCACAAAGACTACAGGGAAATAAGATAAAAGTCTTTCACTGCATAAAGTTCTGCTACAAAGTATGAGATAATGGGCTATTCCTTGTTTTCAGGTGGGTAGAAGAAGAAGCCATAGACTCACCCTGCAATGATTGCAGTAAAAGGGATTAAAACTTGTTTTTCCTGGGAGCCGTCGTCACCACTAGAGGCTTCTTTTAGGAAGAGATTAGACAGAAGTTCCACCAGGAAGGGTTTGATTTGTTTGGGGGCAGGCAGACAGGCTAGGTGACCTTTCAAGGGCCTTCCAGGCTTATTTTTTATAATTCTGTGAATACAGATACTAAAAAGAGGGAAGATCATTTTGCCTGTGGCCAGTCTATTCAGGACTGGTCCTTGCCAGGTGTTTTTTGCTTCAGCTGTGAATGTTTCCATTAGCTTTTTCTTCTTCTTTTTCTTTCTTTTTTTTCTTTTGTTATTTACTCCTAACCAATTTTTTCCCTGTCCAAATTTTGCCCTGTTTCTGTACATCACTCTGATCCTACTTTTCCTGGAATGGTCATATGCCTAGTGTGGTCCGTCGAAGCCCTGTGCAGAGAGACCATTCCTTCCCCACCCAATGTGCCATATGCCTACACACAGTATCCAGAAGCATCCTGGGGCAGGCCCCATGTCTCTCCTGAATTTGCCTGCTGACAGACTCCTGGTGTTCCAAGCTCGTGCCTCGCTCCTGGTTTCAGTCCTGCGGGTCGTCCGTGGGCTGGGTGTTTTTCTGTTTCTAAAACAGGAGTAACAACTGTCATCCCCCTCCATCTGTGGGTTTGCAGATGTCAACTGTCCAGTGTTTACACTGAGTTTGTGCAATGGGAATTTTTCTATGTGTGTTAGTAACATGATGTATTTTTACTCACAATGTTTAAGATCAGAGTTAGTCATTAGATCACCTATGCTGATCTCCTCAACTGCCTTGTCTTGTTACTCTTTCTGGATCTGAATAACCTGGGGTTTTACTAATGCACAAAAGCATCTGGTCTGGAGGCACGAGGGAGTTCATGGTTTGGTCTTATTTAATCACTGACAGTTAATTCTCCAGCTAATCAGCATTGCTCAGTAAATGTATGTCGTATTTCTTATGCAGGGTTGTCTGGCTTTTAATTTCCAACCATTGATTCTTGTTCTGCCTTTTTTGGCTGGCATAAGAAGATGTTAGCACATGGTATTTTCTTACTATGAGAGTACTTGTGCATAGCAGTCAAATTTCTTGAGCTTTTTTAAGAAGAAAACAGGTTGAGCTTGATTCTGTCACTGTGGGGTGTGTTCTCCTGCAATTGAGTGTTTTCTGTGCCTGTTTTCTGCACTCTCTCTCATTTCACAGAATAATTTTGGCCTCAGGAACTCTGGCAGTACAGCCCGCTGGTTGGGCCTCGATCCATTGAATTTTGGAAATGTCTGAAGACTCAGATTCCATCACTTCATCACTCAGTTTCCAAGCCACCTTGTGTCTTCCCCCTTCCAGACCGTACCTCCCCACTCTGTCTGCAAGGATGCTGTGGGAAATATGGAGGAATATTACATCTCTCAGTTCATCTGGATCTTTTTAAAGCAGAGCACCAGGCTAGTCACAGTATCTCAGGGTTAGCATCCCATCCTCTGCTGCACAGAGCACTGCCTCACAACTCCCATTTGCTGCACTCCCAGCTCTGGTGCCCAGGACTGCGTTCACCATGTGGTCCCAGCATTGAGCTCACATCCAGCTGCTCAACCCCAGGACCCCAAACGAACCCCAGTCAGAGCCAGAGCCCCTGCCACCCAGAGGGATAGCTCCCTTTCTTTGCCAACACATCCAGCTTGGCATTTGGCTCAGTCAAAACCCATGACCAGATATTCCATCTTCTCCATGACTTGTAGGGCTGCAGCCAAGGCTGGCAGCAGCAAACTGGTGCCAACTCTGAGCTCACCTGTGCCTGCACTGGGTACCTGGAGACCAGTGCTGACACCATTGCAGCAACATCCCCCTGTTGAGAACAACTTCTGGATACCAGTCAGGGTGTAGGTGATGGGTGGGCAATCAGTATTAATTAAGACAATTAACTGGAGTATTGTTAAGCACCTCACAGACACCCAAGGGTCTGACACCTCACTGCTCCCTGTTTCTTTGAAGACATTGCTTTTGGTCCTATCAAAAAAATCCTGTTTGGGTCCCTGCTTGAGACACAGTCAAACCTCTCTGTTCCCCATTTTCAAGCAGGATTTCCTCAGAAGATCCTAGGAAGAAGCTATGGACTAATAATACCTTCACCATATATGGTGCATTTGATCTTCAGTTTGCGAGCGTGCGTTGCCCTGACTGCGGCGAGTGCGTTATCCAGCCTGGCGCTGCTGGCTGCTGCAGAGACCCAAGGCTCCAGTACAAAATCAGGTACATTTGGGCCAGGCTTCTTTCTGCTTTCCCTTCTGTGCAATGTCTACACTGGACGAGTTTGGCCTGTGCAGCGCAGATGACTGGTGCTGCTTACGTGTGCTTTTATAGCAGCATTTCAAAGGGCTAGTTGCAAGGAGGTGCATGCACATTTCCTCTATGTCTGGCCAAAAAGCCGATACTTGAGAGCACCGGGGAACCCTACAGTCCTGCAGAACATGCCATTTTGATGTTCACAAAAGACAGAGTTTTGTCCAAACCTGAGGAACGTCATGGAGGGTGCCAGCATTATTTTCCTGCTCCTGGATTTGCTTGGTTTTATTTCTCATTCTGCCACTCCATGACTGTCCAGCGAGCTTGTTCCTGCACTGCACGCGTCCCAGCCCTGTGAGCTGTGGTGTGAGACATGCCTCATTTGGGATGGGGATTCAGGTTTAGCCTTGCTCTTTCCTGGCAGCTCAGAGGTGGCCGAAGTGTGAGTAACCACCACAGTGCTGGTGTGACAAGTGACAGGCTGGGGGAATGCAGATGTCCAGCTGCAGAGGTCAGGTATGTTCCCAGGTGCCAGCCGTGCTATCAGGGGCAACTTTTGTGCAGGTCAGCCTCCTTAAACCTGCCTAAACATGCCAGGGACTCTAATGGCCAGGCAGGAGGACAGACCCGGTGCTTCCAGGTCTCCTCTCATGACATCCGCCGAGTCCCCTTCCCGCACTAATCTTGTCCTTCTATCCAAAACAATTATGGAGGGCTTGTTGTTTTTGGCACAGTCCTTTATTTACAAATCCCATCCTGCTTATAGCTCATGGTTTCATTATCCTCTAGATGTTTACAGAGCTCCTTTTCTTAATATTTGTGCCATTATTTTACTAGGGATCCGGGTGAGACTTTCCAGACAGTAATTGTCTGGCTCATCCTCTCCCCCATCAGCTCTTTCTGCAGAATTGCACATCTCCCCACTGTCCCTGCCAGCCCAGGGCACCCAGAGGGACAGGGATGGGCAGGACTGTGGGCAGTAGAAGAGGGTTGCCCTGTTCTGAGGTTGCGGGGAGGGATGTGCAGAGGGAACAGCTGCCCTGCTGCACCCCACTGCCCACAGGCCCTTGTTGCTACACCTGGATCTCTGATGTCCTCTTGAAACTTTGTGCTACTAATGAGTACCTCCCAGCCCCTGTTCCTCCCGCACCCCCCTTGCCCAGGCTCAGGGCACAGGTGCACATGCCGGGCTGGGGCACTGTCCTCTCTGCAGGCTTTCAGCTGGCTAGGGACTGCGTCCTGGGAAGACAGACAGTGGCAAACCTGTCGCCGAGATTTTGGGGTCATTAGCATGCTGCAGACATGGGTCGGCAGCTTATGCTGTGCATGGCTCTGATGCTGGTCCCTGCCCCTGGGCTGTCTGTCACAGGGGCTTGTTTAACCTTCTTTGCAACAATATCACAGTCTTTAATCTGTTTATCCTCATAACCCTGCTCTGAGGTGAAGGATAGTTATCCTCATTTCAGAGGTAGGGAACCGAAGAGATTCTTTTCAAATGTAGATCAGTGTTTAATGATGCAGAGATAAAGATTTTAAAAACATGCCTGAGACAACAGTCATATGGTGTGTAACCGAGCTGTGTTTCTGCAAATCCCATTAAGTGCCTCTGCCTTTTTCAGCTGATGCTCTCTTGGGGCAGACCTGACATGGAATGCCACACAGGCTCCAGCCTCCGGATCCATGGGTGGGACACAGGCAGGGCAGGGGGACACAGAGCGGAGCTCGTGCCTGCCGTTCAGTACCCTGGGTGTGCTGCGGGTGGGTGGGGTTCCAGGCACTCACACCTGAATTGCATCACTGAGTGCGTAAGATCCTCGGCTGTGTTTGGGAATTAAAGCCTGTTTGTACTGCAAGTGTGCAGATAAAAGCGTGAGGTGGGAAATACAAAGGAGTGCTTGTACAGCATCCCTCTGGCTGTGCGACGCAGCAGGGCCAAGATGCTGAACCAGGAACAAGCAATGACAGCAGGCTCTTTGCTGTTCACTGCCCAGACAACTGGTGTGGACAGTAGAGTTGGTTAAAAACCCCAAGCTGTGGTTCCTGTGCCGTGACCCTGGCAAGAAGTGTTCCTGGCTGCCGCGGGGGCCTTTCCCGGTGGCTGGCCAGTTGGGTGCAGGTCTCAGGGCTGCTCCTGGGCAATTGTTGCTGTGCTTGTGGGAATGCGGCAGCTCGTGCAGTGAGGAGGTCAGTGCCTTTGTCTTGCTGCGGGGAGTTTATCTCTGCGGATCTTGCCTGCTTTCCTGGGTCAGGCTTAACCTCCGCTGTTATCAGCAAATGCAGGAACAGCCCGCTCCAGAGCCGGGCTGCTTAGGAACCTCTCGACCCCCTTGCAGGGGGAGGCAGCACTTTCACATCTCTCCCACGCTAATGGGCACCCAGCAGGCCGGCAATGGGATGAGATGTGCTATGCCCTGTGGTTGCTGTTCCTCCTTCACCACTTTGTCAGCACCATTGCCGTGCACCCCAGCGGTATGGGATGCAGGCAGCAGTGGAGGAGGAGGAGGCAGAGCTGGCAGGACCCTCCCTGGTCTCACCTCCCACCGGGCCCTTCAGCACAAACACAGGCGACAAATCTCCAGTGGCAGCACTGATTCCCCCTTTTCTGTTTGCCTGCCCTGTCCCAGTGCACCCTCCCCTTCTCAGCAGCTCCATCCGGACCCCTCCAGCTGTCTCCACAAACCCAAACCATTAGCATTTCCTGTTCAAACATTTCCAATAAATAAATGGAGACATCATGCCACAAGCCCGCAAGTGACCCAGAGGCGGGTCCAAGGCCGGGATGGACACGACCACCCAGCGCCCGACCCCCTGGCTGGGCGCCAGCCCTGCCTTTGTTTGAATTCCCGGGTGAGTAAGCGCTTGGCTGACGCCAGCTGAAACGCTGTAAGAAATTATTTTTGATATTAAATAAATTGTTTTCAGTAAATCTGCTCCTACACCAAGGTCCAGAAGCTACCCGCAGCGCTGGGCTCCCTGCAAGAGAGCTGGACTCCCTTTTCTTGGCCTTGTCCTGGCTGTACTGGGGGACACACCCTGTCCCGAGGGGTCCAGCTGGGACCAGCTGTGCTGCAGTTGCCTCAGCCCCTTGGGCACAGCTGCTGTGGCTGCCTGGCAGCCTGGGTACACCATGGCAGAGCAGCTCCCTGCAGCACGTCCAGAGTCTCTGTCCCAACACTTGAGCCAGGCTCACTGGTGAGAGGGCAGAGGCTTGGCCAGGAGCTTTGCTGCCTTTGGCAACAGCAGCGCTCTCCTCATGTCAGATGTCCCAAAACCCATTTCCTTGGCTGTGCAGAAGTCCATGCCTTGATAAAGTGCCTGTCCTTTCCCCCACTGGTGTTCCACGCCCTTAGGAAACCACCTTCAATGCCCCAGGGTACCAGGTGTCGGTGCCTGAGCAGGTCACAGTCCATGGGTCAGTCCCCTGACATCTGCCAGCAGGTGCTGATGCAAAAGGAAAAATTAGGGGAAACTCCTGGGTGCTTGTGGGAACGAGTAGGCATATAATAGGCAAACATGGCTATGAGTGGTCCTTAAGCCAAGCTAGGATTCCAGGGACCTCAGAACTAATGTGCACAATGGTTTTAGAGAAATAGCAAATCTCTGGCTGTGCCCAAGAAGCCGCAATGGCAGGAGAGGTTTGAGCCTGATTAAGTAGGTGGATATGCTCCTTCTTGGAGTGCACAGACTTTGTCCTGGCTGCGCGGAGTTACTCTCTGGCTTTGAGCTGGAAGCAAAGATGGACTTGGAGCTAAATAAGCTCTGTCATGGTGGCAATTAGGAAAAATACCAGGAACATAGCTTTCACTATTTTTTTTTTTTAATGTATGTTTTGCTGAAGCCAAAACTTCCTGTAGGAACATGGTGTTTAAAGAAAAAAATTTGCTGTTGAAATTTTCTGAAGCATTTAGAGGGATTGAAATATTCCTTGAAAGAGAAGATGTAGATATTCTGCTCCAGAAGCATTCATTCAGTGGGGTGTTATGCTCTGGCATTATAAAACTACAGAAACTGAAATGCAGTGAAGCCACATTTTAAATAAGTTGTTTTATGGAGAAACAATAAAGTCTTTTCTGATTTTGATTTATTTCACCATAGAGCTTCTGCTTTGCTCAAGGGAATCTCCTGTTTCTCCTAACCACAGCAGGTGAGAGAGGAGGTGGGATGACGTGTCTAGAGGCAGGGGGCTGCCACAGGCACTGTGCCTGAGCAAACAACCTCTGCGCACCCAGTGTTGATCTGCAGCTGAGCAGAGTGAGAACCGATATTTTTTGGTGCCAGTGGGTGAAAGCCCTGGCACTCCCTATCTGTGCGTGCAGTGGGGCTGGTGGGGCAGGAAGACAGGAGGTAGAAGCTGCAGGGCAGCATGGCCGGGAGTTCACACTCAGGGGACACCTGCAGGGCTGTGCGTGGGCTCCTCCCGGGCCACGCTGGAGTCCGGGCTGCTGTCAGCGCCCTGGGGCAGCCGGAGGGTGGTGGCAGGGCCCCGTCCCAGCCCCTGACAGTGCCCCTCGGCAGGGCTGCAGCCCTGGCTGCCACCAGGGCCCGATGCCATCAGCACTTGCAGGCGCTGACAGATGGACCCATGGACCCGTCAAGGGGCTGGCGGGGGCCGGAAACTCCTGATCCCTTTTTATCTGCCCCTCAGCCTGCTCTCTCATCTCCCTGTCATGCTCTATGTCTCGCCTGGTATCTCACGCTCCTATTCCTGTGCCTTGCCGGCTGCTGGGGCTGCCCAGCCTCACAGCACCCTGCGGCCAGGCACAGTGTGAGGTTCTGGACCACCCTCTCTTAGGACCTGCTGGGCTTGGTGCCTGCAAGGAGCACCAGCTCTGAGCGAGGGGAGGCACTGCAGATGCCCCCATCCCATGTCTGCATGCTAAGCATCAGCCACAGCAGCAGACAGGTGCCTGGGACAGGGCTCCACGGCTGCTGTGCACTTCAGGTTGGAGTGGGAGGGAAGGATCATGCCCAGCTCAGCAACATTGTATGCTCTGAAGTGAAGGAGCCTTGGTGCTGTCTTCCTCAAATGGACCACCAATGGTCCAGTTAGTTACCAGCTCAAAACAAATCATGAACATTTCACTTGGCTCTCATGACATCCCCAATCCCCACTGCTCCATTGCAAACCCACTGTCCCAGCTGGGCAGGGTGGCAGTGGAGGGGTCAGGATCCACAGTTAATGTAGCTGCCCCTAAATGCACCGCCAGAGATCAGCTAATCTGATAATTACAGCAACAAAAGCCATTTGGACAGACCATGACCTGACCTCCAGAGCTTGGAATGAAAACATTTTACCCTCCTCTGTCTCGATCCTGCACTGAGAAAACATCTGTATTTGGAGGATGCTGGGAAGACAGCCCCCGCACGGCACCCGCTGGGAAAAGCCTCAGCTCTGTGCCACACACTGCTTGTACCCAGCCTCAGACTGAGATGGGCAGGCTGCTAAACCCTTGCTGGGATGCCACGATCAACAGCGTCCCAGTACTGGGCAGGGTACTCTGGAGAGAAAGAGGATGAGGCAGAGGCCAGAGGGGTGTGAGGGTGAATCTTGTGATGGGGAGTGAATGGGATAGGGTCACTGGAGCTTACCCTCATAAAAAGGCTTTTTTCCAAGGCCATGTGAGGCTTGATGGTGTGGGGAGGCCATCACCTGGTTCCCAGTGGTCCCTGGCTGGGCTGAGCTCTGCAGGAGCCAGGCTGGCTGCTGAGCCCCCCTGCCTCTGGCTCCCAGGAGGAGCTGAGTGTGGGGGGCCCTGTCTGCATGCAGCACGGCCCGGGGGCTTCTTTCCTCTGTGTAAGGTGTGCAAGCTTTCCCACTGAGTGGCAGGTCATTGCTGGCTGTCAGTCCAAGGCAGGAGATGAAGGGAGGGATGCCTCAGGGCTGGCTCCCATGTTCCTCCCGCTTTTACATGCATGTTGGTGGCACCCTTTGTGTAGGCTGAGGAGATGAAAGCTCAGGGCCAGAGGGATCTTGCTAACGCAAAGCCACCCAGCTCGGGGGCCCGACAGCCTGCTGCTTTGTCTTTTATTGTCTCATTCTTGCATGTCTTCCCAGCAGAGTCCCACTCCGTGCTGTCAAGGGCACGGGACACCGGCTGAGCTGGAGGCACCAAGCGCACTGGCAGGTAACTCCTGCTGGGTCAGCGACCCCGGCCTTGCAGGCACTGGCAGCAGCACAGACAGTTTGCACCAGACTGGCAGCCCTGAGCTCACACTGCCCAGGAGCTCCTGAGGAAGGGGAACAAAATGGTGATGATTTGGGGAAACTGCATTTTTTTCCTGCAGTGAGCACTGCTCAGCCTGCTCTGGCAGTCCCAGGCAGCAGCTTGGTGCAGCCAGCTTGGCAGGCAGCACCCCTGTGCCTTTATGACTTCCCTATTCTGCACTGGGAAGGCACTTGGCCATGTCCCCAAGTATCCCAGTGCTCTTTGGAAAGTGGTAGGATTAGAAACCAGTAAGTGCAGTGAGAGCCTGATAGTCTGGGGACTCCCGAGCACTTGTGTATGCTCCAGAAATAGGATGCTCTGTCTGTTTTTCCCATTGCAGCATTCCACTTGTGCAGTGCTTTACTCTTTGTGAGCAGAAGACATGACTCACCCTGCAGTGGGCTACCCCCAGATCCCTCTGATGCCCTTATTTTTCATCAGCTGCTTCCTTGCCCAGCACTGCAGTATCTCTCATTTAGCAGAATCCACTAATCTTGAAAAACACAAGAGTTTGTCATCCAGTTAGGATTAGAGTTAAGACTAGGGCTAGAGTTAAGGGTAGGGTTAGGTTTAAGAATAGGGTCAGGGGTAAGGTTTGGATGCCCTGACAGCAGCTTGGCCAGGTCAGGTGTTTTCAGAGGTTCACAGCTATTGCAGAGAGCAGACTTGAAGCTCTTTTTGGGTTTACATGCAGCTTTATCTCAAGGCCTGAATGAAATTTTATCCAAGTTGGACTAAAAACCCCATCAGGGCAGAAGCTTTGGTCTAGCACTGCTGTCTTGCTCCTCTGCCTTTCCCATTATTTGGTTTTCTCTGAAGGCAGAAGTGCTGGCATGCAACTGTGCCGACAGACAGCTCTGCCTCTTACCCACTCTCATGCTAAGCAGAAAGTGCACTGGGCAGTTCTTCCAGGTGCTGCCTGGAGCCAGGGAAGGCGAGAGCTGTGCCCCTGGGCTCCCTCCTGGGCAGCCGAGCTGTGGAGCCACCTTGGGCATGGGAGGGGGGCAAGGAGCCAAACTGGTTTTCAGAGGGATTTTGGCTGGGTTAACAAAGGGAGCCGTATAACACCGGTTGTCTGCAAAAGCATTTGGGGACAGCATGGCCTTTCCTGTCCTGTACCCCCGTGTTTTAAGTCAAGAAGGGGCTGTGCATGGTGTGTGTCACGCTGTCGGGGCTGTTATTTGCGACGTCCCTCCCGTTTCCCTCAAAGCCTTTCCCAGATGCAGCAGCGTTGCGGGCGGATTCTCACAAACTTCAAAAGCCGCTCGAGATAGGTGGCGGATTCCTAACGGAGCCGGCCACGCACCAGGAGGCACCGACCCCTCTCCCCGGGAAGGCGAGGAGCCAGCCATGGGTGGCATGCTTGAGCAGCCCCAGGCCGGGCCGGAGCCGTACGTGCCGGTCCCCGCGGGCGTTGCGGGATGAGCAGGGGGATGCGCGGCGGGATGAGCGGGGCGGTCAGCGGCAGAATGCGCGGGGGGGTGAGCAGAGGGATGCGCGGTGGGATGTGCGGGCCGGCTCTGCCCCCTGCCGGCACCGCCCGGCACCGCCGCGCCCCCGACGGTGGCCGCGCCCAGGAGCCCCGGGGGTCCCCGCGAGGCTGGGGGACGGCCCGCAAGAGCCACAGAGGGCCGGGGGCATCGTGGGAAGCGCTGTGCCTGCGCGAAGGGCGTGGAGTTTAGCAGCGAGGCGCTGCGAGGAAGACTCCATGGATGAGTGCCATGTCCCGAGCTAACGAGTGGTAGCGGAGACCCTCACAGGTGACCAGGGCTTTCCCCGGGGCTAGGAGGTTCTCGGGGGTCAGCCCACAGCGTCTGACCTGCAGGTGGCCGTGAATCAGGGAAGTGCCTTTGGAAGCACCCACCGTGCTCACAACGGTCCCCGTCCCGTAGCCTTGTCACAGCAGCCCTCTGATCTCCCCGCCCCCCCGGCACTGAGCCCGGACCCGTCACACCCGGGCACGGCCCCCCGACACCTTCCCGCACCCGCCGAGCCTTGCACCCCGGCACCACCCTGCACCCCGGGCACAGCACCCCGGGGCTGCGTTCACCCCAGCTGTGCGTTCCAGGGTTGATCTGCAGCCCCGGGTGCCCAATGGGGACTGTGCCGTGACCCCGAGCACTTCACCTCCGAGCACTTCACCGCGATCTCTGCAACCCGAGCATTGCCGCAGCGCTGCCTTGGGCACGGCATCCCCCGCAGCACCCCGTATTGCACGGGGCATTGCACCCCGGGACACCACCCCCCATCTCTGCAGCTGCAGGAGTCCTCCAGCACCGGGCGAACCACACGCACGCCCGCCCGCGGCCCCGAGGCCGGCCCCGGGCAGAGCAGAGCGGCGGCCCAGGGTCACTGGCGGCCGTGGGCGGTGCCTGCGTCCCCGCGCCGTCGCGTCACGGGGCG
>WEKY01007147.1:428087-452582 GCA_013390045.1 Picathartes gymnocephalus
CCGGCAGCGGCGGGCAGCGGGCCCCGAGCCCCAAAGGTCACCGCGCCGCGGCAAACGTCCGGCCGGGCGCGGGGGGTGCGCGGGCAGCGAGCTCCAGCGGGCGTCAAGGTCGTGGGGTAGCCCGGCGCCGGCCGGGCCGCCGGCCTCGGTGTCCCGGGCAGGTCCCTCGGGGAGCCGGGCGGCGCAGCGGCCCCCCGGTGCAGTAAGGACGGCTCTCCCTTTCCCGCAGCCTACCGCACGGACGAGGGGCAGCCATGGGTCCTGCCGGTGGTGAAGAAAGTGGAGCAGATGATCGCCAACAACAACAGCCTGAACCACGAGTATCTGCCCATCCTGGGCCTGCCCGAGTTCCGGGCTAACGCTTCCCGGATTGCCCTGGGTGATGACAGCCCTGCCATCAAGGAGAACCGGGTATGTGGTGGATGGGGGAGCACTGGGGTCCCAGGGGTGTCTCTATAGCAGACTGAGTAGAAGAGCACAAATATGTAGAGGTCCTGCATTTTGATAGGATTTGGGGGTTTCTCAGACATGGTCTTTCCTGATTGTAGTTTACTTGATGAACCCATCTAATTGAAACTGTTTGTGCAAGTAGTTGTGGTTTTGGGGAGAAACCAAACGTGGGCGGTGATTGGAATCTGTGTTTGCCTTCATCTTTTAATAGTTTCCCCACAGGAAACCCAAGTCAGATAATATACTACCTTTCCTGAAATAAACTACTAGCTGAGAATCTGTTGTGTGCCAAAATGTAACAGGAATGGCTGGAGTCTATTTATAATGGTAGAAGTTGTCAGGATGGGCCTGAGCACTGAAGGAGGTTGAAGACCACTGGAAGGGGATGGCATTCTGACTGGGCTGACCCCAGGGGACACGTTTGGGATCCTGTCTCAGTCGTGCAAGTGCTTTCTGTGCACTGATAGCAGTGTTGACCTGGGTGGACAGTGCTGGCAAGTGTCTCTGTTGCAGGTCGGAAGCGTTCAGTCCCTGGGTGGGACGGGCGCTCTGCGGATCGGCGCAGAGTTCCTGAGGCGCTGGTACAATGGCAACAACAACACAGCCACCCCAATCTATGTCTCTGCTCCATCCTGGGGTGAGTGCTGCTCTCAGGGAGCCCTGTGGGTCAGTGAGTGAGGGAGACACAGCCCTGCACCTTGCAGGGGCCTGGGCAGTGAGGAAGGGGCCTTCTCGTGTGTGGAGTGGGAGATGCTGGGGCTGGAGAAAGCAGCTTGCTGGAGATAGGGTCTGCTTTTCTGAGAAGTTACTTCTTTCCTCAGAGAACCACAACTCTGTGTTTATGGATGCTGGCTTCAAAGATATTAGAACCTACCACTACTGGGATGCTGCCAACAGGGGTCTGGATCTCCAGGGGCTGCTGAGTGACATGGAGGTGAGTAAAACTGGCATGGGATAGGCTGAGCTTGATGCTGTACTGTCAGTATCTGCAGCTGGCTGGGTTCTGGTGTGCCGGGAAGTGGATCACTGCAGAAGAGGCTGTTGTTGCCCAGAGCAGCTCCAGGCCTCTCCCTGTGTTGCGGGTGCCCAGTCTCATCCATGTGTGTATGTGACCAAGACATGTTCTCTCCTCAGCACGCCCCGGAGTTCTCCATTTTCATCCTCCATGCCTGTGCGCACAACCCAACAGGCACAGACCCTACTCCAGAGCAGTGGAAGCAGATTGCTGCTGTCATGAAGGTAAGGGCTGCTGCTGAGGCTAAAGCAATGCTGAGGGGACAAATATCTCTTGAGCCAGCCAGAGCATTTGCATCCAGTATGGGCTTTGGGGAATGGCATGAGATGTGGCACATGCTGAAAGAGTCTCACAAGGCAGATGTTGAAGGGAGAGGTTGGCAACAGAACGCTGGTTGTCTGTTCTCAGAGGAGAGGTGCACTGCTGTTCTTCTTGTGCCTCCAAGGTCTTGTTTTCACGCTCTGTGGAATGGGCTGTAGTGAGGTTCCTCCTGCTGGAAAGATTATCCACAGCCAGGTGCTGGATAGCAGCATATGAAGGGACACACTTCTTGTGTCCTCAAATGCAGTTTTCTCCTGCATTGACTTTTATTGACCACTTTAGTCTTTCTATTCTTTTATCCCAGTAGAAAGAAAGTATTTCGGTCTGGTGTTGCAGGACCACATTTCCTTTGAATTTACACAGAAACCCAGTGGTCATTTTTCCCCCCTACGTGTACTGTGGGGAGTAAAGCAGAGGTTGTGGGGAGGGGATTTCCCTCTAACACTGTTCCTCCTTGCAGCGCCGGTGCCTGTTTCCATTCTTCGACTCTGCGTACCAAGGGTTTGCCTCTGGCAGCCTGGACAAGGATGCCTGGGCTGTGCGATACTTTGTCTCCGAGGGCTTTGAGCTCTTCTGTGCACAGTCGTTTTCCAAGAACTTTGGGCTCTACAGTGAGTGTCTGGCAGTAAGCTGGCCCAGTAGCATCATACCCAGACAGATGGGGCTGGCATGCTGAGGGATGGGGAATTCTCTGCTTTGCCACGACGTGTGGAACCAATGGCTCACATCTCTTGGCTTGTCCACAGATGAACGGGTGGGGAACCTGACTGTGGTGGGGAAGAATGCAGACAACGTGCAGCGTGTGCTATCCCAGATGGAGAAGATCGTGCGCACCACTTGGTCCAACCCACCCTCCCAGGGAGCGCGCATTGTGGCAACTACACTTTCTTCCCCGCAGCTCTTTGATGAGTGGTATGTGTTACCAGGGCTGCTGGGAGAGGGCAAGGGAGGGAAGCTGTCACCCTGAATGTCAGGCTTGGCCAGATGTCTTCAAACCATTGATGCCCATCCTCATGCTCTTCTTCCTGCATGCTGCAGGAAGGGCAATGTGAAGACAATGGCAGATCGGGTCTTGCTGATGCGGTCAGAGCTCCGGTCTCGCCTGGAGGCCCTTGGGACCCCAGGCACCTGGAACCACATAACAGAGCAGATTGGCATGTTCAGCTTCACAGGGCTGAACCGTAAGTATCGAGGGACCTGGTGAAGGGAGGATTGGGTAGGGACAGTTTTGCTGTGGGTGAACTGGGCTGAAGCAGTCCAAGCAGGAATCTCTGTCTCACTGGAGTTTTGGCATCACTGCATCTGTGACTGGGTGGGATGAAGTATCAGACAGTATTTTAGTGTCCAGTGCTTGAACTTTTCTACTTGTTGTGAAAGATTCAAGCATTCCTGACTGGTTCTTTGGGCTTTTCTGAGCTGTGGGTCACTGCTCTGGCCTGATGTCCATTTGTTTCCCCAGCTAAGCAAGTGGAGTACATGATCAAGGAAAAACACATCTACCTGATGGCTAGTGGGCGCATCAATATGTGTGGTCTAACTACCAAGAACCTGGACTATGTGGCCAAGTCCATCAATGAAGCTGTCACAAAAATCCAGTGAAGCATATGAACAACCAAACTTACATGAAGTCACCAAAGCTATAGTGTGTAGTCCATGTTTTTCTCTGCTCATGGCTTGCCTTTTCCCACACCTCTTCAGGTTTAATAAAAATGGGAGCAGTAGCTCAATCAGGGATAATCATCTTCTGACATTTTTTAAGTGGTCCTTGCAATATGGTAAGCCAGTGCCCCCAGGAGGTGGGGGCAGCATGAGCCACCTTGGCTCTTGTTTCACAACAGCAGCCTGGTCTTTAGGCCCTTAGAGCTGCA
Source organism: Picathartes gymnocephalus (assembly GCA_013390045.1). Classification (NCBI taxonomy): domain Eukaryota; kingdom Metazoa; phylum Chordata; class Aves; order Passeriformes; family Picathartidae; genus Picathartes; species Picathartes gymnocephalus. Next base: position 431,742 of record WEKY01007147.1, read on the forward strand.
TCTTTAGCACGTCCAAATCAACTCCATGTAACTGATCATTTTGATCATGGCGAAGTCTGGTGCCAGTGCAATGCACTGTGGGATAACAGCCCAGTGGCTGGGATCTCACATGGCTTGTGAACTAATGTCACTCAGTAGTATTTTGGGGAGGGGTAAAGCTGTTGCTAGCTTCCTCTCTCCAGCCGTCCCACCCCTTCCCAAATTCTGAGCCTTATACGAGCAAATATTTGTAATTGTGATAATTGCTTCTTTGTGTTGCTGACATGAAATTAAAACTTCATCTCTGACCGCTACCCCTGCCTTGTGTGATGTCATGTTTTCAGACCGTATGAACGTCTCCCCAGGCTGAGGTTAAAGCCTCAACATCCTGGTTTGTCCACTTACTCAGTTTGTTTCAAGGCTGTCCCTTTTTGTCTCAGGGTCTGTTGCATCTGTGATGATCACAGCCACTACTAAAGGGGGAGTCTTATGGGGAGAGTGTTGTTGAGAGCCTCCTGTGGCTCCATTAAGTCAACCAGTTCCTCCTATATTCGTCATGTGTTCTTTCTGCCCCGCTGCCCTGTGCTGCCCAGCTCATCCTGTCTTGTCTGTGCTTGCTTTCTGGATGGTCAAGTGTTTCCAGCTGTTTGGCCATTCCTCCCTGGCCCAGGGCTCCTGGGATGTCCCTAGGGTGTCAAAAAGCAGATCTCTTCTGTTCATCCTTTTCAGCAGGCCCCTGCTGAACCACCATCTACTCCCACTGGCTTCATCAGGACCTGCCAGCCACAGCCTGTGTTACTGGCACTGAAAAAGAGCTGGGACCATCTGTTTCTGCTCTCTGCAGTCACTGCAGATCTATTTGTGAGCTGACGGAGCAGCCTCCTGACAGGATATTCTGAAGAAAGGGGACAGCTCCTTTTCTTGGGTCAGGTAGCAGTAGTCACTGTTACCCTGATGGATTTGCTTGTGCTGCAGCTTAGACAGAAAAGGCAAAAATGGTGCCTTATTGCCTTGTTGTGTTTGCACAGAGTGCATGGTGTCTCTCGTTTGGTTTTTTGGGTTAGTATTCATGTCATACAAGAGAGTGAGCTGGAGGCAGCCTTTCCTCCTCTCTGCAACTGGGGATCTTTCCTCTTGCTGTCCATTCAGAACAGGGATGATGGGGAGTGGTTAAAAGGTGACTTCTAGGGGTGATCTCAGGAGCAGTTAAGGAACCAATTCTGCTTTTGTTTTTTATGATATTTGCTTACACTTCTGCCCTTACAGACCTCCTGCTCTGAAGGCTGGCACCCCCATGTGATCTATATCGGTGTTTTGCTAGTCTTACCCGTCTTGTTTTCCTAGCAAGTGACCTAAATTTCTCCTTTTCTGTGGTGTAAGCTCATTACCAATTATTCCATTTACCATGGCAACAGAGAACAGATTATTCCTTTCCTCTGTAGAACAGCTTTTTATGTATTTAAAAACTTCCTCTCTCCCCTTCACATGTACCAGTTAAGTGACTCTATTTCCTTCAGACTTTGGGGTAGGTTGTTTTCCAGCCCTTGCTTTCCTCTGTCCACTTTTCAATTTCTATGTGTTTCCTTAGAAGGGCAGTGCCCAGACAGGGCTGCAGTTACTCCAGATGAAGTTTTATCTGCATGGCTGGACTATGAGATTTCTGTCCTTATCTGTCAGGCTGTACTCCGGCACGTGTATCCCACTATTGTGTTTGCAATGGTCTGATATTAACTCCTGGTTTTCCCCAGTCCTTTTCTGCAGTGCTGTGCCTTATCCATCTGCTTGTTAAGTGCTCTCCTGGCAGCAGGAGTGACAGAGAGCCCAGCTTCACGGCGAGAAATTGGGCAGCACTTGCTGACCCATTCTCTTGTTCCCTTCAGTGAGGCTGAGTCCTATCACTCCAGACACCTTTGGCCCTGAGTATGAGGGCAGCCTGGCCTGGTGGGAGGAGTTCGCGCCTTTCCCTACACCCATGGACACAGAGAGGGCATCGCTCAGGGAAAAATCACTTTTAATGTTGATATCCCCGTTGCGTTGAGCCTCTACAAAAACTACTGACTGGTCTGTCCCACCCCGAGGTCTTGGTGTGAGCCTCCTCACAGCGGCAGGCGTGTGTGGAGAGGAGGATGGTCCAATGCAGCATGGAGAGGGCCCTCCCCAGGGAGGGGGCTGCACTCGGGGGTGAGCGGGGCTCCTTGCCCTGTGCCTAGCAGGGCTTCGGGAGTGCTGGGCTGTGCGGATGGTCAGCGTGAGCGAGGCGCTGCAAGCGTGTGTGTCACCAGGCACGGCCCAAACGTGTGCTGGGGCCCTGAGCTGCGCGTGGCACCCCCCAAATAGCACATTCTCCTCGTGCTGGAGACCGCATCTTGCAGCACCAGCACGGCAGGGCTCTGGGCCTCGCTGGGATGGGGATGGTAGATGATGTTCAAGGGCAGTTCTGGGTTGGGCTGCCCCTCCCTGCACTGCCTGCAGGGATGCCGTGACAGACTCTTCTTCACCTTTCCTTTTTCCACCTCTTCCTTGAGACTAGACCTTGCAGCGCTACCAGGGAGCGGCTGGGCAAGGGCCCTCGGTCTCCAGCTAGCTGGTCCAGGCTGCCTGGGTTGTTCAGCCCTGCCAGGGGCACATCCTTTCTCGCCTGGGGCTGGGGCTCTGCACAAGTCCTGCAGGGAGGGGCAGCACGAGCGGGTGGACAGGCAGTGAGCGAGTGCAGACCTCCTGCTGCTGGACATGAGCCTCACGGCAGGAGACCCCCATGCTGCAGACCTGGAAGACACAAGCACAGCCCGGTACAGGTGGCCAGAGCTTGCTCTCCCTGACCTGCTGCTGCTCAAGCCTGCACCACCTTTCGTAGCCAGGCTCAGGAGTATACTGGTGCAGACACAGGTTTCTAGTGAAAACATGAGCCAAGGTCTCACTCTATTCTCTGAAACCCAGTCTGCTGTTGAGAGCAGACTTTGTTCCATATCCTTTGACCCTGCTCCAGCCCCCAGCAACATGCACACCTGCATGGGCTCCAAACTACCCCATTTGGCTTTGCTGCCTGAAACTTGATTTTACACTATTTAAAATGAGTGACTGCCCACTTGCTGGGGAAGGAATGTTGCACCAAGAGCAGGTTCCTACCTCCAGTCTGCATGGGCCTCCAGCACTGTGCTCTGGCCACACTTCTGCTCAGGTGATTAATGGGGCGAGATTGGAGCTTTCCCCTGGCGATTTCTCACCTTCCGATGATGTCCGCTGCTTGCGCCCACCTGCAGCAGCAAGGGTGCTTAGTGCTGGGGTGCTGGAAGCCAAAGGTGCTCAGGGCAGGGGTGTATGGGGTTGGGCCAGGACCTAGTGGGCCTGAGCTAGCCCTAGGTGCAGTTTTGCCTGGTGCTGAGATACTGACAGGGAACAAGGTTGTCCCCTGTTCCACACCAGCCCCATGCCAGGTGTCCCAAGGACAGGGCTGGGGAGCAGCTGACACAGGCAGTGGGGTGCCAAGGCAGGGCTCTACCCTGGGTGTGCCATCCCTGCGTCAGTCACTCACTGAGGGATCTCAGCAGCCTCTTGCCCAGTGCCTCCTCAGAGCTACTCGGCGATGAGCTGGTCCCGGCCTCTCTACCCGGGGACTCCACTTCCAGGACGGTCCCGCAGCACTCACTGTCTGCAAAAGCCCAGCGTGGCTGCAGCGCCTCAGGGCACCGTGGCCTCGCCATCCCCGGGGTCAGGTGTGTGTGCCCCCTGGCCAGACTCACTCTGCTGCTTGCTGTTCTCGTTGTCAGCCAGCTCCTCCTGGATGAAGGGGATGGCCTCCATGCGCAGGAACACTGACTCGCTGGGACTGCGCAGCCCCTCGGGGCGGCTGCCTGCAGGGACACAGGGCAGGGAGGCGCTGTGCCCTGGGGCAGGACATGGCAGGATGCCAGCCATGGCAGCAGGTCCAACTGCCAGAGGCCCCGGGGGACACGAGTGCATGGCAATGAGGAATTACATGCCTGCACACTGGCAGCTGTGGGCACGTGCAGGCATCCACAGGTGTGTGTGTGCAAATGCCCCTGAGCCCCACTCCATGTGCAACTGCATCCCAGAGGCAGTGTGTGCATCATGCCAGAGGGTCCCAGCACAGACCCCCCTAGGGGACATGCAGCGTTGGCCTGTGGCAGGAAAGGAATGCTGCTGGGTGACTCACACATGATGCTGTTCCTCTCGTTCAGGAGGGTGGCAGGGTCCTCCTTGGGTGTCTGTGGGGTTCCCCGCGCAGTCGAGGCCTTGGTTGAATCCCTGTCGAAGGCCTCCATGTCAGGGGACTGGGGTGAGCTGTCCATGCGGCTGGCCACCAGTGCGTTGTGGTACTGCTGCCGGGTCACCTGGGCACACAGACACGTGCGCCCAGCTCAGTGGGCACCAAGCCCCACCAGGACCTCTCAGAGACTTGGTGGTTCCAAACCTCCAGACAGCAGGAGTAAGTGCAGGACTCCCCAGCACCCACTGGGCACCCACCAGGCTCCTGGGGCACAGTGGGGCAAGAGGGTGCCTGGACAGGGGTGGCCAGGGTGGAGCAGTCCCTGCCAGCCCTGCCCATACCTTGACGAACTGCACGTCGCAGAGGATGTGCACGGAGTAGTCGGGCGTGTAGATGTTGTTGCTGCTGCTGTGGAGCTGCGTGCTGCTGCCTCCACAGTCCTCCCGGTTGGGGGACTCGGAGCGGTTGAGGCCACTGCAGCGCGACGGTGACCTGTTCACTGCAGGAGGGGACAGCAGACAGGCAAACACGCACTCTTGCTTGTGGCACTGCTTTTGGCCGGTGTAGGGCCAAGGTGGACTATTCCCCAGGACACGGGGCTGGCAGGGGCCCTGAGGGGACCTGCAGCCTGTTGTCCTCAGTGCTCACTGGTGTGGAGACTGTGCCTGGCAGCCCACACAAACCGAGGGGACTGGGCAGGACTCTGACCCGGTGCCAGCAGCAGAGGTTAGGGCTGCTGCATCCCTGTCACTGACAGCCCTCCTGCTAATGCTGGCTTTCTGCACCACATCTGGCACAACTTCTCCTGGCTGCAGCCGGCAGCCTGTATTTGCTTAACCTGCCTCAAGGGCATGCTCCTGTTCACCCCGACTATGATGGATCAGAAGGAGAGGCTGCCGTGGCAAGCTGGCCTGTCACTCATGTTGACTGATGGCCTGTGACACACAGCGTGGCCTCTGACACACAGCATGATGGATTTTGTCTAGTCAGTGATTTATTAAGGAACAAAGGCAGCTTGATCCTTGCATAGGTGACATCGTGCTGACTTTGCTCTGCTGCTAAAATGACTTTTTATTACCCGGATCACCAGAAAGCAAGGGGGGCAGGGCAGCAGGCATGCAGGGCTGCAGGTCACTGTCACCAAAAGCAGCAAGTCAAAACCCCAAGTGCTAAGTGCAGGAAATTACAGGACGTGCACACCAAAGAAAGCCCAAGCTGCCCATGGCTCCCCCTTGTCCCCATCCCATTCTTCCTGGGATTTGCATCATACTGGGGAGGCTGTGGCAAGACTGCTGTCCCCAGTCTGCCACCAATGCTCCAGCCAGGGAGGGGCTGCCCAGGGTGCCGTGGGTACTGCCCAGCATGCAGGGCTGAGGGGGCTTGAGGCACTGTGGACAGGGTGCTGGAAAGTGCCTGCCACATGCAGAAGTTCCTGGCCAAAGCCATGCCCTGTTACCTGGAGAGCCAGCCAGGGAGTCCCCTCTGCTGAAGGCGAAAGTACGGGACACTGAGACAGGCACTGCAGAGAGAGGGAGGGAGCAGGAAGGAGGGGACCCAGGGGAACGGTGAGGGATGGAGGTGAGGGTGGGATACAGACCAAGAGGAAGAATAAGAAAAAGAATCATGTGCCAGCGGCCCTGGGCTGAGCTCCCATTGCTGTCTCCAGCATCCCTTCCCACCCCTTTTACACCCTCCTGCTTTTGCTCTGGGGAGGTGCTCACCAGTCCTGGGGACAGGCCCACTGGCAGGAACACAGACTTGAAAGCTGTAAATCAGCAGGTTGCTCTGTGATGAGGTAAGGGGAGGTGAGGCTGGCAGGGGAGATCTGCTCCTGCCAGGCCTGTCTGCAGAGCCACACAACTTCCTAGAGCCCTGGCATGGGTAGAAAGCATCTTTCCCCCATGGGTTAAGTGCTGGCACTTGCCTATAGCCATTGCCAGGATAGGGCATTTTGTGGTCAGCTTATGCCACCTGAGAAATGGGTGGAAGGTCAATTACTGCACTTGGCAGCTGGGATGTTTCTGTGTGTGCAGGCACATGGCAGAGAAGGAATGTGTTCTGCAAAAGTCGCTGCTCCAGCCCCACAGCTGCAGGCAGGGGCTGGCAGAAGCTCTTCAGGGAGATGCAAAGCAAAGGGATTCATGTCAGGCTGCCTGCAGTTCCTTGCAAGGTCTGGGTCTCAACAGCCTTAGGGTGATGCCGAGAAGAGCTACCCACTGATCCTTGCAGGAACTGCAAGAAGCCAGGACCCTGCATACAGGGCTGCCTGCCCCATTGTCACAGAGAAGGTAAATCACAGACACTCACTTTCCATGTTTTATTGCCAGGGGTTACAGCAGCAGTGACAATTTATAGGGCAGGCCATTCCCCCTCCTGGTGGTTGCTGCCCTCCACAGCATTCCTGGGCCATGCCACAGGGGATGGGGGAGTACAGAGACACCAACACATGGGGTGAGTGATGCACTCCTCAACATTTGCCAGTCTCTGCTTTCACCACTGCCATTGCCCACCTTGGAAGTAGTGGGAGATGCGAGCCTGCTGGCTGCCAGCCCCCTCTTCCAGCCATTGCCATGATTCCCCCAGCTGCCAGCCCTCCTGCCCGAGGTGTCCTGCCCTACCTCCAGCCACTGTGCCTGCAGCACAGCTGCAACACTCCAGGAACTATCTGCTGCCTATGTGATTAATGTTTTAAAATTGCTTCAAACATAAAACCCCCAGGATATTTGCCCTGCAGTCCCCTTTCCTAATCTCCCTGCTGCTCCCCCAGGAATTCCTGTTCCGTGTCCTCCCCTGAATCAAAACCTTCTGCAAATAGAAGGCACCAGCATGAAGCACTGCCCAGAATGACCTTGTCCAGATGGGAGCAAAGGACGCGGTGAGAACCATTAGCATTGAGTCTATGCTCCCACTGCCTGACCCTCCCACAGCGTTTGTCACCACACAGCAGCAAGGCCAAAGATCAGCTGGTGATAAAACAGTTGCATAACAACAGTTAATTAATAACAAACTGTTAAATGCTCTAGGTTGATGTCTGAATTCTCAGCTGTGATACTCCACTCACACTCATTTCTTCTGGGCTTTCCTTCAAGGAGGAAAGAGTACACCAGCCTCCCTCACAAGGGAGATGCCCTGTCACCTCTGCCTAGTCTGCTTCCTTGCTGGCCAGGGGTGTGACACCGCACATGTCCCAGGCAGGCAGGAATGGCTGCCTGGCAGAAAACACCTCATGTCAGTGTCATGTGTGAGCAGTGGGAGCAAAGGAGCCCTGCAGGCGGGAGCAGTGTCCCGGCAGGCGGCACTGCAGACATGCATGGCTGTTCTGACACAGCTCCCGCTGTGGCTTCTGCCCTGCCTTGCCCAAGGCCCGCGGGCAGCACTCACTGCCTGAGCCTCAGTGGGGCCCTGAGGACTGTCACCTGGGATACAGGACATTGGGCCATCCAGCAACACCCTGACAGAAACTGGCCACTTCATTGATTTCCTCTGTCCAAACCGAGTGCACTGTGGACACACAGCGGAGCAGGAATGCGCACTGAGGGGTTAATCCATCAGTCCATGAGCCAGCCTTTTGCATGGAGGCAGAGCAAGCAGCAGGAAATAGGTGAACCCTAGAGCTGCAGAAAGACTGGCACCCACCGGAGTGAGTCAACTGTCCCAAGAGATTCCCCCTGTTCTCATGATGACATTCCTCTTTAAAACTCCCTGAAGATTGAATTTGGTAGGTCCCTGTTCTGATTAGGCAGGTAGAGCATCTTGGTTTACCATCAGCACTGCAGATCTGACTGCAACATCTGGGGTTTGGATGAGAGATGTGATAGACTGGGATTGAGCAGCACCACTACCTTCTCCTGAGCCACCAGAAACTTAACCTTTGCAGAGGTTATACCAAGGAAGGGGGTAACTCCCAGTCTCCCCTAATCAGAGCCCCCTCTTAAGCCCTGTAAACAGGGGATCTGCTTCTTAACCCGTCAGCTCTGCAGGCAGGGAATTTATTGGCACTTGGCTAATTTCCCACCACTACATGCAAATAGCTCACAGGTAAATCAACGCATCTCTGCAATTCCCAAGCAGTCCAACGTAGGGCCTGTGTTCAGGCTGTGCCCTGAGCCTCAGGAAGGCAAATGGGTCTAGAGGTGTAATGCTGAGATCTAGAATGAGCATAACACCCAACCGTGGGCACTGTCCCTTGCAGCGCCAGCTGTGCTGGGGACCCACTGGCAGAGACCTGGCACATGGTAGAAACTTCAAAACCACATCAAAGGGACCTCAAAGGGACCTCCAAGTCACTCTGTGGGGACTTTGCTGCACCAGCCCCTCAACATGTTGTTTCTCTGTCTACCTCTTTAAGGGGTGGCATAGAGGCTGAGCTGTTTTGCACAGCTCAGAAAAAAAGCCATTGCTCCTCCAGCCAGCTGGTGCTGCAGAGAGGTTTTAGGGCCTCAACCTGTCCCAAAATACTTACGTAGGAAGGAGGATCCTGCCAGGCTTCCCATTTTTCGCACATCGTTTTCTGAAACAACAGTCGGAGGTGTGGGAATAGCAGAGGAAGCTTGCCCCATGCCCCAAAGCAAGGCCACCCCACCCCATGGCCAGTGCCTTCTCCTGGCACCAGCTGGTTTAGCCTCCATGGATGCTGCTGAGGCAAAGGCAGGGCGAGAAGGAGCCCACAGAGGCCTCACCTGAGGAGACAACAGCCATGATGGCAGGGACACCATAGTAGGTGAACGCCCCATTCTCAAACCGCAGTCCTTCCTTGCCGACCTCCACCTGCACCTTCCCCTGGAAGGAGGAGGAAAACCCTCTCAGACAGGCACCCTGTGCTCCTGACCCACCCAGGTCTGCAGGGACCCCTGCCATCCCATACAAGAGGACGGGCATCTTTGCTGGCAGAAGCAGCCCAGAACAAGGTGGCAAGGAGAAAACAGGGCCACCCCCTGCCACCCTCTGCTTGCTGCTGCCCCAGGCACCTGCAGGATGAGGACAAAGTAGTCGACAGGGCGGTTGCGCTGGTAGAGGTAATGCTCTGCTGCCTTCTTGTTCTTTCGGTCATACTTGAGCTCCTGGATGACGTTGGGGTGTTTCAAGAGCCGCAGCAGGATCTTCTCAGAGAGGTAGGGGGACTTGAAAGGCTCCACTTCTAGAGGGAAAGCAACACACACATGCTATGCTCAGCAGGTCCTGGGCTGCCAGGAACATTTCATCCTCTGAGCTGCACAGCCCCATTCCTGCAGCCTAAGCACCCAGTGCCCAGAGGGGAGCCAAGTGCAGACCCACACGGGTAGGGCACAGGGATGTCCAGGTAGGTCCAGGCAGGTGGAAATTGCTCAGTGTGGGGGAGCCCGACCCAGGAATGGCTCAGGGATGCCCTGTGGGGCTGGTGCTGCAGGGCTTGCACAAGGGCAAGTGTACCTGTTGCCATGAACCGATGGGTAGCCAGGAGGAGCTGTGGGGAGATCTTCACCTTCATCTCACTCTCTGAGAGCCTGAAGATGGAGAAGTCCTGGGGCTTGCGTCCCCGGTGGGGAACCCGCTCCTTCTTCCGATTGTCAGCTGCAGGCAGAGCAGAGCGGTCACTCGCCTGCAGCAGCCACAAAGCTGCTGCAGCTGCAGGGCCCCATGTCACATGCACACGTATGGACAGGCATGTCTTGCTGCACCCTCTGGCAGGGCTGCTGTGGAGCAGCACACGGAGCAGTGGGGTGCATAAAACCTGCTGTGCATCCAGCCTTGGGAGCAGCTCCTGGGGCAAGGAGCACGATCGTGAAACACACTTATTCCTCAGGAACAAACCCCGGATTGTCCTGGCTGGATGCATCACCCAGAGTTGCAAATGAGCCTGGGAACCACCCATTTCATGCCCAACAGATGTTCCTAGGTCAGGCCCTGCCCAGCCACCAGCTACTGGTGCTGGTACTTCTCTATCTTGAGCATTCAAGACTCCCTGACACCTGACAAGCATCTCTTCATAATTCTTGTCTTTCCCATCATGACAGCAAATTACTCTGGGGAAGAACCACAATTTGCTCTGGCCTGTTTCCTACCCACATGTCTGTCTGTCTGTGCAGGCTCCCACCCTGGCTCCTGCAACCACAGTAGCTGCTCTGGGACACTAACTGTACAGATCCGTCTCATCCAGGATCTCGGACTTGATGATCTCCTCAATGACATCTTCCAGGGTGACAATGCCCATGACCTCGTAGAACGGGTCTCCTTCCCCTTCATTGTTCACCCGCTGCACGATGGCCAGGTGGGACTTTCCTGCAGGGGAAAAGCAGAGTGGCAGTGAGACACTGGGCCCGGTGATCCTGAGAGGGGTCCCCAGTGTGGTGGCCAGGCAGATGGGCAGGGTTTGGTGGGAGGCACAGATCACAGCAGACACTGTCACCCAAACCCACCCCAACTGTGCTAAACCAAGGAGAAGGGCTGGACATGCCCAGCCTAACAGGGCAGCTGCTGTCCAGATTGATTTGTTGATGTAGGCTCTTTTTTAGGGCCACCTTCTTTCTTTACCCACGCTGTGAGTCACTCTGTTCAGCTCTTTGACAGCCTCCTGTGCAGGAATGAAGTGTACATTATACCAGCTCTTCCTTACCCTCAGCTTTATTGGCATGAGACAATTCTTAACAGAACAATGAGACAATGTTCTCCAACAAAGAAATGTGAATGTATCCTTGGCTCTACTGATTTCCCTTATCCTCCTGGTGTTTTCTTATTCTGTTGCTAATTATCTTTCCTATTAAATTGTCAGGAACAGCTCCCCCTCATCTTTCTATCCATCACTGTCTAGACCAATCCTAAGGTTTTTCTTAAAATACAGGCAAAGCCTCCGTCTCCTTGAAACAGCAGTTGGTTTTTATGCAGAAACATGTATGTTTGTTTGCAGCTTTAAGCACAGCTCCTGCAGAACTCTTGGGTGAACCATCTGGATGCAGACAGTGAACACTTTTCAAGCCATCAGCTTGCACCTGAAATTCTTCTCCAAGCCCTGCCCTTGACAGCATCTTCTCTATGTTGCCTTAAACAAGAAGAGCGGGACCAGGACCTTCAGCAGCAATGATGGTGACTCCTGCTTGGAAGTTCCAGTGTTCCTGGATCACAGTTTCAGCTTCCTCACTTGTCCCTTGTAAGCTGGCTGCTCTGCTGACACATTCTCAAGTTTCTTGGTTTTGGCATACTTGAAACATTTCTATTTGTTTTCGCATGTCATCTATCTGTAAGCTGTTTTGACTTTTTCAACGTCTCCCTTCCTTTACTGACTGCTCTGATTTATGGTCCTTCTCAGCATCTTGACCAGAACCCAACTTCCAAGCCACAAACAACTTCTAGGTTTCTAGCTCCAATGTATTTTTGGACCTGCCAAGGAACAGCACTGGGTTTCTTACCGCCCGTGTGGCTCCCACACTGCTCAGCAGTGCACACAGATTCTGAACCTCTAGTTTTACTTAAAAGCACCCTCATTGGCACCACAGTCAAAAACTTCTGCTCCCTCTGTTTGCTCTGCATCCCTGAGGTCTTCTGCCTCAATGCCTGCACAAACCCAAAAGCACTGCAGCGACCTCTGGAAAGCTGCTAACACCTTATTTTCCCCATGAGCTTGGAGCTCAGCTCCTTGAGCAGCAATGGTCACCCAAAACAGGGGCAAGTCTCCTCTGCTATGCACCTGCCTCTGCATCTGCTTCTCCCATAAACCCATCCCAACAAGCTCTCCTGCTGCTCCCGACAAGGGATGTGAACAGTATCCATGCATAAAGATGTGACAGGGTGGGATCCTGCCTGCTGTGCAGCTCCCTCCCTACCCGCAGTGCCTCCTGGTTTGTCCCTGCAGAGGTGCAGGGACAAGCGCACCCGGAGCAGCCTGGCAGTCCCTCAAACACGTCTTGCTGGGGATCATGTGACCCTCAAATAACCCTGCCCTGGATCTGAGATGAGCAGACGACATTTCTCAGCTGAAGACCAGCACTATACATTTCTCACAGCAAATCTTGGGCATTTTCCACAGTATAAATTCCCTCCTCCTCATACCAAGCTTTTATTGCAAGATTTCAGAGAGCAGCTCGCTGCCTCCCACGCCTACAGATTTAGAAACGAGAACATAACATTGCAGCAAGTAGCACTGAGATGCACTTTAAAAAACCAAATCAATAGCCTTAGCGCACTGAAAATTCAGCATGTTCTTGGGACTGGGATATTTCACTCCCTTCATACGTAGGTTTGTGCATCTTTTCTGTTCAGTGGGTAATAAAGCAACACGGCACTTAGAAAAAAGCAGAGGAGTTGGCTGCAAGACAGCAGCAACAGCTACGTTTCATCTTAGCAAAGTCCAGCTTTTGAAAATGTCTCCTTTGCCAAACTCTGATCCCAAACACTGGGGCCATCTGGTCTCCTACAAGTCCTCGGGTGAGCAAGGAGAGGGAAAATGTTATTTCTTTTGGCTGAGAGCTTGTTGTTAATGACATTTACATGCAACCTAAAACCACCAAGCCCTTACAAAAAGCTTAGGTGCTACTTAAAGGCAGTCAGAGAGTGATGGAGGCATTTCTTTTTTTGGCCAAACACCTACATCGACACTGCAATTTACACTAGAAATGTGATTCAAACTCCACGTTCACATAGCTGCAAATGAGATTATTTAGAAATAACCCAGCACCATTAGCTTGCAAGGAGAACCATGGTTTCACTGCACTGGGGGCAGAGCCAGTAGGGCTGTTAGAGTGCTCAAGAGGTCTTTATTTTCACAGAAAATAAACACTTGTATTCACACTCCAAGCCCCCAGGTTCATGTTTCCAGGCTAATAGCCACATTAGAAATGGAGCAGGTACCCAACAATGGAAAATTGTTGCAGTTCAGTGTGGTTGCTCCTGCCCATACCAAGAGAGTTGATATCAGCCCATGCCTGGCCAACCGGTATCCATGTCACAAAAAGCCCTGAATGCCAGTCAGTCCCAGTCCTTTCAAGTGAGTGCTGCTTGCAGCTGGTTGCCTCTGGGAAAGGGCTGACATGCTCTGATTTCCCACCTGAGGGACATGAGATCATTTGCAATGTTGTGCCCCACCCCCTGACCTGAGTGGGTCCTGTATCTCCTCCCATCTTTTTAACAGCTTTTTAACAGACCCTATAAATTTTGCTGGAGGGTTTGCAGGTGGCTTAGCTGTAAGGTCATGGCTTGTTCCCTCCTGGGCAATGCTGCCAAGCTCAGGTATATCCCTCTGCCCAGCCCTGGGAGCTGCTACACTTGCACAGGAGGAAAAGCAGTGGCCTTTGGAGCACGTACAAGGGCAGAATCTGGGCAATGAGATGAAGCAATGTCTAAGGGAGGGTGGCATAGGGACAGAGCTGGGGATGCCAGAGGGGTCACATTTCCCTCTGCAGCCATTATCCAGCAAGTCAGCCTCAGTGGAAGTACAACAGAGGGAGATAAATCATTTAAACAAACCCGCAAACTTGATCTAAAACAGCTTTAAGATCTGTAAAACTGCTCCAAAACCATGCTATTGTAACCACTGCTTGATAGCTCAAATGAGATGAATTATAAGGGTGAGCTGCTTCCCCACTAGCAAGCTGTCAAATGTGAACTTTAAAGGGCTATCGCTGATGCAGGAAAGCACAGTGAAACACTTGAGAATCAAAGGCTTCCTTTGGCAAATGCTAGAACAAATGGGCAATTAACTTTCCTTGTGCGAGCAGCTCCGCCGGCCTCCGCAGGACTGCTCTTGCACAGGAAGTCTATAGGTGATTAAGTGTCTGCTCAGCATGGGATACAACTGCACTAAATTCTTTATGAGCTACATGAAATCTGCTCTTTTCAAACAACAGCTTCAGTGGAAAGTTAATGCCTCAAAATGCTAAATTACAGAGCTAATATAAACAGCTGAGAGCTTCCAGATGGAGCAAGCATCTGAACAGATATCCAAAGCTTTTACGCCCATTTATAGGAGCCTTGTTTTTCATAGGCACCTAAATGACCTTGGGCTCATAGATCCACCTCCAAGTATCTTCTCCAGTGAGGGAATAGGGTCTGAACACATGGAAATGCCTTGACTTCTGGGAAAGAAAGTGCTGTTGGGTTCAAATATAGCCCAGACTGCTTCTTTATCATTTTTTTATGTAAGTACCCTGCCAGAGGAATGTTAAAGATGTTTTAGCCTTGTCTCTTGTTCCACAGGATGAACATCCTGAGCATGAAATTAATTTTCATAAATTTTACGGTAAGATCTGAAGCTGTTATTAGGAGATCAAAGGTACAGGCACAAACTGTGAACCATTTACAGCTACAAAATGGAAGGTAAAAAAAAAGAGTCATTTTTAAATAAGGTTGATTTGTGAAACAACCATGATGTAACTAAAACCTGTTTTCTGTGTACTTTTCTTCAGAGCTCTTCACGGGGGCTACGAGCATCTCTGAGCCCTCTTGCCAACCTGCATCTGAAGAAAGTGCGGACCCTGATTTGAGCAACTTGAACTGGAAATGTGTGTGAGTGTTCTCCTGTGTTACCATGACTCTGCACCAAGGGTGAAATCACACATTGTGTCTAGAGGAAATGCACACCTAAGCAGGGGGGAAATAACCAAGAGGGCTGCAGGGTCACCCAGCTCTACAGGAATAAGAGCTATGTGAGGGAAAAACTGTAAATCCTAACCTAACCCAGACCTTTCTCGGAGACAAAAACTTCACCTGCTTTCATCTGTCTGTAGCCTTTCTCATATTCTCCTTTTGTGCTTTTCCTCATACTAAGGAAAACTGTAAAAAAGATGGAATATTTGGAATAGCTGATCTATTACCATTGACAAAGCAGATCAGGAGGGTAAGGAGAAGATTAGAGGGGACAGAGAACCTCATCTTCCATCTGTTGTGCAACAGCGTCCTGACCTCCTGGGTACCCAACAGCTCAGTATAAAGTGCCTTCGACAACACAAAGTAGGAGATGGGTGGCAGGGTGCCCTCTCCCCCGAGGACTTGGCTCCCTTCTTGCTTTGCTGACTGCCTGCCCAGAGCAGGCCTGATCCTGGGATTACTGGGGTGGGGTAGGGCAGTCCAGGGTTTACACAGTAAGTTTAAGTACAGTTTAGCAAGAAAAGCATGGTAATATTTCAGGCAGAGTTGCAGCATGAGGCACTGAGACCATTTTTTGTCTATCAGCAACTCACTTGCTCTCAACCTGGCAATCACGTTCCAGGAGAGCATGTAGGTGATAGCTCCTGGATAAAACTGGCTCCTTAACACATACAACTGCCTTGGAAGGTCATTGCTTCAGCTCATCAAGATGCCCAGCACAGTGACTATAACACTTGCAGAAATCTCTTGAAGGCTGAGTTAAATTTGAAGTAACACTGTGTGCTTGCAGTGCCTGCAGGATCAGAAAGATGGTACAAAAAGCATCTGAAATGGTATTGACCTCAATTCCTGGCAAATGTAAGCACCTTCTCCAGCTACATTCAATTTGCAGAAGTCTAATAGAGGCCATGGAGCATTTTGAAATGTAAAGACAGACTCTAGGGCAGAGCTGTCCTCAGCAGGGCAGGCTGTTTTCCCTGCTAAGCCTGAAAGTTTGGGGTTTGGAGAATTTATTTTTAGTAACTCTTAAATGACGCCAAGCCACAGAAAGCTAATTTGAGTTGCAGCTCAGCCTCTGCCCTGCTCCAGGAAAATCAACACTAAGAGCAAATTTCTACTGTTCCTCTGACAGAGGAAAGTTACTTGCTGAAAGGTGCCAGTACTGTATACAGACCCCTCCCAGAAATCAGCCAACAAAACCCATAAACAACTTGAGGAAGGGACACGACTATGACTTCCCAGAGGCACTACAAAACAAGGAGGTGGAACAGAAGAGGTTCCCATGAGGAGTTATATCACTGGACTGGAGCTGCAACATGCATTGCTTGGTTATCTTCGAGAAAGGAGGAGAAACAGATTGTATCACCCACAACATTTCACACTGAATAAATGTATAAACCTTTCCTCATAGCTCCACATTCCCTAGGTAAAGTTTATCCTACAGGAAGCTCATCTGCCTCCCTACATTGCTTCAGCTTGCTAAATATGGTGCAATTTTTTTTTTATGTATTAGGTATTTTCTCCTGGGAGCCCAGAATAAAGCCAGGTACTCCCAGGTGTACCAATACAAATTGCCAAGAGATTGTCTCCCACTTTTTTCACTCCTTCGGTATTTTCATCTTCTTTCACCAGGCTGCAGGTGGCAAAATTACTGTACTGGTATGTATTTCCTCACTTCTAGTGAAGAGGGGACATTTTGTGTAAGGTCCTTCATTTAGCACTTCTCAGTTAGTGCTGCACAACAATGTATGTCTTCTATAAAAGACCATGTCTAGTTTCCCTGAAAAGATGGCCAATTGGGTGTCCAGCCCTCATTATTTCTGAGTTATTTTTGCTGAGTTTTGCTAGGAAGATGAAGTCAAAACCATATTGTAGCACAAACATTTCCTTTCTTCAGCTGAGCCTCTCTCACGCTGCTGTAATGTTGTTTTTCTATATGGTTTTTGCAGCTGCCTTCCTCATTTGGGCTGTGGGTTGAGGTCTAAACTATTCTCTTGCAGGCCAGACCACCCTCTGCTGCTGTTTGGAGCCTTCTCTGGGTTTTTCCCAGTTCCCATCGGGACCCTCAATTTAACCACCTCTCTGCAAGCATTAGTATTGAAAGAGAAATCAAACAATGGCCACAGCAGCAGGGTTGTGAAAAGGCAGAGGTGAAGAGTTTGACCAGTTCTGTGGTGATGGAGCAGGGGCCAGGTTTTGTTAACCAGGAGCTCACAGCTGCTCTTGGGCGCCGTAACCACACTGGGCCAGTGGCCCCCTTGGTGCTACTGAGTGTATGCTACTATTTCATACAATTTAAATGTTAAATTAAATAGAAAGCTGATGCTACAGGTCTGTGGAAGATAATCCCTTCTACACAAACTCCTGCGGGGGGAGAGGGAGTTTGTGACACATCTGTGGATTAAAACCAATGTAAACACCAGAGCATCTTCATGGAACTGCACTCAAACGAGGTTAGTGTGAGCATACCTAGAAATAAATGAAGGAAAGCTTCCCCTCATGCTCTGATATCAAAGACCAGAGAGGAAAAAAGGCTGATTATCTTCACAGCTGGGACAGAGCAGCAAGAGAAAGGAAATGCCTCAGGTAAACAACTGAAATAGTGTGATATCGGTGAGTGGGAGGAGAAAGAAAATGAAAGTGGTGTCAGAGGTGTGAGCAAGAGGCCCAAAATGCTGTATTTAATAATCCCTTGACATTTTCAGTAAGAAAGAACAAATGTTTGTGTACTGTGGCAAGAAGCACGGGCAGTTAAAATTGTGTTACTTATACATTATGCAAAAAATGACATTATGGGTATAGTGGATGTGGCCAAAAATTAATCATTAGTGAAACAGATCAGAAGTACACATTGCTATCCAGGAAAGAAGGATATAAAATGTTATAGGTATTTTGTATAAATATAATAATAACAAAACAAAATAAAAGACACAAAAATTGTTTGAGTTAATCATAGGAAAGAAAAGCTGGCTTTTCTAAAGGCTTGTGAGGGACATAAGGACCTGGAGGTGGTTATGAATGCACATCCTTACCAGAGACTTTAATTTCCTAGAAAGAGGCTGGGCTTTATCAGCGGGAGCATTTGCTGTCCTGCAGGCACCTTGGATGTGTGAAGTGATGAATGCCTTCATTAAACACTCGCTGAGCCAACAAGCAATCAGCCTACTTTCTAATTAGCGGAGGTGTCTCAGAAGACCTGGCCATGGAAAGCAACCTTGATTGGATCAAACAAGATACTTCACCATAATTCAAACGGACACAGAAAAGGAGACAGTGATAAAGATTCTTAATTACCAACGGGAAATCTTTATTTTAGAAATTAAATAGTCAAGTGAACAGGGCTGATGCAGCAGTGGATGGGGCTGAAGTCAGCTGGGAGCTAACATCTGTCACAGTGTGGGAGCCAGCATGAGAACCTGTATTTGAAACTGGAAAAATAGAGTTTAGGAGGGTTCAGAGCTGGGCTGGGGGGTAACTATTTGTAAATTCAGGGTGCTGGGGGTGACCAAATGCCTACAAATAAGGTAAAGATGAATCAGAAGAAAACATCAACCCTTGGGAAGAAGAACATTTGGGGGAAGAGCTGGAATTGCTAAACACCATGCTGAGTTAGATACTAAGACGAAAAGCAAGGCTTTTCAGCCATGTAGTTTAGAAAACACAAGGAGAAGTGAGGTGGGAACAGAAAAAGGGTTTAGGGGCAGATCTACATAGAGGCTGCAGCAAAACACTCCAGAAGGCCACAATGGCAGACAGGTATAAAGGAGAAAGAACCTGAAGTGACATGCCAAGAGTTTAATGGAGCAAAGTTAAAGAAGGATGGATAATCTTCATCTGAGATGAAGACCAGCACAGGAAAGTGCAGGGCAGGTAGCAAGGCTTGTTACCATACCCGTGAGCTCAGGGAGCAGCACATACAAAACAGCTCTGTTCAAGGAGGGCAGAGAGGACAGCAAGCAAAGGACAGGGAACTAAGCAACCACAAGTCCCTTTTTGTAGGTCAATTGATCCATAGGGTAGCAGGCTGTAGAAGAAATTTGGAAGGGGAAATATATCAAAGTAAATCAGATAAATGGCAAGGGAGCCTGACCAAGGGAGAGGGTGCCAAAATCATCTGACATTTCTAGACAAGATAGAGGTAGAAGAGACCTCAGGTGAACTTCAGTGCTATTGCGGGAACCCACAGCTAGGAAGGAACTGCAAAGCACATAAGGAATTAGGAAGACAAGAGACAACTGGCATGGGGGGAAGGGGACAGGCATGGACTACTGCAGCTCACCAAGGTTGAACCCAGAGAACAATCTCAATGCTTTTGCTAACAGCCTTGTATAAAACCCAGAAATTTTCTGATTTTCTCCATTGGGAGTCGCCAGTCCTGCTGAGGGGCAGAGAGGGCAGGTGGTCCCACAGAGAACTGCTCTGCCTGTGATCCTGAGTGGTAGTGGGGACACAGCTGAACATCTCTGGAGAAGATGCTGACCTGCTTGTATCTGATGAGCACATTCCTGGCACACTGAAAAATGTCCTACCCTCTCCTCCTCCCACCTCTAAAAAGGAGCAGGAGATGACTCACAGAGAGGTTTTCTCTGTATCTGGACTGGACCAGGTTGGCCTTTCTCACATGACCGGCTCTGCCTGCGGCAGAGTGGTGCCAGGCAGCCCAGGAGCCAAGCGCTGCCCTCACACATTACATAATGCAGCATGTCACTGCTGCAGCCATTTCTTAGACTCACTCACCACAGAATGACGTAGTGAGTAACACGCGGCAAAACACAATTCCCAGTGGGAGGGAAAAACACATGCTGTGTGTATTCTCAAGGTATGGTTAATGAAATACAGCTCTCAGCATCTCTTGGGCTGCTGGCAGCTGCTGCATTATGAATGTTGTCACAGCTGCAAAAAAAGTACAGCTCTTTCTAAGGGCTTAATCTTTTTTTCTTCCTTTAAACCACTTGCATAGAAACACTTAATAGACCTCCTTCTCACTGCTAAGCTGAAAATGTGAAAGCTAAGTAATGAGAAGCGATTTCCTGTCATAAACTCGTTCGCACAGAACAGAGCAGCGAATACTGTCTGGGCAAGGGTGCAAGGCAGGCACCATGCCCATGCTGCCAGGCCACTGCAGACACATCAGCCCCTGGGGGACAGGCTCACCTCCTGAGCCAGCAACCTGTGAGGCCAAAGGCTCTTACAGTCTTCAAACCATCACAGGTAAATCAAAGGCACTGCTGGCCCTCAATCCACCCGGGGATGTTCCACCAGGTGATACCAGGGTCATTGACACACCAGCACATGCAGGGACCAACTTCCCCCAGCATCCCTGGTACCTGCCACATCCTGCCAGGAGGCCATGTGGGGCTGCCCGTGGAGGCTGCTGACCTGGAAATCATTGGGGGTGCAGGGGAAGCCCGGGTGGGGGGAGGGGGTGGTCTGGCGACCTCACCCTTCTTGAACTCCTCAAGCAGCGTGTCGAGGCGCGTGTCGTTGAAGACGCAGTGGAGCGGGCGGCGGTAGAAGCGGGTGACAGTCTGCAGGGGAGTGCAGTCATCAGGGTCGACAAAGGCCAGGTCTTTGACAAAGAGCAGGTCGACAATGTTGTCGCGCCGATCGCCCTCATAGACTGGGATGCGGGTGTAGCCAGACCGGAGGATCTCAGAGACGGTGGCGAAGTCCAGCACAGCATCGGCCCGGAGCATGAAGCAGTCGGCCAGCGGTGTCAGCACATCCTCCACCACCTTGGTGCGTAGCTCCAGCGCGCCCTGCACCATGGCCAACTCCTCCCGCACCAGGTCGCCGTGGGGGCCAGCGGCGCGCAGTGTCTCCAGCAGCCGCTCCCGCGTTGAGAAAACGCTGAGTTCCTGCCGCAACGCCCAGTCCAGCAACCGGCTGAGCGGGTAGCAGAGGGGGAAGGCGGCCAGCATCAGCAGCCGGGTGAGGCAGAGCGTGCGGGAGGCGATGGCCAGCCCGTGCCGCGAGCACACCGAGTAGGGCAGCACCTCGCCGCCCAGGAAGACGGCGGCGGTGCACAGCAGCACCGGCAGCCAGGGCGCTCCCCGCGGCCCGCCGGCCGCCGCCGCCGG
>WEKY01007147.1:474057-571046 GCA_013390045.1 Picathartes gymnocephalus
GCCGCCCCGGGGCGCCGCGCCCGCCGGGCTCCGGCCGTGCGCCCGCGGGCAGCCTGAGCTGGCCAGGGTACTGACCCGGCCCGCCGGGGGCACGGCTCCGGGCCTGCCGTCCTTGGAAAACGCTTGGCATCCTCTGGGGCTTTCACATCTGGAGTTCTTCTTTCGCACTCCTGGCAGGAGCTGCTCGGTCCCGTGTTCTGCTGGGCAGTTTATTGCCTTTTTTTTTCCGCTTGTTTAGTTTTGTTTAATCGAGACCCAGGAAGGCAGTGAGTGCCCTTCTCCTGCCCTCTCGGGGCTGCCCTGCACAGAGCCTCTGGGGTACCCTCCTCCTTCTTGGCCTCCTTGCATATCGTTTTTCTGCCTCTTCCTTTTAAGATTTGAGAGCTGCAAACTTCTTGTCTCTGTCCCTCGGGTTGCTCGTGCTGAGAATTCCCCTAGGCCTTCAGAAGCTGTGGTCTGCTACCCCTCTTCCCTCAGTGCTGCTGGTTCAGCAGAGTGGTGCAGAGGTGCCTTTGCCTCCTTCCCTGCACTGAGCACAGCCTGGTGGGGTATGAAGGACCAGTCACTGAGTTCCTTGGTGAGATCCATATCCCAGGCATCTGCCCACAGTTTAAGCTGGACTTATGATGACTGTGGGGTCCACCTCCATCTTTAGGTCTTGGACAAGTTTTCTGGTTTCTTCACCAATCTGAGAAGACAGGACCTTGCATGTCTTGCCTCTGCTTCCTGAGTGTGTGCAGTGGCAGCTCTCAGAGAGCCCCATGAAGATAACTATCAGAGAGTGCTCTGACTTCTGTGCCCTGCATGGCTTCCCCCACTCTCCCAGGGATTTGCCTGAATGTGACTTGACATCCTTGTGGTAATTCCTGTCACAGCAGCTTTATCACAGCACTGCTTGTGCTCTTCATTCCTGTACTTGCCCTTTGCCCCCAGGACCTTGCTGACAGTGCTTACAGAGCCATCCCTGTGGTCCCCAAAGACGGATGTTGCAGAGGACCTACTGCCATGGCCCCCTGCACCCTCCAAGGTGCTGGCCTCTGACCCTGGTCCCAGGCCAGTGGTTCCTCCACATGGGTCCACATTTGCTGCGGTTTGGGTTTTAGATGTTATCCATTCCTTTTAGGAAACAAACTTGTTTTGACCCAGCCTGGACACCCTTACAGTAGTTTGAAGAGAATTGCAGACAGTGTATTGACCATGTAGTTTCAAACCTGTCTGCCTCTCAGTCTTCTCCACCTTCAGGGCCTCCTTGATGTGTTTGGCTTCATTTTGCCTTGGGGGTGGGGTTGTACGCTTCTTGACTTCAGTTCTGTATGAAGGGAAATCCATCACCCAGGAAGGTAAATGGCTGTTCCTGGGCTCCAGGTGACCCCAGCTGTCCATGGTAGCAATAGCCTTTCTCGTGTGGGACAGATGTCAGGCTGTGTTTCTCAGTCTTCTGTCCTCCAAATATTTCACACAACAGGGGTGCAGGATTTTATCATTCATTAGTTGGGCAAAGGTTGGGTAGGCCCAAGTCTCACTCAGTGCCTACCTAAGGGAACGTGCACTAAAGCACATGGTCAAGGGGTGCAGCTCATTAGCTGCAGAGGAACGTTAGTCCTTCCTCTTGCTCCATCTCACTGATGCCCTTGTGCTGGATGTAGAAATACTGAATTGTATTTTCATGGTATCTGCATGCTGCCCAGTATCCAAAGATGAATATGCTAGCTGTGGATGGAGGAGAGAACTCATGTGGCTAACTAAGGCCTTGGTTGCTTTCATGACATTGCAGTTCTGTGCAGTCTGCTTTAGACAGGCTTTAGAGAAAGTTGTACTAATCCCAAACTATACAGAAAAGCGGTAGAACACAGCCTGGGCAAGAAAGTATAGTGACTCTAGGATGAGGCCCAGACACAGGAAGATATTGTGGCTTCCAGTCCTCTACCACATGTTTGGAGGCAGTTCCCTGCCAGCCCAAGATATAGCAGAGATTTGAACCTAAATTTTCTGAACCTGAGATTGGACACCTCAAGAGACAGGAGCATGACTTTTGGAAGCAACTTTGGACTTTTGGAAGCAACTTTGGTGTTTCTGGATGTGTGTAACAATAAAGGAGCTGAAGAGTGTGTGCGGAGCAAGGTGTGACTCTCTTCTGACATCAAGCTCCTTCAGCAGCTTCTAGCTAGATGAGACTTGAACCAAGAAAAGATCAACCTTGTGAGGCAAAGTGACCTTATGCAATGTGGTGGAAGTATTCCAGCTTCCATCCTTGCTTATCAGAGCTGGCCACCTGAGGTTTTGTAATAATTACAAACAGCATCTGGTGCCTGTGGATCTGAACATGTTACAGAGTTTATTAAACTCATGACGGACCTTGAAAGGACTAGTTTGAACCACTCCCCTCCTGTGTAGACTGACAGATCTTACTTGATTCTTGTTCTGCCTTGCTACTCCATCATTCCCTTTGCCCAGCAGGTGAGTAGTTCTAGGGGAGGGAATATCATATTCTCATCTCACAATATCACTTGGAGAATACTCATATGAAGAGAAAATAATTGTTAAATAATCCTTCTGCCTCCTGAATGTCAGGCCTTAGAAGGGTACAGACACTTGTTCAAAGAGTCATAAGCCATGCTGACCTGTGATAGCTGCAGTGAGGATAAACAAGGTGAGAACAAGCCTTCTTCATCACCTCTTTGGCAGGCAAGGTTAAGTGGAAGCCAGGGGTTACTGAAATGGGATTTAGTCTTTTCTCATTATTTAGTGTCAAATACACATGTAACAGGGTTGTAGTATAAGTGCTGGGAGACTTCTGCACTTTCCTGTAAGGGAGGGTTTGGCATTGTAAAACAGCAACAGCTAGGCAGGTGAAGGATGGAAGGGCCAGTAGGTTCTATGAGCATACAACTTGAGCTTTGTGTGGGAGAAAAGGCGACTTGGGCTGGGGAGGGTCATTCAATAGGTGGGTCCAAGGGGTTGGGATCCTTTTGTTGGGTTGCTCTTGTCGAGTGATGATTGTGTGACTGTCGTATTGGCTGGAGCTGATCCAAGCATCTGGCGAGAATGAAAATGAAAGCTGAGGTTTGGCCATCTCCCTCTTTTCTTTCCCTTTTGCTGTAGACATTGTTCGCAGTGACATTGCCCTGGATAAGCAGAAAGGCTGTAAGATCGCCCAGCATCCTGACATAATGTTGGAGCTACAGAGGGAAAAGGCAGCTCAGATGCACTTGGTTTTGTTAAAGGAGCAGTTTTCAAACACATACAGCAACCTCACACTAACAGGTAAGGCTGCAAGACCAGCTCTGGAGCCAGGAGCTGGGTCTAGTTCTTGCTAACTCACAGGTGTGGTAAAATCCTCGAGTTCTTCACCTCTGTGTGAATCAACATCTCTCTGGCTGCCTCTGTTTCTTACCAAGGTTACTGGGTATTGGGAGGGAAAGGACCAGCAGGAACTGGAGGTGGACTCATAAGGCCTCTGCAGCTGGCACCTATGCAAACACTCCAGATTTGGTGCCCCTGAACAGAACATTTTCTACAGTCTGACCTAAGCAGAATACCACGGCATGTGAAGTGCTGGAGAAATCTCCCTGCTAACTGTTCACGTAGATGGGGCTGCAGCAATTACTAAATTTGGAGTCCTTTATGCTGCAGCTGATTTTTTTCTTTCCAGAGCATGCACTTTGTGTGAACCCAGTAAATATTAAAGAGCAAATATAAAGGGATAATGGCCTAGACAGAGATGAGAGGATACTCTTTTTCTGTCAACTGTTTGTATTATCCAGGGAACAGAATCTCGATGGAGGAGACTGCCACATTTTGGTTACACATTTAATGGTGCTTGTAAAGGACTGATGTCTTTAGGCAGTGAGTGGGCAGAAGGATGGGATCCCAGCAGCCAACAGGGTCCTCTCATATCTCTTTTCCTTATCACTACAGCTGGATGAGCCACAGATGATGGGAAGGAGGAAGAGACTAATAAATCAAATGAGACCCCCTTCTCCTCTTGACAGGTCCCTTTCCTGTGAAAGGCAGGCATCTTATTTTTATAAGAGAGAGGGCCTTGTGCTCTGTCTGGGGAGGAGGTGGCAAACCCCATGGTGGCCCTCCCCTGCTGCTGGGCTGGGAGAGGCAAACCAGTCCTGCACAACCTCCCCCACACTGCTGCCACCCCTATTCCAGTGCCCAGCCCCTGCCTTGAAGCCAGCATGGGTCTGCATCCTCAGCAGTGAGCTCTGGCTCTCCTGGGGACATCAGCTGTGTTGGAGCTCTCGGGGACCCCACAGAGGTCGAATGGCAACACCAGCACTGTCAAAAGGCTCAGCCTAGGGGGTCACTGGATATCGGGGCTGTGAGTGTAGCTGAATCACATCATTCCTGAAGGCCCAGCATTTAAATGGGATCCTCAGAGCCGTTCCTCATTCTCTGTAACGTAATCCACTTGGCTGTTTATTCCCAGTACAACTGCTGGAATCAACATTGTCAGCTTTTCCCCTGACAACTTGCTTACTTTCCACTAAACAAACTTCCCTTGAGAAGTGAAGCTGCTCTCCCCTATCCTCCTTCTCTTGCTGCTTCAAAAGCTCTCTGGCATTGCTCACATTTTTTACAGAACCTGCAGAGCAGAGGTGCTACCTGGTTATCAGCTTAGCTCTTAGCCTTTCCAAGTGTGTTTACAGGGCAGTTCAGAAGGTCTTAGCTCTAACTCTCCAGAGTGGAGAGAGCAATTTCACCAGAATATTACCCAAAGAACTATTTTAATGTTCTTTAACTCCCTTTGAATGTGAGCAGAGCAACTTCATAATTGTTATGAAGTTTAATCTTTTATTTCATAGACATAGTCTGAGAACGTGGTCTCTAGACAGCTAAGCATAATATTTAACTGGAACTCTACTAACTTGTGTAAATATTTCCCTTCTCTGTGATGGATCTGGTGTTTGGGGTGGGTAGAGGGGGTTGTACATCTGTTGTAGAAGGGCATTTCTTACCTTCAGAATTCGATCAGACAGAGTTTGCTTGAGGACTTCTTTTTGTTCTGCACAGTGGGTTTGTACAGTGCTATAGGGAGTCCCCAGGCCATAAGGCAAGGTCCAGGAGCAGGAATGCAGGTGTGGTTTAGGGATTCCTTAGTGAAGGACTGAGTTTGCAGGGATGTTGCATCCATGAGATCCTTGAGAACAGGGTTTCCTGCTGGGGTTCTATATCAAGGAATCACTTGGCCTCATGCAGTGCAGGTACCGTGGGTGACCTTCAGTGTCCAACCCAGACTGGAACAATATTGAACCCCACACTTCTGTGTGAGAGGGCTCCTGCTATTGCTAGTTCTTCAATTGTACCCAAAAAATGTAAATGGAGTATCTTGCCCAAGTTCATGTGAGAATAAAGGTGCTTTATGATGGGATAGCTCCTCTGGGAGAGCTTGAGAGTAGAAATACAACTGCATGGCATTTTTATTCCCTTATCACTACCACTACCACTATAGTAATCAGGATAAAAAGTCCCATTCCCTTCCTCCTCCTCCTCCTCCTCCTCACAGGTAATATAGTTACATGAACAATTTGAAAGACTTTCAGGCCTCCCACTCTGCCTGCAAATGTGGGCAATGGATTCTGCCAGCAGACTTTCAAGCAGTACCCTCATGGGTTTAGGAATGAAAGCTCTTAGAGTGCAGGGCATGTGATTCTGCAGTCCCTGTGGCATCAATGTAAGTTGGGGGCTTTTTCAAATCTATTCACCAGTTGCACATAATTCCCAGTGTGTTCTTTATTTCAGGCATCAGGCAGGGCTGTGTTGTACTGGGATTTAAGCTGCTCACAGCAGCAGGTACTTCCAAGGTAAGAGAGTGTCTTAAAATGAAATGTGTGTTTTTGTGCTAAGACACAACTGAGACTGAGTGAAACCAGGCAGTCTTTCTGGCTTTCATTCCTCCAGGAACACATGTGAGACTCTGGCTTAGACCACTTTGGTTTCTCTCATCGAGCCTTCCTCGGCTCCTGTCTGCAGGCTTTCTCTTGTATCTTGCCTCTGCTTTCTGTATGTGATCTTTCCAGGCTTACTGAGCCTGCCTCCCTGACATGAGCAATTGCCTTTGATCTGTGACTGTGCTATTTAAATGCTGTAAAATATTTTGAGGTTTATTAATCTTTGCTGTTTCCCCCGAGGTGCTCAGAGATGGGTATCTCGTTTCACAGCTCAGCATCTCGTGCTCCCGGGTCAGCCCGTGGTAGAGCAGGGGGAGAGTGCACAGCACTGCCTGCTCTCGCCTGGGAACCAGCTCCCTGAGCTCAGTGATAGGGGAGGAGAAGGAATCTTTCCCTAGAAACACTTCTTTGCTCCTGCACAGTTCACAGAGCAAGCAGCGATTCTCTTTATGTTTTGTATCAGCTGGGCTAGAAGTTACAATCATCACAGCAGGCTGCCCTCCTTTGCAGCCCTCAGAAGAAATGGTCAGGAGACAGGAAGGTCATTTTGGAGTCCTGGAACTGGGTGGAGGTGATGGGGGGCCCAGAATGCACAACATTGGGCTGGCAGCAGGGGAGGTGTGAGGAACTGCCTCGGGCACTGGAGACACAATGTGCATGCAGATTTTAGAATGAGCTTGTGGGGAGTGAAGCAGCATCAGGCTTCAATAGACTAAATCCAAATTCCTCCACCTGTGGTGCCAGTTTGGTCTGGGATAGTGTACTGCATTTGTAGTTTAGGAGACTGGACATCTGCAGGTTTCTGCACTGTTCTTAAGTAAAGCCTGTTAAGCCTGTGGAAGAGAGAACTGTTCAGCTTTATAGACGTATGTGAAAAGCTGGCCCCTCCTGTATTCGCATGAAGTGTTAGGTGTAACTGAGGCTTCCCAAGAAACAAGTACACACTGTGAATTTCCCTCTAGGATTTCCCATCCAGAGGAAACAAAATAGTGCCCACTGCTCGTTCTGAAACATGGAGAAAGATCTTTCTGCTCTACCTTCTGCCTGAAACTGCAACACAGATTACTTAACTGCATCAAGAGACTAGTGATGAGAGCTCTCTAGCCTGTCCTGCCACACATCTGCACTGAAAAGCCAGTGAGGAGTCTGCCAGGTGTGTGGTGGGAGTCCTCCATCCTGTTATATCATACAGCACAGCCTCTAAAAGCAATGATTATGGGGGCAGACTCTCCTCACATAAAGCTCCCAGCTGACCCGCTGTGGTCCCACCCTGTGGAGGGGGTTATCAGTGTCTCTCCCCACTGCACTGAGAGACTTAAAGGGACTAAAATCAGGTGGAACTCATAGAAACAGAGCTGAGAGCTGCTGGAGAGTGCATTTCACTGTCTGTGTCCAACACTGCAAACAGGTGTTTTACGCTGGCATCCCACTGCCCCATCAAGGCAATTAGATAGCTTAAACTCTGCCATAACAGAGTTATGATCTCTCTCTGAGGTTTTTCCTTGAAAAAATCTACTTTTGGAGTTGTTAGCAGCCATGCAGAGACCCTCTTTGTCCGAGGTGAGTGGTTTGGGGGTATGAGGTGGTGGTGACAGAGTGCACACGCGCTTTTCACAGGTGGGATGTGTAACGTGGGATGAGAGGAACAAAGCAGGGTCGGGGAGCAGGGCGTATGTGTGGCTACTGCAGAACACTTAGATGTGGGAGGCACAGAGCAGAGATGAGGACAGTGTGTTTGCCTGAAGAACTTGCTAGTGAGATACTGTCCCACAGAAATATGTTTTTTGTTTCTCCCCAAAGACAGCAAGAACCCCAGTTGTACTTGTCCTTTGGCAGGGAATCACACAGCTCAGGCTGAGCACCTGTGACTTGAGTGTTTCCTGCACTTGTGAACCTCCCCTGAGGGTTTTGTGATTCCTGCTGAATGCTGTGGCTCTGGGACGTAGCAGTCCTTGAGCAGGACATGTTTGCAGGGCCTGAGGCTCATCCCATGGAGTGCCAGGTCTGGAGGCAACCATGGCTCAGAGGCTGCCCTCACAAGAGGGTGGGTGTGTGTAGGAAGGCAGGGCATGGGGCTGGGTGTGCTTTGGGTCCCTGTGCTGCCAGGCAGTAAGGCCACTCTGGCTATTTTTGCTGGAATTTTTCTCAGGTGAGTTTTATCTCCCAGCTACACCTAACTCCAGGGGACTGGAGGGTGGGCCACCTTGTGAGATGGTGCCTGACAGGGTTGTTGCAAAGTTAAGTACAGCTTCCTTGCCATTTTGGCATCTTGTTTGGGATCAGCAACCTAAATGTCCTGTGGTCAGCACAGCAGTGATGTGTACCATAGCTGTGTTACTGGGTGCTGACCAGGGGTGGTCTGCACTGCACTGGCTCTCCAGCTTTCCTTCAAGGAGACTGCACCGTGGGGCTGTGTGACAGGGAGTGGCTTTTGGATCAAGTTCTCTGCCCTTCTGTCCATCACAGACCCTTACATTACACACATTATCCACAGCATTGTACAAAATAGATCTGGAAAGGACCTCAAGAGGGCATCTTCTAGCCTTTTCCATGGCAAATCTGTGCCTGATCTCTGCCTGGGGAAAGGTGTCTGGGAAGAGGCAATATCTTCTGTGTGACCAGCTGGTATACTTGGAAAATCAGTCAAACTTTGGGGGGCTTGAACCCTTGGAAGAAGAAAAAGTAGCGTTCAAAGCTGAAAACACAGTGAAAATAATTACCCAGAATTTGTCTCCTTAATTAGTACAACTGGGGTACTGGTGGAGAAACCCTGTCAGCAAAGGGAACACAATAATGTCATCAACTCCTATGGGAAAGAGGGGGAGAGAACTGCTGTGAAACACTAGAGGCTTTCCTGGGAGGAAGGGACCAGGAAAACTGTAATCTCATTAAACCTACCTGTACTGAGCCCATAGTTAATGACCAGCAGAGGTGCCAACCTTTTGAGGGTAGTTTGCAGGTGTCTTCTGAGATCTTGGAATCAGAACCAATGGAATAGTGCTGGGAAAAATAAATCTTGGAAAACAATCTCTGGGAACTGAGTGTTTTTGTGCCATTATCAGTTGTTTATATGAGCTCATTCTGAAACAAAGTGGCTGTTTGTTTTTACTACACAGCCTTCTGAGGGTGTTTGCTGTAGCTGAAATAGATTGTGTTCCTGGGCATGTCCATGTGAAGCCTGCAGGCTGTCAGGGCTTGGCAACAGGCACCAGCATTGTCCAGGGTGTGGGGACATCACTGTTGACTGATTCAAGAGATGTGGCTTTATCCTTGTTTTAAAACCTTCTGTGATGGCAGTGATGTACCCTTCCTCAGCAGTCAGCTGTGGGGCATAATTAGCTATATCATTGTGGAGTTGGTATTTTTAAAATCTCTTCATTTAGTTTAAGCCCATGATGGCATGTCCTCTCCCTGTGAACATGGGGAACATGCTTACAGCACACCTTTTCTCTTTGCAGAAATCTTTTACTTACTTAAGGCTTGTTACTATGTTTCCCTGAAGACTTTTGTTCTCTGCACTGTACAACTGCCTTCCATTTGCTCTTTTCTCATGTCCATTTTATTTTCAAGTTGAATGACACATGCGTAGCTGGTTCTGCATCTTGAGGTCCCTTTGAGCCCTCTGCAATTTTTTTGTGGCTCTGTGTTTTGTTGGGTTCCCTTGGTCCACTGGGTCTGGGATGTTTTTTAAGTGCATTGCCTTGAAATGAGACCAGTATTGTAGCTGAGGCCTTTCTTGACTGAGAAAAGCAGCAGGGTTATTTAATGTACCTGGTGTGTGACACTTCTGTCTGTATAATCATGGATTCTTTTGCTACAATATTGCTTGTTCATGCCTGCAATTTTGTGTACCATTTCCCAACCAGCTGTGCATTTCCCACATGGAATTTCAACTATACTCTATTTTCCTAATTTTCTAATTAAAACGTTACACAAAACTGGAGGTAAAGCCTTGAGAAAGTAAAGGTACAGAACATCTGTTGCCTCTGTCTCACATATGAGACCTTGTTGCTCTATCAAAGAGAAGTCAGGTTGCCTTCACATGGCGGGGCTATTACTTCCAGCCCTTCCTTGCAGATGGATTGTCTGATGATTTCTTTCAAAATTTTTCCAGGAATTGAAGTTATGTTGGCTGGCCTGCAATTTCCTTGTTTTTTCAACCTGTTGAACATAGCCACTATATTTGCCCTTTTCTGGTCTTTTAGAACATCATTTGTCTTCCAGAAATTCCTACAGGTAGTTGCTGACGGACCTCCACCTATTTTAAAACATCAAACTTCTGTAGTTTTCATTCTGCTAAGGTGCTACTATACATTACCCTTCTACTCTGATTCTTTTAATTGCATTAACTTTGTGGCCCTAATGTTATCCTTTTTTTCATGACGTCTGAACCAACAAAAGATTTAAACGTTCCTGCTTTAACTCCGCGAGTTGTTGACTGTTGTGAAATTCTGTCCCAATTTATACCTCTTTGCTTCCTGAGACAGCTGTGAGCCAAACCCCTGGGATCCCCTGCCTTCTCTTACCTAATTAGTAGTTTTACAACTCGTTTTGTGCTGACAGCATGTGTGTGTGCGTGAGAGAGGTCATGAAGGTGAATCTCTTTTTCAGGTGACACCCTCTAGTCAGTTAAGCCACACTTTGGCTTTCTCATTATCTGATTTGGTTATTGTTTTTGTAACTGTGGGAAGTACGGCTTCTTGTGACGTGTCCAGGATTTATTAAATTCAATTTACTGTCCAATTTAACTAGCCTCACAAGAGACGATATTTCATAAATTGTGAATCTTAAAATTAGCAGTTATACATACATTATAATATGTAATGTCATTACCAGAACCAGCCAGTTCTGGGTGCTGTGTAGAGAATAAAGAAAACACATAAACCTAACAGAAAACAGATTCTGGTGGAAGAGGGGGAGGGCTGACACGCACTAACAGCTTTGGAAGGGCTTGTGGCATGTTCAGTGTCATAAAGCAATCTATTAACCTCTTCTCCCTCCTCAGGAGGTGCTGAACTCTTTGGTCTGTCTCTTCCCACCGATGTAGTTATCAAATGTCTCTTGGTTACCACTGGCAATCACTGCTGAGAGCAGTTTCTGTGGAGCACTCGGCTCTTTCGCTCTGTCCCTCTCTCCTGGTGCTGTTCCTTTGTCTGTCCCTCTCTCCTGGTGCTGTTCCTTTGTGCTCATCCACATCAGCCTGATGGAGTTGCCATTTCTCCTTTGCATGCTTCGAGCCACAGAGGAGTCTGTGAATTACCCTAATCGTACCCCTGTGTTAAGATAATTTACATCTGTTCCCTTATCTTGCTGTGTGTTTACAAAACACTGTCTTTCCCAAACTCCCTTTTCATTGGGAGCAAAATCTCACTTGCCAGCATTGTCAGATTACTGAAGCCTCTGTCCTTATAAAGCACTATTTTTATTCTGCCACAATTTCCCATTCTTTTTCAAACAAGTACAAACACTCGTTTCAGGCTTCCCTGCCTGTGGTGCTTTCCACCTTCATGGCTTTCCCCAGTTTTTCTCTGTTGATGAGAATCAAACCTCAAGGAGACTCCTTCCTAGTTTTGTTCCTGTCACTTCTTTCTCAGTTTTCTTTGTCGCTGCATTCCAGGAACTTGATGCAAGGCAGTGTCTGATGTCTTCCTTTCCCAGCAAATGTGTGGGCAGTTAAAGGTCCCTAATTACCAGCAGGTTCTGTGTTTCAGATGCTCCCAATAAGCCTATGCTTCCGATCTCCCTGATTTTGTAGCCTAAAGCAGAACCCCACTGTGCCAGTGTCTGGGCTCCTTCCAGTCTTACGTTACACAGCGGTCTTTGTACCTGCCTTTCTGTACTACTGAGTTTTATCCCCTGCTTTTATGCTGGGCCCCAAGATCATCCAGAGCTTCTTGTGTGATGTTTCTCCTAGTCAGCTGTGCTGATGTTACTTTTCCTCTTTGTCAGCACCGTGCTTAACTCTGACTTTCAACCCCTGGAGCTTGCTTTGCCTCTCGCCACCAGGTCAGGAACCCCCTCTCCTCCCACACTAATGTAATGCCTACATGCAGCAGTCAAACCTTGTGGATTTTTCTTTCAAAAGCTGAATGGATTTGGCTCCTCAATCTTCACTTTGCCGAAGTCCTGTCATAGCCCCTCCTTTGTCCTGTGGCCTTGCAGGACAGACTTTTCCATCCCAGAGGTACAAGCCCTGTATTGTTTTCCCGTACATGTATTATCTTGTGCTTGGCTGAATTAAAGCACGCTTGGTTGGATGGTGGCCATTTAGCCATACAAATTGGATCACAGGATAAATGAAGGCTGTTTTGTTCGTTATTTACTAACCTTCATTTGTGCTATCTACAAGCTGCCCCTGAGGATCTTGCATTTATCTGAATGATTGGTAAAAACACTACATCCTGTGGGATGGGAAACAAACAATGGATAGGTTTTTGTCTCATTAGCCACTTCTGTCCATCTACTTATGCCAAATTACTTCTTTTAATGCAAGTTCTTAAATCAAGCTGTAACACCAGTTAGACAGGACTTGATTCTGTACAACATATGCTGGCTGGTAATTAGCTGAGACATGAATATAATGAGTTATTGGTAGATTCTCATATTGTCTTTTAATTACTCTCTCAAGGTCTGCTGTCAGCCTGACTGGCTGTTGGTCCCTAGGTCAGCAAGTCCTGCCGAAGCGCCAGCATGGGGTTAGGGCTCACCTACCCTTCTAGAATTACTTGGCATTCCAAGATTTATTAAAAATTAGCATCAACAGGTCAGAGATCTCTTTAGTGCCCTTGGAGGTGCAAATTATCCAGGGTGGGTGATTTAACAGTGTTTATCTAAAGCAGATGTTATCTAATACATGTCTCAGTCATTAGTAAATGCTGATGTATATAATCACCTTATGATGAGTTCATCATCATATTTTTTTCATAAATACAGAGTGCCTGTATTTATATTTTTGTAGTTACACTGATAATTTTACCATGTGCACAAAATAACACAGCTATGTCTCGTCATTTCCCTTCTTTCCTCTATATTTAAATTCCCACTCATAACTCAGGAAGCCATGAATTTTTCCATCATGCTTTTTAAATACTGTATTAATTTTCTATACTTTGTAATTTGCAGTCGGTTGCTATTTCTTTAGCATTACAATCATGGGTTATATTATCTTCTATTATTGCTATCTATACCACTGCATAAGGACGGATTTCCTGCCAAAATCCCCTTCCAGCATGGTGGTGGAATATGCTGATTTTAGCCATCACCTAAAAACAAACCAAACCAAACAAAACAAACAAAAAAACCCCCAAAATCCCCTTTAAATATTCCTTTAGTTTCTTTTGTCCAGTATTTTCATCCCAGTAACTCAATTAGAATTTTTTTCAGCCTGGAGATGGTGAAGCATCTTGTGTATGTATTTTTGACTGGGATTACGATCCCACTAGCTTTGCTCAAATACAGACTCGGAGAAGGTAGATGCCTGTGTGGACAGAGCAGGAAGCTCTGTGCCTGGTGAGTTTTCAGCATTTTTAAAAACTTCTCTAGCAAATTGTGACATAGCAACTAATTTCAGCCCTCCAGCCACCATTCCTGTGTGTTTGCTCCCTGTGAAAATTACCAGGAGTGGTATTTTCATGCTGCTGAGGAGCCTGCAGCCAGGGATGGGGATGTGGGACTGTGGCGTGCGGGATACATGCGACAGACCCAGGCTTCGTGGCTGGGCTAGCTCCAGGAGAAAACACGGAGGAGAGGGGAAGGGTGTGGAGGGTGGGCCTGGCTCGGTGGGGAGTGGAGGGGATTATCTCTGTGGCTGGACCCTGGCTCCTGCCCCACACTGCTCGGTGGGGGCACTGCCTGCTGCTGGGAACGCGCTTTGCTTCCCAAGGATTCTTCTCCGGTTGCTCGCTCTAACCCTTTTTCCATCTGTCCGTTCATTTATTATTTACCGCTTTCTCTTGCTCTTTCCTTCATTAGCTGGTTCCCAGTGCTCCTGGCTCTGGAAGGGGCTGTGTGATGGGGAACACAAGGACAGCAGCAAATATTGTTGCACTGCTCCTCTGCCAGCCCTCTTTATTGCAGGGATGGGACTGTGTGGCATGCACTGTTAATTAAACTCTTTAACACTTTTCCAAGTTAAGAAAAGAGTCAAAATGCTGTAAATAAGAGCCCCTTGGATCCTCTAGTCCCCCATGCAGTCTCTGCTTTTTCGGAGGCTCCTAGTGGGGATGGATACACGGGGGTGGGAGAGTAACGTGAGAAGCTCTGGGTATGCATGCTTTGCACAGCTAAAAGTGGTGGGGGAAAAGTGAGGTTACAAGGTGTTCAAAAGAAATTTTGGATCTCTCTTTACTTCATTAAGTTTTATATTGGATTGCTGTGCCAAGAGACAGAATCATCGACTTTCTTAAAGAAATGAAGCCCTCCATGAGTTTCAATTTTCTTTTTTTCCTCTGATGAAAAGGTGGCAAAACCAAAGGTTTTGTAGGAGAAACTGAAACCAGTTCAAATATAATTCTATTAACTAATTTGGGGAACTCTGGAAATGGGACTGAGACTCACAGGCCTTTTTTTCTTCTCTTTGCTGGGGCACTCCAAGAATTGGATCACCTGGGGAAAGCATGTTTAAGAAATACCAGATGGTCTCTGCGATGCTCCAGCTGTGGACAATCACTCCCAGCCAGGCAATCTGCCTTGCTGTCGAAGCCCTCTAAAACTGTGCTGCCCATTTGTCATGCTTCTCCAATTGCAGCGCTCTGGATAGCTTCTTTTTTCCTTGTCTGGCTCTTCCTTTCCAGTTTTTATCACCCACCCCCTCCATGAGCTAATGTAGTAACATCCCTTCATTGGCTATAAATCCATTGAAGAGCCATATATAAAATATTACTTTGTTAGGGAAGATTGGGAAACATCTGGTTTTTACCCATAAGAGTCAGTCTCTACTTGTCTCATATGACGATGTGACTATTTATATATTTTTAAAGAAAAAGAAGGAGAGAAAATGGGAATCCTAGAAGAAAAAACTCAGTGGACTCTCTAAATGGAGGAAGCTGATTCAGCTCTGGGATTTGTTTGAAGGCTTTTTGGGGAGATAGAGGGGGCACAGGCCAAGAAATTGCTTAGATGTCTGACAAAGCAGCAGACATACCAACTGCAGAGGGTCCTTCTGGAAATATTTTTTAGTTGTTTAACTAAAGCACCAGGTAGGTGCTTCCCAACACATGCTTACACAGGAAAACTGTGGGTCTCAACCATTATGGTTTATCTACTACATAGACCAGAAACCTGGGAACAGTGGCAGTTCTTAGATTAGTAGCAGACTGTAACCATAGAGGTGTACACACAGAGCAGAAAAAGTGTGTACCTCTGAAGGCCTTGAATTTAAGTGGCTATGCCCCTAAATTTATGCACCTAATTTAGGTGGTTATGCCACCAGGGCTTGCTGTCTGAGCCTACTGGTATGAACAGCATCTCTTCCAACCTGCTCAGCACTAGTGCCTTGCTGAGCTGTCTGCTTTTCCTCACAGATACAGCACTTAACCTATGTCTCTATCCCCTTGCTGGACAAGGGCATTGCTATCTGTGAGTGCTTGTGGGGGGACAGCTGGCTCTGTCACCCCAAGGTGACAGGGGTGCAACAGCAGGATGCTGGGGCTCCATTGTGCCTGCCACGGTGGGTGACATGAGAGTTTGGGTGGATATGGGGCCTCGGACTGGCCTGGAAAGGCTGTATGAGCAGCCAGGCAGGCTTGGGACGCTTAGTTCATGCCGCTAGGGTGAGCTGTGGAGTAAGATGCTCTGCCAGCTGTGCTGAGGTGACAGGAGCAAGGTGCAAGTCTGTAAGGAAGGTGATTGGGAGCATACAAGGGAGGATGCTGCTTTGGGTGAGCTGGGTGGGCAGGGAGGTGGCACCTCCAGAAGGCTGCCTGTGGTGCTGTGTACCTTGCCTGCCAGGCAGGCACACTGCCAGTCACTGGGCCCCTCAGCACGTGAATAATGAAGAAGGAAGAAGAGACTTTGTTGTTTGCAGATGGTGTCAGGGTTTTTCAGAGCTGCTTTCTGTGCCTTGCAAGGCTGGCATATAGGAATGAAGTTCTAGAGCTGCTGATGACTGATGGTCTTCTGCACACAATCATAGGATGGTTTGGGTTGGAAGGAACCTTAAAGATCACCTAGTTCCAACCCCCTTGCCATGGGCAGGGACATAGCCCCATCACACAAGTCTCCTTCTTTGCTGGCTGGATTCAGTGCCTTCAGCCTGCCCCTTTGCTGTGCAAAGGTGAGACTCTCCTCTCCAGTCTCCTTTCCTCAGGGTTATGGATTGCAGTGTTGGTCTGAACCCAGTTCACCCATCTGAGGTGGGGAATGCCCCAGAAGGGACCTCTTTCTTCCCTCTGCCAGCCAGCCTTGCACATCCCACATAAGCTCCACGGTGGATGGCTGCCTGCTTTTCTCAGGCTGGCCAAAACCAAACTCTGTGTGCGTCTCCCCTGCTGATCCCTCTCATGCCTTTCTGCAAGGCTGTGGTTGACAGCTGTGTCTTCCCTGTGGCCTCATAACATGCTCATGCTGCTCCTTCTCTCCCTCTCCCACACACTGGCTGCTGTGCTGCTGTCCCCTCTCTCCGCGCTGGAGCTCAGCCTGTTCTGATGGTTATCTGCCCTCATCACAGCCTTGTGCCCTTCTGCTTGGCTCGTGCAGCATCTCCTCTTCCAAAATCTTTCTCATTCCCCCTCCCATGGTGCTAGTCAGACCTTGAGCCCCCTTTTCTTCCCTCTACTCAGTTCAGTGACCGGTTGGTACGGAGCTGTGCTCCAGCCACCCTGGGCACTGGTAAAAGCTCCCCAAAACCCACACAACACCCACTTCTACCCGGTGCAGCTCCCTTGTAACACTTGTGACAAGTAAAAGGTTATTTTTCGATGGTAAGATATTAAACAGGCAAAGCTGCTCTCTCTGACAGCTGCTGTATCTTTGTCCTCTCTGTGCCAAAGCCTTTGGTTATCTCACATGGTGTGTCAGGGCACTCGACTAAAATCTGCTGCTTGGCTTTGGCAAGCTCCTGTGACAGTGAGCTCTGTACAGCTCTGAGCTTGGGAGTGGCATCAGGTGAACAGGTGAAGTTCATGTGTTTTGATACTCAGTATAGACTTGGACTTCACAGGACTAAAGAGAAAAGGTTAAATTTGAGGTGGAAGCAGATAAAAAAAAAGGAATTTGAGATGTTGCAAATAGCTGGGTGGGCATGAGCCACATGGGCAGAGCAGCAGCTGGGAGGACAGGTGCATCCAGAGCCCTCTAAGGGTCAGTGGGATGCTTTGACATTGGAAAATTGTATTGGGAAGCAGTGTTGGGCTCCATGTCCAATTTGCATGCCCATTTTAGCTAAAATACTTTATGGTAGGGAAAGAGTCAGAAAAGAGCAGCAAATGTGACCAAATCCTGGAAATAGCGTGCTATAGATAAGATTTCACTAATATTCATCTTCTTAAGAAAAATTAAAAAGAAAATTCATCACAATGTGCAAGTATCAACAAGAGGAAGAAAAAGTTCAAGGGAAATCTCTTGAAACATTAGAGAGAAAGGCAAAAGAGGAAGGTATGATTTAGAACCTATTGCAGGGCAACCTTGAGAAATAATGTGCAGATTTATAGTGATGAGAATGGTCCTTTTTATCCTTATAACCTGTATAAATGTGCAACATGAGTGTTGTGACTCCTAGAGAATAGGTGATGGCAGGAATTATATACTCCTGAAACCAAACTGAATTTGTTAGCCTTTGCTGATAACTTGGCCAGTGGGACCTTTTGCTCAGCTGGAAGCAAAGCTGAGCTTGGACTATGGGCTCTGGTTCTCTTCCCATTAAAGGAGGAGGTGCCTATGCCAGAACCTGCCTGGCCTTGATGTGATGTGCTTTAGTGTGAGAAGAAATACCGAGTTTAGGTCAGGATTTCTTCGACAGAGGTGACAGAATTAGGAAACCTCAGCTACATCTCCTTGCTATGACCACCCCCAGGGAGGAGCTGATGTGCTGACCAGGACAGCAGGGAGTCTTTTCTCCCTGCCACCAAATCCTTCCCTGAAACAAGATCCAGAGACCAACTATCTGAAATGTGAGTGCTTCCCCAGGAGGAATCTGTGTTTGATACAGTAGTCTTTATTTTCCTGCTTTATTTTAAAGCTTTTTCATTCTAGCTCCCAAAAAAAGATTTAGCAGATATTTCATTGAATAACTTGACCTTGGGTGTCCAAAAGTTCATTTATGATCTTGCTGTATATAAATTTCCAGATATAGGGTTTTGACACAGAAATAGTCTTCCTTTGATAGAATGTTACAAATTCAAGTTTCAGAAATTATCCTCTTGAGCCATCTCTGTGGTGTTTGGCATCATGACAAGTAATTAGTCAATCCTGAAATAGTCATCAAGCAGAGAAACAGCTTATTTTATATACTGTTTCTTAGAGAGTTAAATATTTCCACATATTCAGGCTCTGATTGGAGTCTTGGATCCCTTCCAAATGTTCAACCTGTAAAGATATTTGAGAACATCAGGACTTACGCTCTTTCCAAAAAATGATAGATTTCACTTGAATTTTCACAAATGGAAAACCACAACTCCCCATAGCTGCAAAGAAGCAGCTGTCATACCAGGTACAGGGTATGAGAAAACACTTTCTAAAAGCTTCAGGGACTTCCCATTATCTGGAAGTTTTTAGTGCTCTTAAAATTTGCGAAGAAAACAGCGTTTCTTTTCCTGCACAGAATTGCCTCAGATAATCGGCTGCACCTGTTTGGAAGCAGCGCTTCACAGACCCTTACACAGACCCTTGCACGTGTTCCTGTTAATTTTTCCTAGAAACCCAAGTGTCAACAAATTGGAGCCCAGCATTGCAACTCTGTTCAAAATCCCCAAACTGGTGTTTCTGAGCATTTTGCCGTGCAAAGTCTGTGATCTAAGTGACTGAATCGACTTTGAAGTTTTGAAGTTGAAATCCTGAGGTGTTGGGATACAGGCAAAACTCTACTGAAGAAATCAAAGGCACCAAATCAACAGCTCCCAACCTAAAGTTCTGCTTTTTGTTGTTGTTTCTGCTGTATTCTCCAAAAAAAAAGGAGGCAATTCTCCAAACTGGTAATAGACTAATTTTGGGAAGGGTTAATTTTTGGTGTGATTCAGTGCAGGTACACATGATGAGAATTTGGGAAATAAGGAGTTAAGCCATGATGATGTAAACCATTGTTTCGCATTTAAAATAATAGCACTTGGATAATTCTGAGGTTGTGGCTTCTGCTTTTATTGGCTGAGAGGCTGCCAAAACATGTGTGTGTTGCTCTGAATTGGTAGATGATTCCTATTTATAGGACAGGTGTCTTCTGATGTCCCGAGTCCAGTGTGTTCTGTAATCCTAGATCCTGTTTCTGATCTATGTTTAATAATGTGTGACAGAAGGAGATAGGAACCTTTCAGACCAAATCAGGCTCGGAATATTTTGAGTTTAGCTCTGCCCAGCTCTGTCCACTTGTAATGCAGGATATCTTTCCATCAGGGTCTCGCCCTTCTAAAATTAATTTTTGGACTTCTCTTTTCTTTCTGAAACACATAGCCTTTGGACTCATTTACATGCAGCTTCCTGAGTGTGCCAGCCTCCTCCTTTTGTGTTGACTCAAGACAAAAAAAATGCTTTCTCACATATTTTTAACAGAGCTTTTCTAAGAAACCACAATGAGGCAGTGCTACAGGGAGGGTTGTGGTGGCAGGAACAGAGTCAAGGTGTATGTCATGAAAATGTCATGTCAAGGCAGTCATGAAAATAAACCCTTATGTTTCCACCAGCATCTAATTTAAACTGTGCTTCACAGCTGTTGGTTTGGGCTATGCAATGTCACTGAAAAAGGGTTGGATTAGTTGCAATTAGTTATGTGACTGTCAAAATCACTCTTTTTCGTTATCGTGCAAGCTGCTGGGGGAAATGAATCAAGAATCATAGAATCATGGAATGGTTTAGGTTGGAAGAGACCTTTTAAAGGTCATCTTGTCCAATCCATCTGTCATGTGCAGGGACAGTTTCCACTAAACCAGGTTGGTCAGAGCCCCATCCAACCTGGCCCTGAACACTTTTAGGGATGGGGCATCCACAACTTCTCTGGGCAACCTGTGCCAGTGTCTCAGCACCCTCATTGCAAAGGCAGACACACCTACTTATTATACTGCTGTTGCATCTGCTCTGGTCATTATATTGCATTTTAAAAACAAATAAAAAATTATTTAAAAATATGACCAAGCTCTTCTTCTGCAGAGGAGTGCAGACCTTGGAGCTGGAGGTTCAAAAGAGACTCAGGTTATTGATAGAAGGGAGAGAAATGCAGGTTCATGGGCAGGGAATCTCTTGAGATACCTAATTCAAGAGAAGAGGTGCAGCAGCAATGACAGGGACCAGGATGGAGGGACAGATGGGGTTTCCTGTCATGTCTGCTACCCCATCACCCTTTGGTCTGACCACCACAGAGCCAGAGCCTGTTGTTCTGTGTCGGGGAGGGAAAAAGCACAGAGAGCCCCACCAAGGAGTATGTGGCAGGGTGGGTCAGCAGAGCAGTTAGTGAGGAGCCGCTTGCTGTCAGCTGAGCACTGAGGATATCACCATGCCAGAAAAGGAACTGGGTCTGGAGGGAGGTGGAGGGGGCCATGAGAACTGGATGGGAGGCTTGGCTCTCTTTCAAGCTGTTCCTGAAGCCAGATTAGTCCTCTTCACCAGCTGGTGTGAGACGTTAGGTTTGTGTTATTTCTGGCAGCCCCACGGGGACTGGGAGTAGCTCCATGCCTTGTGTTTCTCTTTCTGAGGACAGGACAGTCCAGAAGCAGCACAAGTTTTGCATTCCTGTCCCAAGAAATGCAAGTGCCAGTTTGCCCTCAGGTAGAAGATGTGAGGAAAAGAACCCAAGCTGCCGTGCCTGTCTTTCAGCTCTGATGGCACCAGCTTCCTCTGCTGGCTGCTCTGGGCTCGTCTGCTCTTCGCAGGACCAACTGTCCAGGTTTCCCCAGACATGTTCTCTTGTCTGTCACTGTCTAGCCAGACTTGGGGGAATTCATGTGTCTCCTGGCCTTGCATGCTGCTGTGCGTGCACAGAAACTCTCCACTGCCCCGTGTCTGGGAAGCCCAGATGTGTCCACAGATGCAGGAATCCTGAGGGGCTGCCAAATGTCTGGAAATGTGGGATATGCCCCCATGCATAGGAGCCTTGAGTTGTTCCTTGCCCGGAAATCACTGATACTTTTATGTGCAAGGGATTGGACACTCAGGGAGTTTTGAATGGGCAACTGTACCTGTGTGATGCAATTGCTTTTAGTGCACTTGAAGGAAATGCAGGATCTCAGGGAGGAGTTGGTGTGTGTGTCCTGGTATGTCCACAGAGGTTTAGGATTAGGTTTGTTGCACATGCACAGGCTGCTCTGTACAAGCATGCATACTTTGGAAATCCCTGTCAGATTGTCCTAGTCCTTTACCTTCCCTTCCCACACGGGACTATTTTCCATCAGGATCAGTAGGAAGGCCCTTTGTGTTGTGGTCTTGCTTTGAGGCAACTCCTTTTCCTGCCTGATCTTTGTGCTTCCTTGCTGGGCTCCTCAATCCCCTTTCAGCACAGGTCTCCATGGGGATCAGTATCTTCCCGTTCCTCTTTGCAGCAGAGAGGAGCAGAGGGTAGGAGAGGGTTGCTCTAACCTTTGTCTGATGTGCTTGCACTTGGCATGTGTAAGGACTGTAACTGGTGTGTAAGCTGCTGTGTTGGCACTGTGGCTTTTCTGGATCAGGATCCCAGATTTTTGTGACAAGCTGGAGAAGGAAAGGGAGGAACGTTTCATAGTTTTCCCCAGGTAAAACACAAGCAAATTCACCAGATTTTTCTCTGTGGCATTTTTTTTGCTTCTCACTTACAGGGCCATGGTATTTGGTCTTGACTCTGGAAATGAGTGAACCTGCTCTCCAGAGCTGCTCCTGGGTGTGATGTGGGGCGGATGCCTCCCACCTTCCCTTCCCAGCTGTTGGGTGACATGTCCTGGGTGTGGCTGGTGCAGAAGCCGCTTCATTCCCTGAGCCCCTGTTCTGGGGTGACTAAACTCCCAATGCATTCCCTTTTTCTTCTGGAAAACAGATTTATTCTGGCATTCACCCTTGACCACACACTCCCCCTAGTGAATTCCAGGGTTAAAAAATCATGTAGGCTTTTTGTAAGAGCTGCCTCACTTGTCGTTTAATGATTCCACCTCTGAACTGGGACCCTGCTGCTTCACTGGCTGCCTTGACAATATCTCATTTGTCTTTTCCTCTTTTATTTAGTTTTTCCTACATTTTTCGCACATTCTGTAGATTCTCCTGCATTCCAACTGTCTTATATTTTCATGCCTCCTTTTATCTCTCTATTCATCTATCCCAGTATAGACAACAGAAATGCTAAGTCCACATAATCTGTAGAAAGCATGAACTGGGTTGTTAGACATTTTCCAAACATTACACTTCATGGAAATATTTTCCCGTAAGAAGTAGAAATGAAACAGCTGTGTCCTGCTCTCTCCTGGGCTGTTCCTGTGCAGACTTTCCTGCCCTCTGAATTCACAGCACCATTCCTTGGACGAGTGTCCAACAGCCAGCTTCAAGCAGTTGTATTTATGATGCGCCAAGCAGTGGTGAAGATGATGGTGTTTATATGCTACTCAGATCTATGTGGTGGGATTAACGTACTGTGAGACCTGTGCTAAGGCTTCGAGTCAGGAACATTTCACCAGCAGAATTGTCACTAGGAAATCTGGTGCAAGCCATGACTGATGAGTCACTGAAGACTGTGGGACAAGCAGGGATATTTCTCACCCACACATCCTCCTGCTTGCCCCTGTCCCTCTGGCTTTGTGCTTGGCCAAATGGCAAAATCCCTCCAAGCTCCTGGCAGGAGCTGAGTACTGGCATCATGAATGAAAGGCATAGGTGCCTCATGTAACCCCTCTTGTTGGATGACAGTGGGCACCTGGGTTTTGTTCTTCACTCTCTGGCTTGTTGGGGGGCATCACGTCCCAGCTGATTTTCCATGGCTGGCCTAAGCATAGAATGGAAGCCCAAAATCTCTCCCAAAACCCTGCTTGGGTACCTGCTGGATGTGGGCATGGTTCAGCTCCCCCTCTGTAATGGGTTTATTCTGCTGGCCTGGTGTCAAACCTCAGCACACAGTTGAAGATGTATTGGTTGCTAGAGGGTAACTGTTTCTTGAATCCTATGGAAATTGATGAGAAGCTTAATGCATTAGTGGAGTTGTCTGAACTGGAAAGGTAAATCACAACAAACCAGAAACACACAGCAAAAATTTTTGGGCTGAAACAAGCAATCCTTCCTCTTCCACATGGAGATGTGAACACCAGGCTTTCTGGACAGAAGTGTGAACATCAGTGTTACTGTGAGCGAGCAGAGAGAAAGCTCCTGAGCAGATGACAGAAGAGGAGAGAAATAGTGGAATTTGTATGTTACCATCTCCAAACTGAGCAAGTGGAAAAAGAGTAGGAGAGACCAGAGATTATTTGAAGATTCGTTTCCCTTCAGTGTTTTGCTGGAACTGAGTGAGCAGATATTCACAGGCTGTATTCCAAACTGAGGTTATTTCTTCAGAGCATGTTCTGGCAAGGGATATTTGGCTACAACCCATTCTCAACCTGAATGACTGGGTGATACCATGGGGAAGAAACCAGCTAACAGCAAATCATGGATCTCAGTTTCAGGCAGTCATTAACTGTGCATCCATTATGCTGCTTCTATATAACTCTCCATATTGTAATATGCTGCTTTTGGCTTTGACCTTGATAGGATAAAGCAGAACTTCTCTTGCCCTTAAATGCTGTCCCATGAGAAACGTGGTGCCTCTGTGCACCAGCAGGAAGGGTGCTCTGCTCCCTGGGAGGATGGAATCACTCCATAGGTGCCTGAGAATTCCCTCAGCATGTGTCATCCAAGTGTGCCATGGGGATGTCATGGCTCGGGAGCTACTCTGGCATGTGTGCTGGTGAGTCACAAGTGCAGCTGGGGAATACTAGAGACTTCAAACAGGAGCACATCTGGATATGCACACAGCACATCTGGTGCATCAGAGTTGCTGTATGTTTGCAACATCACCCTATTGTGTGTGCAATGAGCCACTTTCTACCCCTCCTG
Organism: Picathartes gymnocephalus; assembly: GCA_013390045.1. Lineage (NCBI taxonomy): Eukaryota > Metazoa > Chordata > Aves > Passeriformes > Picathartidae > Picathartes > Picathartes gymnocephalus. The sequence continues at coordinate 498,141 of WEKY01007147.1, forward strand.
TACTCTCTGGGGAAACTTTTTACACAAAATAACATTTGAGAAACACCTTCCCTTCTTTGCCTCTGTTGCAAGGCTTCGCTGGTCCCTCAGTGTGAGCAGCAGGGATGGTGCACAAAAGGATGAGCCGTGTCAGGACTCATGAGCACTCCAAGCTTGAATAACTGGTTGTTATTCCATGTGATGTCCAATTTTCAGGTATCCAGTGGTGTCTCTGAGAAACATTTTTCAGTGTGTTTTGCTGGGTAGCCTAGAGGGTCTTTCATGTCCTTGCCAAGAGCTGGTCTGTTGTATCATGAAGGCAGGATACAGCACTTGGCACAGCAGCCCTCCAGGCTTTGCCCTTGTAAAGTCTCCAGAGTTATTCCCTGGGATGTGGCTGTCCCTGGAAGGGGGATTTGAAGGTTGACTACTCTATCAATGTGCATCTACATAAAGCAAGGGAAGAAATCAGGTTATGTACCAGCACCAAATTCTTCAAAATGTGCTATACATAGGCACTTTGAGCATCTTCTATCTCTGTCCTCTAATTTGGAGTCTCTTGACTTCTTGTGAAGAAATGAGGAATGTGGGATGCTCCCTTTTCAACTATGTCTGGCTATATAGAATGACAACTATGGTTTCCTGAACACCTGGCCACGTCTCTGTAGCAGTTTGGGGGATTTATGCCATCCCGAGTGCACAGATAGACAGTACGTCCCAAAGCGCACTGGGTACATCAACATTCCCAGTCTTGGTGAGAGGATGACTCTCATTCTCCCAGCACTTGCCACTGGCAGTTGCATTGTTGCCCAGCCTGTGTTGCCCTGGTGCAGTCTGGGGAAGCTGCAGTGGGAAGAAGCAGGGGGAGGCTGGACTGGGAGCCTTGTGTCTGTCATCAGACCTCTGGATAACCCCCTCCTTAAGTCCCAAGTGCCTGAGAAAAAGATGAGTGGCACTTGCACTTGCACATTGTCTGAGCAAAGTGATCATGGATGTAAATATGCAGTTTGGTTTCAAATAAATAGAGGGAAAAAATAGTTTTCCAAGCTTACAGGTAGAGATAAGAAAACCCAGAAGAGGCAGGAGAGCTCTGTAAAGTCTGTGGAAGCAAATGTCCTGTACCTTCAGCACAGCTCAGATGCTTCAATTCCAGGCTGGTTTGACTGGTGATCCAATAAGTCCTTGCAAAAGTAAGTGCAAGTATACTGCTAATTTAAAATAAATATTTCACCTTTACTATTTCAGAGCATTTAGGAACACTACTTTCAGTTGTTTGCTTCCTATATAACCAAAAAAATGCCTTTCTTTCTATATCTGTTTCATGATGGGAAAGTTTGTAAGTCACCTTATCTCTGTAGGTATCAGAAACATCACACATGGCACTGCCTTAATGTCTTTTTTTCTTGCAATTTCCTGGATTACCTGCTATATCTTTGTTGAAGCAAAGCGTATTCAACCACTGGAGAGACTTGTAAGAGAGCTAAATTAATCTTTTCTCCTGGGCTTTGCAAAATAGGTTAAACTAACACACAGTACTCATGGCTGTTAAGTTCAGATATGCACATAAAATGTGAGGCTACTGAATTAAGAAATAACTGCTGTTCACTGTTTCAGCATCTTGCTGCAATTATATTTTTCTCTTGTTTGCTATTTTTTTGCCAGGCAGAGATTATCAGAAAATTGAAAGTGAGTTTAATACTGAAATATCTGTGTTACTCTTTGTGCAAAGCTCAAAGTTCCTTCAATACCCAAATAATGCAAAATTCTCAAGCTGAACTTGAGAATACATAATGCAAAGCACATTAACTTCCTGGAAACTTGGGCACGGGAGTTGTTCTTTGATATGCCCAGCCAACCCCAGTTTCCACCACTCTTGGTGAGCATTTCACACAATCACAGAATATTCTGAGTTGGATGCTTCATCTGATATGAGTAATGAATTTAGTCTTCCAAAAATACTGGCTCCACTTCAATGCATGAAAATGCTTGTTCTTTTAAAACTTGATACTAATACTTTACCCCGGGTTTTTCACATCCTTGCCATGCTCATGTGGGACTCCCACAAGCTGGCCCTGTGTCACTGTCACGACTGTACTGATGTACTACCCTGTGTCTCTCTCCTGTTTTACTGTCCTGCAATTTATGACAAGAGCTGCTACCATATAAGTTACTTTATATGGTGGGGTGTTTAGCCCATGTATCATAGAATCATAGCGTGGTTTGGCTTGGAAGGGACCTTAAAGATCATCTGGCTCCAACTGCCTTGCCATGAAATCTTCAGGGGACTCATGTCCTGTGAAGAGTCAACCAGACCTCTCAGGTCAACCCCTCATCTCTCCTGAATCTCTGCACTGTGGTCTGGAGCTGCAGATCTGCCCTGAGAAGTGGCCTCTGATGTACAGTCTGAATGAGAAGCAAAAGCCACCTTCTCTAAGAGGTGGATCAAACAGAGGGGCTTTGCATTTTGGCTGCAGCTCTTCCACTGTAGAAGAGTAGTGTTAACTGGGCATGAGGCTGAAAACTGTCAGGAAGGAGCCCAGGAGCAGATATCTGCACAAATATGTCTCAGTCGTCTTCTTAACCAGCTCCTTGCCCTGGGTCAAACCAGGCAGCGCCTCACTGGTGCCTCTGGATGAGTTGCTCTGGTCTCAGGAAGGGGCCTCCAGGACTCGTGCAAGAAAAATGAGTCCCTCCTTTTTCTCCTCTCCCCTCAGAACTGCATGTATCCACATGATTTATGTGACTCTGGATTTTAGCTCATGTTTACCCTGCAGAGAGCCTGATGGCTTCTCTGTTTGCTTCAGTTCTTGCCTTAGTACATTGTTCTTGCTGCTGACAGTTGTGCTGGTGGAGTTTTTATCTGGAAAGAAGCGGAGGATGTCAGGGAGGCAGACAGCCCTGAGGAAGAGGTGTCATGCTGTGTGGAACCAGCGCTGCCGGCTGGGCTTCCTGAGCCTGGGCAGGCAATTCCCACCAATGGAAAATGCAGAGACAGGGAAGTGTGTTAATGGGTCAGGAACCAAACAGGTTGAAAATGTTTGGAGCATTTCTGTAGGGGCTGGAGAGAGGTAAAAATCTGTCTCCCCCATCCCTGGCTGCTACCACTGATAACTCAAGTTGAAGAAAATGGAAAACGAAAGCCGAAGAAGGTGAAAGCAGCTCCTCGGATGGTGTGGGATAAAATCACTGCTCTGCAAAAGCTTAATTGCTGTAGGTAACATGCAGAGTTCTGCAAATGGGAAAGAAAGAAGCACGGGGTTTGCCAGAGGTTCGTTCCCATCAGTTTGGTTACGTTCTGTGGCACTTTAGGGAAAAACGGAGCAGGAAAAAGATGGATCTTCTGCAAGCCTGTGCAGATCAGCAACTTCCACCCCAAGCTGGGAGGAATTCTCCAACTCCCAGTGGGCAGAAGAGATTTCTGTGCAAGAGGTGCTCGTGCAGGCTCTGCTGCTGAAAACACATCTTGAAGTAATATGTGACTCTTGACGACACCTCCTCAACACTTAGTAAATTTGACCTTTTCTTTCATGTGCCATTATACTGCCTCACATGGCTGCACAGGCAGCTAGCATGTTGAATCCAAATTTTACTTTTCCAGGCAAGGAACATACGCTCTTTCAAATTGAACAGTGATGCTACCAAAATGGCTGGCTCAACTTCCCTTTGTCTGGGAAGTCAGTTGACAGGAAATCTCATTCTCTGTCATCCAGAATTGCCATCCTTCACACGAAGGCAGATTTGGTTTTGTTTAAAGCCCTTGTACATGCTGAGCAGTGCAGGTGTTCAGCCCCTCCTACAAGCATTTAGCTGTAAGTGCAGTGTACTCATCCTTGGTGTTGTTAAATAGCCTTTATAAACATTGTCTGCAAGTGCTCTGGTTATAGACGACCTTCCTCCTCTGCTTAGTGTCATCTCATTAATCTATCCATTAGGTGAATAATTCTGGTTTGGGGAACAGAGCAAATATAGAAATTGCACAATGAAACACATTTAATATACTCAAACAACTTTTTCTTAATATAAAGCCAATCATTTGCTATTCACTTTTCATGTTGTGTTGAGTATTTGCAGGCCAACACTGGGAACAGGCTAGTAATTTGGTCCTCCCTAATTTTGGCACCTGTAGTTATTTTAGAACTAGAGGCTGTTTTCTGTGGCTTTACTGCTCTGTAATTCAATACCCTTTTAGGACCTTAATGCTGCCATTACTGGTAAATTGGCCTCTATTCTGAATAAAACTCTTTATTACATTTGTTTGTTTAATTTTTATTAGAGAAGAGTTACCCAACAACCACAGAGAATGATTTTCCTAGAAGGTGCAGGGGCAGTGCCTGGAATCCCTTTCCCGTTATTGCTGGCATGAGCAGGAAAGCCTGGGTCACTCTAGGGGTCTGCAGGGTGCAGATGGTTCACTCTGGGTTTTGTGTAGCCAGGCTGATGGTGGTGGTAGCCTCCCTTCCCATGAGTCCCCACTCTGAGTGATGAGTTTGGTTAACTAATCTGTGCACAGCTAAGGGCTCCAAGCCCTGTATATACTTCTCTACTGACATGGTTTTCATTTTTCCTTTGAAATTTTTTTTCTTGGAAAGATAGTTACTGATGTTTTAATTCCTTCATCCATATTTTGGACCCTTTTCTTTGCTCATGTATCTTGTCTGTTTTTCCTTTGTGTTCACCTTAGCAGGGGGAGGATGAGGGCTGGAACTGGGACTCCGAAGGGAGAAGAGGATGATGTCTGCACCCCTTTATTTGTCTTGGTGACTCAGGAAGATGGTATGAGATGGGAGCAAGTAAATCCAGAAAAGTGTTACCCCCCTTTCTGTGCAACATTTGCTCATACTTTTGCCAGTCTCTAACACACAAAATAATTAGTTCTTGTTCAAGCAGCATATGAGAATAAGCATGCAGTGCCTGCCTATGCCAGAGTGCGGCCGAATGCTTCCAGCACAACAAAGAGCTCAGACTTGCTAATTTCCAGCATCCCTGGCTACTGGAAGGGAAAGAACCACGTAAAGCCCATATGTAGTGAAGCGCCTGTTATGTAATTACTGCTCCAGCCATCTGCTCCCAGGAGTTGCTGTTTGCTAAAGAGATGGAGGCCAGTGTTGCTCCTTTAAGATTCTGAGTTAAGGTTCTGCTGCAGACTTTTGCAAGTAGTCCTGTATGTTTGCATAATTTCATTTCTATTTCTCTTGTTACTGTAATGAAAGTTAATCACAGACAACATATCCGAAACCTTCCCTGTAAAGCTGCAGAAATCAGTCATACAAAAGTTAGAAAATACCCAGGCCCATGCACCCTTAATTCAGTTCCCTTGCATATATGCATTACAAGAGTATGTGATCATGTAATTAAAAACTATTGGCTTGGCAGGACCTTGGCTTTCTCCTTGCATAGAATAAGATACAGGACTGCAAAAGAGAGCGAATGTTTACTTGTAGTTAAGGCACTGGTGAGGGATGTGGGAGAACTGGATGCTAACCCTGGCGCTGTCACAGGATTCCTGTGTGATGCTGGGCAGAGCCAATCTCCCCGCTGCCACAGAGGGTGTTGAACTCCAGTATCAGCAGCTCGTCTACTCTAGATTTTTGAACGTTCAACTTTCCAGCCTAAAAAAGTCTGTTAGCACTGGTTATTTGTATAAGATATGAATCTGAATAAACATACGTGCAGACAATTGTAGGGAAAGGATGAAAATCTCTTATCGGAGGTTTTATCCCAGATTATTTCCTCCTCTAGCCACTCCAGAGCCCATGACTGAGGCTGACTGTTTTCATGTTAGAGCTCTCAAGCTTTAAGGGCTCTCTGTGTCCAATTAAACAGTAGCATATCTCTTGAATATTAACACATTAAAAGCAATATACTTCCAGCAAAGAAATCTGATCCTAATTGTCCCTGGAATATTTTATTTTCCAAACTGAGCTGTGAGCCATTAAGCTTCCTTTTTTAAGACTAAGCAAACATTACATTCTTAGGGGAAAGTCAGACCAAGGAATGGGGAAAAATAGACTTTCAGACCGTACCTGTCAATCTTCCATTTTCCAGTGTTTTGCCCAGAAACAGGCACAGGAACTAATTGACTTCTACCCCTTCTGTCTTTTTTTCCCCTAAACATAGTGACTCAAATTAAAACAAAGATAAAATTCCAGGGGAAGCTGGCATTAATCAGGATTTGGATTAAATTAAATTAAGCGCTTTTTATTGAACTCAGCAGTATTAGTTATTAAAACCAGAAGGACTTTCCCAACTAGTGTAAAAAAGAAAACAATGACTCATACTGTGGCATAGATTTTATTGGGAAATTAAAATGCTCATTTTCTCTTGTTTTTTCCTTTTTCCTTAGTTTTTTTTTTTCTCCTAGCTTCAGACAAACACATGTAAACAACTGCTGGTGAGCCCACACTTGCAGACCCTTAGCCCGAAGCCACGCTGTCATTGCTGGCACTGATCCGGCTCTGCTCATGGTGGCACCCGATGGTGACAGTGAAATTGCCTATCCAGAAACTGCTTCCACAGATCTCCTGTGCCCTTGATATCAAAGGGTCGGTTTTGAGGAGTGTGTAGATAATTAATCTTTACCAGTCCATAGAGGACAGGTTGTGCCCTGGCAAAAGGAGCACAACAAGCATAATCCTTCTTCTCTAAGATGGGAGACATGGGTAACTATAAACCAGTCATTCTCACTTTGGTAATGAGGAAGATACTAGAACAAATTATGAACCAATTTAAAAACACTTCCAGGATGATAAGATGACAAGAAACATTGGTTTAACCTAGGCCAGTCAAGAACAAATTTGTTTTCCTTTTTGACAGCCATTGATTTGGGAAGGTAATAGTAGTTCTGATATATTTTGACTGTGAGGTAGTACTTGTCTCTAAAGCAAACCAAGGATACTTGGTTTGGATGAAATAATTACAAAATAGGTGAAAAAAATTATATTCAAAGAAATAAACACAGTTAGTTCTCTGTCAAACTGGGAAGAGAAATCATGCAGAAAGCCTTAAGGGCCAAGTCCAGTGTTGTTCAATAGTTTCATTAACTTATTTCATTATGATTGAATTTGGAGGGGTTGCAAACAAGCACATACATAACCAGTGTTGATTCCCTGTGGCATGTTAGTGTTTGTTAATGAAGACAGCTGAGAAGAGGGGAGATCAGTGGGTGAGGATGTGCAGCCCTCCCCACCATTAGGGTGAGAGTGATGTGAAAAGCTGAAGTTACTGATCTGGAGTAGTCCAGGTTTAACTCCTCCTTCCTTGTCCAGCACAAATATAAACTACTAAAAGGGCTTGGAAATTAAGAAAACAGCATAAATTGGTAGCTCTTCACCAGCCAGCTCTATTGCTTTATAGACAGATAAAAGCTTTGAATATGGCACAGCTGGACTGAAGCATGGGAAAATTTAGCTCTAGATTGATTGGTTGAAAAAATATGTATTTCCCTTGGATGCTGGGCAGTTTTATGTTACCAATGCAGTGGCCATGCATCAGTGTAAGGAGTTACAACACAGCTGGGGCAGAAGCACACCTGAGAGCATGAGAATCCACTACAAGTTTGGCTTCTGTGGGCAGCGCCTGATTTTTCATTGTCATTTTGGGCTGTTCATGGCCAGTTCAAACAGCAGTACCTTTAAGCTGAGCAAGAACTAGGCAGAGTCTGGCTATGTCTCTCTGCAAAGGAGCATGCCTGGCCAAAAGCCACCTTTGTGTATCTGCCTGCTCCGGGGTGGTGAAGACTCGGGTGTCCCAAGTGTGTCCATGAAGAAGGAAAATATTTAAGAATCCACAAAGCCTAGGAACATGTGGCACCTTGTGTCTGGATTTCGTTTAAGGGAATTAAGAGCTGATCCTTAGCTGGAATATGAATCAGATCTGATTGCGTCTGTGTTGTCTAAAAGAGGTTGAGTGGTGTGCATGGGCTGGAGCTCAATCTAATGTGGAAAAGTTTGATCCAGAGCTCTGTTTAATTTAATATTTGACTATTCTACCTATTTTAGTTCTGACTCAAAGTTCAGTGTGCTTTCTCATCAGCGGTTGTTTGTATTAGTGGAGGACATGTGTGAACCAGAGGAGAAGGACCTTCATGCATCCAGACCTCAACAAGTCCAGCAGAAATTCATTATTGGGCTCTAATATGTTGTCTCTGTTGCTGGAGGGACTGGAGCTTTCCCTTCACCCTGCTGCTGTGATGGAGAGGGGGTGGAAATTAATATCCTGCAACATCCCATCAAATCCCCAAATGCATTCATAGCACTGGGTTAGTAATCCATAGTTTTATAAGGTTTTAAACTTCTAATATACTTCAGATATTTTATGTGCTTCAGTAAGTCTATTGTGCTATATTAAATATATGTTAACGAAAAGTCTCATGATTAGTTTTAGTACCTTTTGATATCTAAATAAACACTGACTGAATAAGAATATCTATATCAAAGCAAAAATTTTCAGAGTGGTTCAAAGAAATACAATTTAATGCCCTTAGTATAATTTCTTTTAATGGGAAACCTGCCTCATTACAATCAATCTTGACTGTTAAGGTCAGTAGGCACTAATACAATAATCTTGCCTGTTTGGCATAAAAACATTGAACAAAAAATCTTATTTAGAAATTTCTGCTTTAAACTCACAGCTTCTGGTTGGACCAGAGCAGATTTTAATAACATTTTCTATTCTTGCCTTAAAAAGATAACATGTGATGGAGAATCATCCACAATGCAGATAAATCGTTCCAATGATTAACTGCCTTCACTGTATGTATGTATAAAAAGGAGGCTTATTTCTAGTGCATACATTTGTCTTGCTTCATTCTGTCTCTAAAAACTGCCCTGGCTTTGATAAATTAAAATGCAATGTATAATTAAAAAAAAAAGTCTTTTTGATGTATTCTGGTGCTTAAGAGTTGATTGGCATGCTCTCTGTCACTAGAATAAATTGAATAGCTTGAAGTTCTTTGGTATCTCACTGCAGAGTCATTATGCCAGCATTTCTAGGAGCAAAGCCATCTTCCATTCATCTGCAAATTTCTCCTTGCTGTAGCCAGATTGAAAGCCTGCATTTCCTGTCCCAAGTGAATAAGACAGTGAGACTTAATATTTTTTTTCAAACTAAGTATGCCTACATATAATCTGTAGGCTCTTTATTTTGGTGAAATTTCAAAATTTTCCAGTGCACTGTGTGTGGCAATTAGGCTCAAATACAGAAAATATCAACCTCCAGGTGTTGGGCTTTCTGAGTTTTTGTCTACAGAACTCTCCTAGGTGCCAGGTGTCTTGCAGGTGTCAGGGGACCATGGTGGCTGTGCAGAACTCTCTCATCCAGGAGGCTCCACGTGCCCTGGTAGGCTAAATCCATTTTTGTAAGTTTGGGAAATGGATAAGAACTTGCCTCTGATCCATCAAGAACATTCAGTGGTGAAAAAACTGAGGCTGGAGAATGCAGAGGGGCAAGCAGGTGTTGAGAGGAAGGGGCTTGTGCAGTGCTCAGGGCAGTCTAGATATTAAAAAAAAAAAAAAAAAAGTCCAATTATAAAATTACACCTCTCCTTAGCCTATACTTTTCCACCTCCAACCCCCCAATTTTCCCACCACTCCTGCATTTGTGTTCTTTTTCTCTCCATGAAAACAGTATTAACCTCAATAACACAGCCCTGTCAAAGACAGCATTGCAGCAGGCTCTCTTGGGAGCCACCCTGTGAGGCCAAGAAAGTGTTGCTCAGCATAAGCACCCTGGTCCTTATTTCATCATCTGGGGTACTGAGATTTGTCTTCACAGCCATGTGAGTGATGATGACAGAATATGCTTGGTACCAAATCATGTGAAATTTGTGCTGGAAGCAGCCAGGAATTTGAATGGATGCATTGCCCAGCTGCTGGTTGTTCAGGCTGGATTGTGACCAAGCATTTCCAGTGTGGTTGTAGGCACAGACCTTGACCCCTCTAGCACTCGCAAGCAAAATTTTTCTGAACCCCCAAAAGACTGGCCTGTTTTGCAGCACCGCTCTGCCTCTCCACTGTAGTCCTTTAATGGTAAGTTGCACTATAAATCCTAATTACTGGGACATTTTCCCAAATAACAGGCTTAGAGCAAAAATGAGGGTGATGGCAAGTCTCATGTGGGTGTCCACCTTCAGCCTTCCCTCCCTCTAGGGAATGCTTTTCTTTCCCTCAGAGGGATCTCCTGCATCTCTTGCCTTTAACAGAGAGCCTGGGCTGGAGAGTTGTGGAATTGCCAGTGCATCACCTAAAGCTGATGGTACATTTCTTCCTACTCATTCATCTCAGAGTCCAGGGAATCCATCCAGCCCGGTACCATCCTCAGAGCCCTTCTGGTAATGAGCTCCTCTGCCTAATTACATGTGGTGGGAGGGAAGCTGCACTGGCTGCATGAGTTCATATTTCCAGCTTGTGATTTCCTGGCACTGGTGTTCCCTTTGCAGCGAGGAGCAGTGACCAAAGCTCCCCTGTTCTGCTCAGCTCCACAAGCCCCTGTCTCTGCACCTCTGTGGCTGGGGCTGTGGCTGGAGACATTCCTCTGGCTCATCCCACATAAAGCAAGGCTCTGCTGTGGGAACCTTCTTAAGCTGTTTCATACACATGCCAAAAATTAATTTAACTTTTCTGCTGTAGTCTTATCTTTTTGCCTCAGCCATCTTCTGGCTCTACAGACTCTCTGGCAGCCTTCCTCCTTTTGATGTGTTTGAAAAAAGCTTTTATTAGTTTTAAAGGCTTTGGTAAGTTGTTTCTTAAAATCTTTTTGATTTGCTTTATTGTGCTCTTACATTTAATTTACCAGAGTTTATGCTTTTTCTGGGGTTTACTTTTTGGGTCTTTTTCCTTGGCAATCTGTGTGGAGCTCAGAGGAAAAAAAAAGACTTTTCCTTACGCTGCAATGAGATGGTTCTTGGCAATTTGTTTCCTGCACAAATGTCCCAACCTGCCCTTCCTTCCCCGTGATTAAAGTCTGTATCCAAAAATCTTTTCTGACAAGTGCTGTAGCATCTCTTTCCTTTCCACTCCCAGCCCAGAATCCCAAGGGGCCAGTGCAGCACAGGAAAATGTGCAATTACAAAAGGACCCCAGTGTCAGCACATGGGGTGCAGAAATCCCGACTGGAGTAACACACCCTGCCATAGCCACATCCTTAGCCTGCTTTCTCCATGCTGAGAACCGACCAGGAGGGTGATTTAATGCAGCACCAGGATGTGGAGGTCACTCCACAGACAAACCCTCAGTCATTATTTCTGTCGAGCTGGGCAGATCAGCAGAGTGTTCCTCTGGTGGTGCCGGAGGCTCACCAACCTTTCCGGAAAACTCTTCAGTAAAAGCCACGTGATGGGCACCGTGCACACCAATCCCATGCACCCCGAGGGTGTTTGGTGGCTGTGTCTACAGATGCCTTGTCCCACAGCATCCTGCTGACCCCACTGTGGGGCAGGGGCAGACAGGCTCCTGGCTGAGAGCAAGCAGGGCTTTATTTTACTGATGGAAGGGTTTTTGATATGTAAGTACATATTGCTAATTGTTGATATTTAAGTGCATCTCCTCTTTCCATCCAAAGATAATTATTTTGCCATTTCCTCAGCCCTCTTTGAATGAACTACTAGTGGTTTCTTGATTCATGCGTGACATTTGAGTACCTTTTCATAGGCGTATCTTACTTAACTCTAAGTGTTATTAATGTCCATAAAATTAGCCAGCCCTGAAACACAGTGAAAATACAATGAAAGCTTTAGCTTCAGTGAATTCTAGAGAGTGTGAATCCCAGAGAAGGGCTTTGTGTCACGCAGCCATGTGTTCCCTTGGGGCAATCATGTCCCAAACCCCAGAAATGGTCACAGTCACTGCTTTAAAAAGCTCATATGTGAGTTACCTCATGCACTTCGGCTGCTCACATTGCCTTTGTAACAGGGAAGTACATGTGCTTTTCTCCTTGTTGAACTTGTTAGTGCCTTGAGCAGTGTATAGAAACAACCTAGATAGGTTTTGCTGTTAGTGGTGCTCCTGCAGTCCTTCTGTCCTCGTTGAAGAGCACTGCAAGGCTGAGCTCCTGCTAAGTGAATTAACCAGCTTCAAAGCCAGCTGTTTTGCAGCAGCAGAGCTGGTGGATGGTCTTTTTATTAGTGTTCGCATCACATTTAAGCTGCTTTAAAATGGCAGATTTAAGTTCCAGAAACATGAGGTTTAAGGAGTTTATGCTTTGCAGAAATGCTTACTGAGACCTTGGAGAGCAGATCCATGCTGGTGGCTTTTGTAGGCTTGGAGCAGCGCCATGTGCTTTGGCACACGGTGGCATTAGTGCTGCCTCCTGCCTGTCTGCATGGCTGTGAAGCTTGGGGGTGCCTGGGGCTGGGGACCCCTCCACAGCAGGTGTTCCCTGAAGTGGCTTCTGAGGGAAGAGAGCCTCCAACACCGTAATTCAGTGCCAGCTGCTTCAGTACCATTTGGTTTCATGCTGTTTGGATTGTCGACTCCTGACATGGGAGCACAGTTCTCTGGTAGCCCCCTCCTCAGGCACTGAAGAAGTGCTACTCCCACTGACAGAATCTATGAACAGAAAGTTAAACACAGCCTGTTTTAGGGCTGAGACTTGAGCTCCCATGGGTTTCTGTCCTTGGGAGGGGTTTCTCTCACTGAATGAACAGGGTGGTGGAAGAGATGAGGAGGAGAATAGCACTAGGTGTTATGGCATGTCCTCACTTCAGCTTGCTGCAAGAAAAGACAAATGGACTGTGTGTGCCCCAGGGATTTAGCTGCCACAGTGCACCTCTTATCCCAGCAGATGTGCAGGCTTCAGCTTGCTCAGCACCTGAGTGTCTCAGAGAGAAGCTAACTAGAGACAGACATGAAACTTTATATGCTCAGAAATAAGCTGGGCATCGTATGCAAAAGAGTGTTCCTTCCGGGGCAGTCTAGGTGTGATGGTATTTGGGATAATAATGATAGGAAGAGGAGTCTTGGGGTTGGTGGTTGCAGTAATGGCTAGGGGCTGCTTGGCCACGTGGGAGCTGGTCCAGTTCCCCTGGATTATGATATACACACAGTGGGGAGCATCATATTCTGAGGAGAAAAAACAAGGTTTTACTTCAAGTAACTTAATGAGTGACAGACAGGTACAAGCCTTTTGGCAGCATTATAGAGGGCAAAAAGATGACAGCTATTGGAGATATTCATACACCAGAAACCCTGGGAGAAAATGAAGGGATATGGGAGGCTACATGCAAATAGAAACCTCATGCTTAGGGAAAAGCTGTGCTTCCTCAGCTGGAGAAAGCTAATTCCTAGTTATCTGATTGTGCACTGCGAGCATCACCCACAGAAGTTCATGCCTGTCAGGATGCTGGTGCCTCCTGGTGTCTGAAGGAAGTTTCTGTTCAAGCAGTGTGGACGCAGACACCTTCTATGCTTTGGCTGTATGAGGTTCTCATTCTAACATTAATGCTTCCTTGAATTAAAAGTCATGATTGAAAGTAAAATTGCTGTTCTGTCCCTACTGACACTGATGATTTTGAAATCACTTCTTTGTGTCCCAAGTGCCTCTCTGTACTGCTGAGGAAGAATTGTGCCAGCGACCCCAGGGTCTACTCCATCCATGGCCCTCAGACCCACTCTGCATAAGAGATGCATGTAAAATCAGCCCTGAATCTCTTTTTATGGCATGGTCCTTGCCCTCTGCTTTAAAATGAGGAAGGCACACAGCCCAGCTACTTTGTGACTAACTGATTTCCTACCTGTTCCTTAAGTGGCTTCCTTAGGAGGTCCAGAAGAACCCATAAAAGCTTTTGTGATGGTAACGAGTGCCTGGTGACCCCTGAATCTTAAACACCCTCTCTGCTGTCATGTTATTTCTTATGCAACACAGGCTAATCTTTTCCAGGAAAGATGTTTCTCATAATCTGCCAATTCAAGTTACTTTCTTAATGACTAAGTCCTTGCAATTAAGTGGGGGGTTGGCCAGTGTTAAATTGGAAAGTGCTGTCAAATAAAAGATGCACAGAAATGAAAATGACACAGTTATCACTGGGGTGTGACCTTGGCAGGGACGGGCCCCCCGGTTTCTGCGCAGGATGGACAGAGCAGTGTGCCTGCAGCTCATCTGACATGACTTCCCTGGGATGTAGGGCAGGTGGGGCTGGTGGTGAAGAGCCTTGAGCTCAGGTTTAGCACTAAGCAGAGCTTAAGTGACAAGTTATTTCATTAACTTGCCTATGTGTTTCATTAACCTAACCCTATGTGTTTACAATGGTAGAGTGAAAGTATGAAATAACAAAATGCGCCATCATTTAAAGAGCAGGTTTGCCCTGAACTTTGCAGCATCCTGGGGATCTAAGCCTGATTTGTCAGTCACTGACACTCTCCCAGGCATGAAGTGCAGCATCTTGGCTCCTCCTGTTCTTCAAACTGCTACTCACAGCAGAAATAGGTGACCTGGTCCTCTTCTAACTTCTTTCCCCCATTTACCCAGCCCAGGTTCCCCTGGGTGGGCACTACAATATCATGAGTGCCATATCATATCGTGCATGTCCATGTAGAGTTCTGTCCAGAGCCCCTTCGCTCTGGTTCCCTCATTAATGTTTCTGCTATATACCATCACGAGACAGGGATAATTGGGTGAGTCATAAATCACTGTCTGCCCTGGGAATTGTGAAGTGTGTATTTTCATACCCAAGAATCTCATCTCATATTTGATATCTTTATTCACATGTTGACAGCTCATGATAGTCCAGTTATTCCAGCTGCCCCATGTTTGAGGCTCCCAAAACCTTACATCATTGCTTGCACCCTATCCCAGGAAATATTTAATGCTTCACTGAGTGGGCAGCAATATAAAAGTAGATAATTTGTTTTCCACTTAAGAAAAAAATTTAAAGGCTGATGTTTTTTGCTATTGAGTAAAATCCAAATTACTGACTTCAGTGCGGATGGCTCTGGGAGATACATTTCGCTGTGTGGGGCAACAGCCCTCATGATGTAATGACCTTTTCTGAGCTTTATATGGGCTGAGGTTTTTTTCAAGAACCATTTTCTGTGCATTTGTGTGTGGCTCACGTGTGAACAGGAATGGTTCTTTGGCTGTTTTTGTAACTGGAAGTTTAGGCCCTCTACAGGACAGAATTTGGTGCAATCTCCAAGCTCCCCTGATTTTCCCGTGTCACTGACAGTTGTCTTTACTCTTTACTTCTTCCCTGGGCTTTCCATGCAGCAGTTGAGACTGACATTGAACACATTCAATTTGCTGTTTTGCCTGGATGAGTGAAGGTGGTGGAGTGGAGGGGGCTCCACTGGGTACCAAGAGGCATGGGGTCCTTCTTGTGAAGGAGCCTTCACAAACTTGGTCAGTTCAGTGTATCAAAAAAACAACTAAAATGTGATTTGATTTGTGTGGTCTCATGAAAAAAAACATATAATCTATTGCAAAGTCTCTTGATCTAATGACTACAGGCAGAACAAGAGTCAGGATCTGGAAGTCAAAACCAAAGAATTCCAATTAGAACTGGGACACAAATATTTAGCCATCTACATAAACTACCTAAGGAAAAAAAAGTGGTTTCTCTTCATCTTGTAATGCTTTATATTCAGTCTGGCTGCCTTTATAGAAACTACAGTTCAGCCAAATTTGAGTTATTTGGCTCAGCACATGTATAAGTGGATGAAACACTATGGTGTGTGATGCACAGGAGGTCAGACAAGGTGATCTGATGGTTCCTCCTCCTTTAGAGCCTCTGCGAAGTTTTAGTGTGGGCAGAAGGATGGGGCCAGTTAAGGTGTGAGGCTGTGACTCCATCTATATTCTCTTGGGATTAGCAGAGGGTCTGTGTGTGACCCTGCCTCTTGTTCCTCGGATCTCAGGGAGGATGCCCTGAAGAGAAGCTGAAGGTTTGCAAGCCATCTATAAAACTGAATTCCCATGGTTTTGGTTTGTTTTCAGCCAGCACTTAAGCCATGCGTGTTCCAGCCCACATATGAGTTTGAAATGTTCCATCATGTTTTCATTATTTGTTTAAAAATGGCAATTGTCAAGATCTCTTTTGCTCTAATTGCCTGATATTATTGGGCTTCAGAGCACCTCTTTACACTCTCCGGAATGTGCCCTTGGGATGTGACAAGTCTGAGTTGTGCAGCAGATGCTTTCCGAAGAAAGTTGTTGGCATGAGTGGCTGAAAATAGAAGCTTGTTTACAAGGCTGGTTTTGCATTATCAGCTGTAGTGCTCCAATAATTAAGGCTGTGAACCTAATTAGCTCAACACTCCATAATTCTCTTCTGTCTCTCCAGGGGCTTGTCTGTCTACAGCTCTGTACTGCTTCAGCTTATGCTGGGAACATCTTTATCCCAGGGCAGCTACGTTCACACAAGTACCACCTTCACTGCCATGCACCCCGTGCTCGTTTTTCAAGTGCACAAACCCTCCACAGGGCTTTCTAGAGAGCCCATACTGGGATTGTTTGGCTGTTTTTATTAAAACCATACAGGCAGAAGTACTGATCTCTCCTGAAGCATCAGCAGAACTGAATGATGCCATTGTTACTGCTGATTGAGAGGGTGCTTTTACACTGGCTTCAAGCTTGTGTCAGTTCTTAAGTGGGAAACTTTTCTTAATGCTGAATAATGTAGTAACACTTCTGGCCAGCACAGCCTTTTTGACAATGAAACATTGCCATGCACTTGAGAACAGCTCATGGCTGCTGCTTTCACCTCTCCCATCTGGGTTAGGTGTCTCCTGAGCAGGTCTGAGCCTGTGCAGGGAATGGTGCTCTTCTGTATCCGTGACCCAAAGTGCCCTGTTCCTCAGTGACACCCCTGCAGCGTGCCCAACCACGTCCCATGGCCGAGATCGCCCTGTCCCTGGGCATTGTCTTCTGTGTGTTTCCTGATCCTCAGAGCCAACCCACGCACAACTGGGAGGTGTTTTCCTTCTTAAGTGCGTGAGTTTCAGCTGTTCTGACTATCCCGTGTGTGCGTCCTTCCTGTTTGGACAGATACTTGATACATACACCTCACATGGAAAGGGCTGGACATGATTAAAACACACTGTCTAGCCACAGGCATCTTTTTTTCACTCTATCTTCCCCACGAAGCAAACCTGAGGGGTTGTAATGATATTTAGAATTTATTGTGCAAAGTATTGAGTAATTCTTTAACTGTTTTAGATGCAGAGAGATAGATGGAAGGTGCTCTGTGCTGTGCCTGCCTGGTTTGTGGCTGAGACTTTTTATGCTTACACTGAGTTACTTTCTATTTCTGCAGAAATACCTTGGCATAAAAACATCAAGCCTTCCTGATTTATTTGGAGTTAAAGTTGGTATGTTAACTGATGAGCTCTATCAAAATACTTACATTTTTAAATTCGCTGAACTCCCAGGATAACTGATGTTCCAAGGATAACTGATGTTCCAAGTTATTAACATGCAACATTAACATCTCCCTATAATTACGAGTCTGTGATAAAAGCCCATCTCCCAGCGGGTGTGTAACTCTAGAACCTGCAGTGGTTCCTGGAATGTGATTAACAACTCTGAATCAAGGCAGGATTGTTCCCTTGGACATGCTGGCTCTGCCCAGGGCGATGGCATTCCTGCAGTGTATCCCACCTCACTGTTGCTCACATGCAAGTGCACATCCATGTTTGCTTCACTCTTACAAACAGTGCCCAAATGGCACAGACGCCTTGAAAGTCAAGGCAAAAGCAAATGCTGATGTTCTGGGTTCCATGAGCCCTGCTGTTAAGTGGCAGATTGGCAGAACATCAGCAGCTGAAGCAAATGCACTCGCACTCCTTTCAGCCTTAGCCTTGTCCATCCCCCGTGGGCTTCCTGCTGCACGCCAGCACAAAGCTGGGCAGAGTGGCATTGTCCCCATCAGGACAGTGGCGAATGGCACTACCCTTTTATCTTCCATGTTGTCTTTCATTCTGGTTGACAAATGCTCCAGTGAGTTAATTGCTAGCAGAAGGAGAGGGTGGGGAAGAGCCATATGCAAAAGAGGAGAGGGATATTTTCAGCTGGGACTGAGGCAAGGACAGGAGCTGTGAAGAGTGGTAGTACAGAGACTCTCTGGCCCTGCAGAGGGGAATGCTTGTGATGGATCCATGGAACTGCAGAGCTGGCTCACCGAGCAGAGCCATAAGGGCAGGTCCAGAGCTGTTATACAGAGAGCATAAAGGCAAAATCTGCCACACTTATAGTGGATAATTTATGATGTAACCCGCACAGAAACAGAGCCCCTCCATTTTGTGAAACAGAATGTCCTCTAGAAAATATTTGCACTTAGCTATTACACGCAGATACAAGGAAATTCTTTCAGGAGGGTTTGAGTCTAATAAAATGGGAATGTGTGACCTGGCCTGCATCATTATTTGCCCAGTTTTATCCTTTTGTTATTATTTCCAAATGTGGAATTCTCATTCCTGACAATTCTGCAGGTGAAGCTAGGCCAACAAAATACGAGGGTCTCCCACAATTACAGGGAACACCTATTAGGGCTGTGAGGTGTCTAGCAGTGCAGGCCAGCATCCAGAATGGCAGTTGTTCCCAGGAATTGTGCAAATGTCCCTGTCAGCACCCAGGAGCCCTGTGCCCACATGGATACAGAGGTGCTGATTGGCGTGGTTGGACTCCCACAGGTCTGGGCAGTGTTTGCTCTCAACCCTCCTCCATGACCAGATGGGTTGCCTTGGCCAAAAGAGTGCAGTGTTTGGCTCTGATGCTCTGGGATGCAACAGCTTACAGATGGCACCGTCCCCTCCTCTTCCAGGACACAAATCCTCGGGGACAGAGGCCGTGCCATCTCTACGTGCTCGTGTTGGAGCGTTGGTCCTTGCATGATGCAGAAGACAGAGCTGTTGTAAGCACACCACTGGCAAGCTCCAGGGTTTTTTGGTTTTTTTTGCTCTAATATTTATGATTTTACCTACCAAAAGATCTCCTTTTATAAAATGTGAATGTTCCCGCTTCTACTCTTGCCAGATATTACAATTGGGAGAGCTGGATCCTTCAAGTGTGTCCTCGTTTCTAGTTATAAAACCAAATTTGGAAAGCAGCTTACAATATTTGTGAAGGGCTTTCCATTGGTTTTGTGGCACAGACGTGGCGGGTCCCAGTGCCTGGTGTTAGCCAGTGGCCAGTGGGGTTGTGGGCTGCAGCAGAGCCATGGCTAGCACAGTGTGGGGATGCTGGGGCTGCAGGATGAGGAGCAGTCAGGATGAATGCAATGACTATTTCCCAGAATGTAAACAGCCTTGCAGTTTAATGGCTCTATTTATGCTGATGGAGATCAGGAAACACACTTTGTTATTTTAGTCTGAATAAGCTCATGCAGATGGTAAGCAGAAGCAACGTGTTTGGAGTTCCTGGTGTTCCCTGACAAGCCAGGTCGCACATGAGTGTGTTAACCTTGCCTTTGAAAGGCTCTTGATTTTTATCAGCTTGTTTACCAAACTGTCACAACAAGGCATGAAACCACAGAGGACTCACATGCTGATATGAGAAATGTGCCTGCTCTTGGTAGTGGAAGAGGAATAGGAGCTTTCTGCTCTTTGTTAAATGCAGCAACAAGCCATTTTTTGTTAAATGCAGCAACAAGCCATTTTTTTCTACAAACCTTGGAGTGAGCTGTCGAGTGGAGAGACAGGGCTACAGGAAGATGTTCCATGCGACAAATTGCTTCCTGCTCCCACCACCTCCAGCTCCCACAGATGCAGAGTGGGATCTGTCAAGTTGCTCAAAAAAATCCATTTTTATTCTATCGTTTATGGGCACCAGTGAGTCCCCAGTTCCTCCTGGGCAGAGGCTTCTTGGGTCAGCTCCCCACAAGCTGGTGCTGCAACTACGAGAGCCGAACGAGTTAAGCTGTGCTCTCCGTTCCAAGTGGGAGCGAAGAGCCGTTGCAAAATGTTTTTTCCCCTGTTGGCTCTCCGTGTTGCTTTAAAATTAAATTGGTTCTGGTTAGTAAACAAGAACAGGACAGCAAAATTAAATTTTCTGAGGAATGTTGTGAATCCTGTGTGAAAAATAAACCCCAAAATATTTTTTCCCTCCCGCACTCTTCGGCTTGCCTTTGTCCCCTCTTTGCCTGCCATGCCTCGCTCTCTGCTCCCTCCATGGATGTGTTGGTGGGTGGCAAGGCTGGTGTCCTTTTGCTGAGGTGCTGGGATTTAATGGGAGCTGGGATGTCATGGCTTGGCTGTGGAAGATTATTTCTTTTCCCCTTCTGCTTATTGTCTCACATCTTCCTTCCTTGCTTCTTTGTTCTTGCTGGGCTCCCAAACCACGCTCTGCCTGAGGGACATTGTTGCTCCCTCTCTGGCAGATCAGTGCTGTGCAGGTCTGGAGAGTACCTTGGACATGTAGAGGACACAGTATTCATTTCAGAGGCAGAATTGGACCTATAAAATATAACTCAGCCCCACACAGCTGACTATTGCCGGCCATCTGCAACACTTCAGTCTCACTGGAGTTCAGCACAGACTGCACTGGAGGAGCTACACCCACATAGGGCTCTGTGATGGACAACACAGATTTCTCCCTGTCTCCTTCCATCTTTCTTATTTATTTATTTGCGTGCAGATGGAAAATCTTTGACACAAATTGGCACTCCTCAGATTCTGTTCCTTTGGAAAGCTTCTGCAGCTCTTAAAAGCTTCTCCTCCATTTGGTCAGCCCTGCAGGCATTCGCCGTACACTTCATAAGTCATTTCTCTAGTCATTGCCTCAGTATTGTGTCAAGTCTTCTTGGATCTTTATTTATAATTTGGCATAAGTCTGTTCTGAGTGTTCAGCAGACTCTCACTGTTTTGTGTGAGCTAGGACATCTTGCTTTCAGACCTTTGAGTGGCACAGCAGGTTACTCGGAGTTGAGTTTCGTATTTGTGGTGCACTTGATGTCCCAAGGCTGTCATTGTATCCTGGCTTTTACTATTGCTTTTATTTGGGAAGTAAGGCTCCTGATGCCTTGTATCCTTGCTGCCCTGTGCCATTGAATCCTGGAGGCCAACCATGGTGTCGTTGTCCTTCCTGTGCTCTTCTCCAGGTATCTCCTCTTGGCCATTGCTGGAGAAGGGAGGCTCTAACAGACCTCCAGCATGATGTGGAGCAATCACATGGGCTCACCTGCCTGGAAAAGACATAGAGTGTCAGACAACATGTTTAAGAGAAGATTAAATGTCTCTTGGGAGGCTGCATGAGTCTGCTGAAACTTTGCTTCCAGGTGGCACATGAGGATGGGTGCCTTGTCCCTGTGAGAAGTGTTTTCTGGAGAAGGGCTGTGTGTTGGACCTCTTGCCTGGAACAGGGCTGGCGTGGGCAGCCAGGGAGCACTCCTCCCTCACCATCAGACCATTAGAATAAATAAAACAGCTCCACTTATGCTGGATGAAATCAAGTCTTCTGGATCGTGGCCTAAACACGGTCAACAGCTCCTCTGGGCCCTTGAGCTGCCAATAGCTTCCACCTCCTAGTGAGTCTGTCCTTGGGAAGGAGCCATTAGAGGCTAAGGAAACTTTGCAGATATCCATCCTTTGAGAAGTGGGAAATCATCACTGATAGGACTTGCAGCACCTCCTGTGTCAGGAAATGGAATGCACAGGAAACACAGTGGTTAAAACCCAGCACTCATGCAGCGTCCCAGCAAATGCCTTCCTGGAGCATGGTTATCAACAGCATTTCCAAAACTCCTCCAGGGCACTGTGGAGGCTGGGTTGCCCTTCTGCTCTGCCTTTGTGGTGTTTAGATTGCATTTGAGTGAAAAGCCATCAGAAAGCTAATGAGGTTTTTCAGCTCCTCTGATAGTTGTGGGCTTAGGTTGTCTTTGCCATCCCAGGACTTGTCAGCACTGGAGTACTAGTAAAATTCACCCGAAAGAAATCATGATCAACTAGGGCCTGACAAACCAGCTGGATAAACTTCTCCCTGCTGCTGCCACCTCTTCTAACACAAGAGCTGCCTTTGTGACTTTCTTAATTGGATGGCCAAAAGTGCTCTAGAAAGATAATAGCCTGTTTGTACACACATGTGCATAAAATATTTCACATTCCTCCCTTAATCACTGGCGCTATCTGCTTCTTCATTGCCATCAGTCTCTGTGACCAAAGCTGTTGTGTTGCACAGCACCACATCACCACCAGGTCTGGTCAGTGCTGCTGGGAAGAGACTGAGGCTGCCAGAGCTTGCTGCTTTCATCCTGGGCACCCTCTGTCTATCTGTTTTCTCTCCAGGAGGTGATCCTAGTGGCTGACTTGTCCTCCTGGTGTCCAGATGCTTGCCCTGTTTGTCCCCCTGGTGCTGACATAGCACAAGATCACATGGAACCCTTGGTCTGTGGTTGCAAACATGGTTTGAGTTTTTATAATTTTATCCTATCACCTCTCTATAAATGGGAATTCCTTACACTAAAGTTTCAGACTGAGGGTTTGAAGAGATGACCTGAAATCTGAGTGAGAATCTGTTGAGTCATTTCTGAGCGCTGTGAGCATATTTCTCAGTTCGGAACGTGGAGCATTTGTCAGCTGTACAATAATGCACAACAAGCCACATTTTGCAGGATAAGGCTTCCAACATCCACAGTCTCAGCAGTAAATAGAGCAAGGTCATTGCTAATCTGGAAAGTAAGTGCTTTTGAAGCATTTCCTCTCAGGACAAGACCTAGTCTTTTCTTCCAGCTGCTAACACCTTCCTTCCTGCTCAGAGCAAGACCATAGCCTTCCTCAGACACAGAAAATTTCCTGTTCTCTGCTGTTAGAAGCTTTCATTCCTCCTTTGGTGTCTCCCTTTAATCTCCCCCAGCATGCCATGGTGTGTCCATCTGCCTTTGACTGGGCTCACCTTTTCTTGCACTTCCCTCTCCTAATGCTGCCCACATGGTTCCCATTTACCAAAGCTGGGAGCCAGTGGGCATATCCTATAAGTATCTGAGGTGATGTGATTTTCAGGTAGAATTATTTAATTAGAGACTGCCAAGCAGTATGGGGGGGAATTTATTTTAATAAGTCGATATTAATATTTTCCATGAATTTATTTTTCAGCAGAGATTATGCCATATCCAGAAATAAAAGCATTTACTTAACCAGTGAGATATTCAGTTAAACCCTGAGAAATTATGCTTTTTTAGATCAACCTTTATCCCCAAGAACTGTCTCAGAAGGCTGTCTCCTCTGGCTGGGGGCAGAATCCCTTTCAGAGGTTCGACGGTGGTTATTTGTTTAGCTGAGTAAGTTGAAAAATCTGACAAGTATATTGCAAAAACCTCAGATCCCTCTCCCAGGAGGCAAGCCAATGACACCATTAGCTTAATCCAGCACCTCATATACTCCATTTTAATATGACTCTTTAGCTCCAGAGTTTGATGTATTTTCAGTTGAAGGATTTGTGTTTCAGTAGTAAGAGGGGAGCGGGCGGGAGGGCAGTGCTGTAGGTCACTCAGCAGTTGGGTACACATTTGTATTAAAAGCCACGCAAAGGATCTGCTCATGAAAAGAGCTGACATCTGACACCTAAATCCATTCTGTCAGTGGAGGAACTCACGGCAGAGCCATTTGCAGTGTGTTTAAATGCGTCCCACATACCACGAGTGAGTCGTGCTCTCCTCTGCCTCTTCTGCCTACGTGGCTCCCTCTGTTTTTGACAGGCACTCTAGGCATGATCGCATTAAGGGATGATACTTTGGAGCTGCTGTCCTGGCAAGCTCCCAGGTGCTCCCAGGGACCAAGGATGTGCCAGCCAGAGTGGAGGAGCTGTGTGGCAGTGGTGCCTGCAGGGGAATTGCTGTGAAATTTAACATCCATCCCATCCCAGCCCATGTACCTGCAGCGTTGATCCACAGGGCTGGGCTGGCTTTGGATTATTGTTCAGCCATGTAAAGAGGTACAGAATTTCAGTAGAGTTCAACCTGGGCACTTGGGATGCTTAAATCACTAGGAGTCATGCCTGTTCCTCCCTGCTCGCCTTGAAAGAATGAACCTGCTCAGGTGTTACCTCCATGGCACTAAAGTTGGAGGAGATGCCTTCCCCTGAAATGCTGGCAAACAGTGAGGGGAAGTTGAGACGATTGGGGATGCATCTGTGCCCAGGTGGATAAAGCAAAAAATATACTTCTAGTGTACCAGGAGTAAAACCACTTCAGCAAAATACAGAATTATTGTTAGAAGGCACGCTGATAGTGGCAAAATTCTGGGTGAAAAATGCAGAAAAAGTATTTATTGAATACATATGAATCTTCTGTATTTGGCAAAACAATTTGACACAGATTTCATAGTGATTATTGAGCATTTCTGTGGTTTAGGTTTCCTAAGTGGTCTTTCATTTTTCTGTCCCTATTCAGGTCTGCTGGTCTTTCCCACCTCAGATTAATGTAACTATCAGTCATGTCACAGTTAATTGTCTCAATGAAAACTAAAGAAAAGAGCTGTTTCTATGTCAATATATTGCTTACTCTTTTGCACTGAGTTACCAATTGATATTTTCCTCCTTCTTCCTCTTATTTGTACATATTTGCGGGGTATTTTCCTGCTGCTCTTTCTCCTGCTCTCTCCCCTGACCCACAGCACAGCTGTTGCCTCTCCATGTCTTACTGGTTGGGAAATGCTGTCTTAAACTCTCTTCCCCAGAGATCCTCTTGACCTGTGCCCTGAATTTGTTCAAATTTGCTTTTTTTTGAAATACATTATCTTTAATCCGTTTTTCTTATTCCTTCACTGCCTTAAATTGCTGAACTTTTTGGTTTTGTAACTATTTGCACTCAAATTTACTTCCAGTTTTGGACTATTAATCAAGTTTCTGTATCAATAATATCCAAGTAATAAACATCCCCTCCCCTGTTACTTTCCCTTCTCCAGAGCAACTTTTCCCCACACATTCCAGCAGCTTGGAGTGTCTGGGACCTGCCCTGCTATGTCTTTAGCAGATTACAGGATAATTAAAATTACCAGTTCCTACCAACTCCAGTTATTTCAGCTGCTTTAGTCAGACACTCAAAAAGATGTCCTCTGTGTTCTGTTTGTTATTAATGAAGTTCTGTGGGACATCTTCTGTGCTCCTTTTATTTTTCTTGTTCCCTGGAAGCATGCACAGAGTCTATTTCTCACCTCTCTTTGAACCCCAAAATATTCTTCATACAAAAAACCCCAATCAACCCTCCTATTTCCTTCTTCTGTTTCCTAAGCAGGTGACATCATTTCATATCAGCATTCCCCTCCAATGATCTTTCCATGAAGCAAGTGTGAGGCTAATTGCTGTAGCTGTTTAAATGTGTCTTGCTTGTTCTCCTGGCACTTACCTGCAGACAAGGCTGCTTTGGCTCTGCAGCTGGTGAGGAGGAGAAGGAGTCTGAGCAGACCTGTCCTCCCGCAGCAAATCAATTGATTCATGAGATCCTAAATGCCCCACATAGCAGTGGTTTGTTGACAGAGCTTGGTAAGTCTTGTAGGACGGCAAAGAACTGAGGAATTGATTGGAAGCTTGGAATATCTTGCATTACTGTGAAGATGCCAAAGACCTGCAACAAATGCAACTTCATGAAAGTGTGTTTAGAGGAGGCTTGACCTTAATCTTGAGCTATCCACAAGAAACCCCAAACCTAGCAGGGCAGGGGTATAGCAAGATCCAGTCACTAGAAGGCCAAAACAGGTACGTTTGGACTCAAAGCCAGGTGCCTATTTTGACCATGGATGTTAAATGCAAAATTTCACACAGGGGTATGCTGATTTCCATAATTGCAGCAGATTTTAAGCTGACAGTGGGTACCTTTGTAAAATACCTGATTTGGCCTGCTGAGGGGCTGGGTTTGACTTGTGCACTCCATATGTGTGTCCCAGGCTGCCTGGTGCAGGACATCATGCTAACGATGCTGGCCTTTTCCAGCCATTCATCTGTGCCTCCAAAATCAGGTTCAGACTCCACCCTGCATGCTTTGGTACAAGATTCCCCCAAAGACTAGCCAGGGAGAGCTCCTGCCAGATCGGGTCCCTCCAGCTGAGTTGTGTCTGTGAGCCCAGAGGAGCAGAGAGAGCCTGGGCCAGTTCCTTCAAATGTTTTACAGATGAAGACCCGGGTCTGGGATCTGTGGGAATCAGTGGAGGTCTGACCCCAGTGGGTTGTGGTCCTTGCTGCAGCACTTGTAGTCTGCACCAGTAATTGCCGTGTTCCTCACCCGCCAAGCTTGGTCGGTCGCTGTTGCATTCAAATGCAGCCACGCTCAGCACTGCAGACAGGCCCTCTGACATTATCCGAGTGCAGCTGGAGGCATCTATTTTAGCCTTGAAAATGCCTCTTTCTTGGCAGAGCTCTGTGTTTATTATAATGCTGTCTGTAATGTGCAAAAGTACATTTCTGTTTTAACTTCCCTCTTTATGTACTAAAGAGTGTGGTTTTAATTAAGGATTTCAGATTGAAACATTTCCGGTTTTATGTGTTGTTTTTTGGTTGGGGTTTTGTTTTTGTTTTTTGGGGGTTTTTTCATGAGGTTTTTTTAAAGACAGTTTTCAGTTAAAATGTTTCAGGGTTTTGAAAAATACCAGATGCCCAGCTCACAAAGTGTGCGAAGAGCCGTGGTCACTCCCTCTTCCTCCCAGGGAAGTCAGCTGCTCGGCTGAGTAGGATCAGCCTGGGGCTGCCGATGGCGAGAACGGGGTCAGCAGGCAGGAGAGGATGTGCCGGCACCGGGACAGGCGGTGCCAGCAGCGCACCGTCACTGCGGCTCCTCGCACGACAGCAAACATTGACTCGGACCCACAGAATAAAGCACCTGATTTTTGTGGATTCCGGGTTTGCTTCCCAATAGCTAGGGATTGTAAGAGGAGATGGCTAGATCCCTCTTGAGCAGCAGAGCGTTTCTGCTGCAGCAGCCGGCACTGAGGGACCCCAGGCGTGCCCCTGCCATCCCTGGCCACCAGCTGCAGTCCCCGCCCGTGGGAAAGGCAGGCGAACAACTTGTAAAGTAAACTGGTTGTTTTGCTGCACATCAACTGCCATAAAAGGAATAATAAAAACAAGCCAGATTTTAACACTCCTGGTAGTAGAAGAGCTCAGAAACATCTTATAAAGGCACCCCAAATTTTTGAAAAAAGCAGGCAACGAAAATTATGTTAAAACCAGGTTTCTTGAGCCAGTCCCATGATTTTTGTGAGTTTGACTCATGATTTTTGAATGTTGGGGTTTGGCAACACTAAAGTCCTCAATTTGAATTTGTTCCCGATGTGGTAGTTCAGCCTCCTCGCATGACTGATCAATGTCAGTGCTCTGAAGCAGCCAGAGACCTGGCGGGTGGGAGGCAAAGGGCCTGGTACAAGGCTCTGCTCCTTCTGCAGCTCCAGGGATGCTGTGGGGTGGATCTGGCTTGCATCCCTGAGTGAGGCTCTTCTGAATCAAGCTGTGTATCTGCCACGTGACAGCAGTTTAGGAAGCAAAAAATGGAGTATGGGAGCTGCTGGCGGGGCTGGAGGGGATCGGTGACCTAGATGCACAGCCAACCTGGGCTAAGCATTTTACTGACATTAAATGAACATGTTAAAAGCATGCTTTGTACCTGTGCATCTTTCATTCCTGTTTAGCCAGCCTCTGCACACGGTGTTGCTCAGCCTGTGCTGCCCAGCTCACTTTTTGCAGGGAAGCGCTGACAACATCCACCTTCTTGCTGCAGTGTTAGTGCTTCAGGTGCTGCTAGAAAAAGTATTTGTGAAGAAAACCTCTGCCTTGCAACTGTGGCAACTCGAAAGAACAATGTGGATGCACGTTGCCTGAGCAGCAAGTGATGCACGGGGTATATGGGTTCCCGTCGTGGCTGTTGTCATCTGCCCTACAGCTGGCAGGAGGAGGTGAGTGTGGGGACAGGCACGGTGCAGTACTGGCCTTCTCGCTCTGCCTTGTGTTACAGCATCCAGCTGAACAGCAAGCTATGGCATCGTCTTGTAAGTACTCTGTGGGTTTGGGCTGCACAGGGTTTCCCATGCCTGAGAGGTCAGACTCAGTCACAGGAGGTCCCTCTCCATGTGGCTGGGGAGCAGCACTGTGCAAGGACCAAGTCACCTCTCCTGGCAGCACAGAAATGGCTCGTGTTTGCACCTGAAGCCAGCTTTAAACTCTTTAAATCACCATTCTCCCATCCATGGGTAATGCTCTGCAGCTGCCCAGGTACCCCTGCCTCAACACTCCCCATTCTCCCTGTGAGAAGGCCAGGGAGGGCATTTGGTCCTCCCAGCAGCCATCCCTGTCCATCTCTAGCTGCCTGCCATTTGGGAGCTTGCTGAGTGCTTGAGAAGCTGACCACTTCTTACCTATTTGGGAATGCTTTTAAATTGCTCCAGAAACTGCTGTTTGCTGATAAATCACGGTGATTGCAGAGAAGTGTTTTAACTAAACCGTGTAAAAGAAGGAATGAGCTGCAGCGCAGCACCGCCAGCTGTCATTGGGCTTAGAAACACACATCATAGATTTTGTTGCTTTTCAGACAGCTGCGCTTATAGCTGTTCTTATAGCCATATAAAACAGTCATTCTGTCAGCAAATGGTCTGGCAGTGGAGCTGGGTTATGTCTGCAGCCGTGTTCCCAAACCTGGCGGGTTTGCTCCCTCCACGTGCATAGGTAAAGCCCGGAGGAAGGCGGCTCTGTGGCAGTGGGGTAACCTGTCCCCAGAGTCACAGCTTTTCACGGGGTAAAGAGCAAAACAGTGGCCTGTGCCCACCACCTGTGTAAGGGATGGTGCTGACAAGGCTTGTCTCCAGCACCCCTCCTCATTAGGAATGGGTAGTTCCCACACTGAGAAGGGGTTTTGGAAGGGTTTTGTCCCAAGTCTGCTGTTGCTGTTCAAGAGTCTGGCTAACTGCAGGTGAGGTTCACAATTCACAGCCTGTTATAGCAGCACTCACAGATCAGGCCCTGTCTGTTGTGGTCCATCCTATTTGGACTTTGGAGCTAAAGCTGAGAGTCACACGGACAGGAATGAGATTTTTAAAATTTCCTCAAGAGCAGGAAGATAGTGCTATCAAATTTGAAGCTTTTCGCAGGATCAATATATAGCTTTTGATAGAACCTCATCCAGGAAGGGTTTTCTATGTAAAAGACCAGCTTTAAATGCCTGGACAAAAAAATATTTGAATGTTTTCTGCTCATTTTATTTGCATTCCTTTATCCAAAATGGAATGAGTCAAGCAAGCTCCTAACTTGACTCACTGCTGCACACGCTGTTTCCCACCAGTCCCTCGTGCAAGCAGTGTCCCTGTGATGGAATTGCCACGCAGGCCGTCACTGTCTCTTGACGGGACAAACTGCCTCCCACGGAGGCCCCAAGGACACCCAGAAGTGCAGGCACTGCTGAGAACTGAGGATGCTGAGGAGCTCTTTTCCCTGGAGCAATTTCCATGGCTCGTATCCAGTGATCTGGGGTGGCCAAGAAGATGCGGAAGAGCAGGTGGTGCTCACAGTCTTATTTTCCCTTGCTCTGTTCTTCTGCTCCACTCAAACATGTAGCACTCTCCCTGCTCACCTCCATCTCCCTCTGAAACTTTAGAAGATGTTGGATTCATCCTGATCCAAAAGGGAAAATACCTTAAGTTATGCAGCAGGAGAAAACAGCTTTCTTAGCTGTAATATGATCTTGGTTTCTTCCCAGACACCAGACTGGAACAGAGGGTTTGGAAATTGCCCCTCTGGCCATTATCTGAGTTTTACAGCACTTGGAGATTGAACACAGATCCCACATCTCTTCTGAAGCTCGATGTCAATTTGCACTTGTTCCTAGAAACCATTACTGTCCTGTGAGCTCTTTACCACGCGAGGATTGAAAACAGAGCTATTCTGCTCATTTGAGCTCTCTTTTTTTATATGAAGGCGGAGCTCAGGGCTCATTCCTTTTTCTCACCATCTGAGGATTAAGCCCAATCCTGACTGTTATCCGACCTCGATACCATTTACACACTGAACCCAATGCCTATGGCTTTTATCTGAGCCCTTAGAGCGTTTGGAAACAGGCCATGCCCCTTGTCTGGTATCAAAAGAATTATATTAATTTGGGATTCATTCCACAAAATGAGGCTGTCAGCCAGACTCCTTAGCAATTGGATATTGAACCCAGACCTCGTGGTTGTCTTCCAAGTTATATGCCAGCTGGGAACTCAGCCCGCAATCCATGGCTGCTGGCCAAGCTCCTTATTGGTGAGAGATTGACACCAAGCCCCCAGACTGCTATTTCTGTGCGGCGGTGTTAAGGACTAAACCTTGCTCACGTGGTCAGCATAATCACCTCTGTGCTGGCAGTGAAATGAAAAATCTAGTTAAAGACTTGAATGAATGTTGAGGGTCAATGTTCAGCTGCTTAAAGACCAGGGATGATGACAATTCCCTTGGAAAAAAGGCCCCCTTGATACTCCAAAGGGAACAGCCCCAGATCCCCCATCTGTCCTCCAGCTGGATATAAAATCCAGGTTCTAATTAACACAGTGCACAGCATTTCTTTGCTGGCTGGCAGTATTAAAGCCAGTTCCTCCAACATTCAGGTATTCTTCAGATGGGATTGAACTAGATCCCTTTTCTATAGCACCATTAGGCTCTGCCAAAGCACTTCTTGTCACTCAGAACAGACCTCCAACGTTGCACCTTGCCTTGGAGCAATAGGAAAGCCTGGCAGGTAAAGGAGAGCAAGGGGCAGTTCCGAAAACCTCAATCCTCTTTGGAGGCCACTAGGAGCCTGACCAGGTAGAGAGATCATTTCAGGTGAAATGCGTATCTGAGGCAAGCAAATTTTTCCCTCCAGCCAGCAATTTTGCCCAGGAATTCTTCAGCATCTTTATACAATGTGGTTTTACTGCATGGCAGAATGCTTCAGAAAACTGAATTAAAAACAAACAGCTTCCCAGCTGGGATGGTCGTCATTAGAATGCAATTTCCAGCAACTGTGTGGGTTTCTTGGTAGCCTTGAAATCTCTAAAATTCTCATTAAGCAGCAACTTTGAAGGAATGCTTTAGCATGCAGCTACAATAGGAAAATATTCCCATTATGCAGTGGGTCAAGCTGGATGTTATAGTGCACACAGACGGTGTGGGATGTTGCTTTGCTTCTGAACTTGCAGCGATGGTGAAGGCTGATCTTTGGTGCTCTAACTGTGCAGATTGTGGTGGGGGCTTCTGGTTGCCTTGTTTGAAACCCTGTCATGACTGGGGATGCAATAGATTGGAAGATTTCAAGCCAGTGTTGCAGGCCTGTCCCATGGGTCTGGAGTTACTCTAGTTGTTGCATATCTTCTGATTCATATTTATTTGCTAAGAAAACTCAAGTCCTTGCCACACACAAGTGGTTTTATGAGGATTTTCAATGCAATAGAGACAGAGCAAATGAGATTCAGCTGACCGTGGTGCCAATTTGTTTGTAAATAAGTTTTCCATGTACCCACTTGTTCTTCTGCAAGTGGGAATGTCTTTCTTTTTCCATTCATTGCTCTGACCAGCCATCTTACTCATCTCCAGTCTGAACAGCCTGTACTGCCCTTTCTGCCCCCTCCTTGTAAAGTTCTCTTTGGGCTTCTCTTTGCTCTTTGCCAAGTCTTTCCCAACCCTATCGCTCTGCTGTCTCCTCTGGGGTGCTCAAGGGGCAGGGGATGCTGCTGGCTTCAGTACTGGCACCAGGAGCTGTGTGCAGGGATGCTCCAGGCTTGCTCAGAATTTATGGAGAACGCAGATATCTGTGCAATATCTGTGATTAGTTGAAATCGTTATTTCTAGAGCTACATTTCTTTGCTTTATTCACAGAGGGGTTCATCTGTTGTTCATTGGATTGGTCTCTCAGCTAACCTGTGGATTTGGGAATTGTGCTGTGTGCTGCTCACCCCATGCTTAGATCTCGTCTCACCCTCCTTGGTGCTTGCACACTCTGTACGTGCAAGAGATGGATGTGGTGAGTGGTGGGGATTGAGGGGGAACAGGCTCTTCTTTCCCATCCTTCTGGTTGCCTTCCCAGAGTTACGAAAGCCCCTGGCACACTGTGCCATGTCCCACCACCCCTCAGCCCACTGACTGATCCCAGCTTCCATCTCAGCGTACACATGAATTTCCACTCTTCATGCTAAACTCCGCCAAAGCAAAATTCCTGAAGCAGAATAAAAAATGTGGAAGATTTTCAAACCCAGAGATTCTTGAACTGTCCCTCTTACCAAACAGTGGTCAATATTGTGCTCTTTATAAAGTCTCTAGTATAATGTTTAATTCAGTAACTACAACTGGAAAGTCTTTCCAATTATTTTAAACTGCCAGAGATACTTTAATGTGGCTCAGATTTTGTGTTGGCATGCTACAGAGTTAAGTACCATCCATCTTTCAGAGAACATTAAAATTTAGCCTTGTATAAAAAGAAGAATAATGGGAAAGAATCCCAAAGGACATACTTGTCCCTTGAACCCCACAATCATTTGTAGTTTCACAGACACCTTCTGCATTTTGAAATTGTTTGTCTCTCTCTGTGCAGGGTGTGAGATCAATACAAGCAGCTAAAAACTTTAATTTCTGTGCAGAGCTTCAGCTGAGGGCAGGACTGGGAGCAGATCTTCACTGTTGGCCACCCAGTCATGCATTCTTGGGCTGTATTCACTCCCTAGATGAGTTCAAGCCCCTGCAACCAAGGATGTAAAAGGTTGAGAAATCCCAAATATCTTCTGATTTAATTTTTGTGCCAGCGCTATGTGGCCTCTGTCTCTGACTACTGGCTGCTGTTTGTCCCAAGCCCACCAAGGCACCCTCCCCAGTGAGACCCCCCCACCAACACTGCTGCTGGGTGTGAGGGGATAGAGCATGGGGCTTTGCTGCCTTGGGCAGCCTCACTCCAACTACATGAGCACTCTAAATGGAAGAAGCTGACTCCCAGCATCCTTGCACTTTTTTTTTCTTTTTTTTTCATTGTTCCTTCTTGCTGAGCTCAAGTGGCATATAAGTGCTGAGCATGTGCATCTCTGCACTGGGCAGAGGGGGAGAAGGAGCAGGGAGAACATCTTATAAATCTAGTTCTGCTCTATTAAGATTCATTCTGGTACGACAATGGCTTTTTCTATTGAAGTGCTTTGTGAAAGCCTTGCCTAATGATCTGTTAGCTGGGGAAAGGTTAAATTCCTGTATGATTTTCTTCGTTTGATGAAGAAAAAACAGTGCAATTATCCAGAATTCAAAGTGAGTTTTAGCCAGCTGTTAATAATATTGCAATTCTTCGTGTTCTTATTACTCAAAAGTAATAAGAACACGAAGGGATGTTGCCATCCCTAGTCATGGCAGTAAAATACTTACAGCATTTTCTTATGGCCTTATTTGTACATATGGAGAACTGGACATCACTCAAAGTCTTCTAAATAGGCTTCTTTTTGTGCTTTAGCCATCTATAGAATCATTTGGGTTGAAAAAGACCTCTAAGATCATTCAGTCCAACCATTATCCTAATACTGCCAACTCCATCACTAAACTATGTCCCTAAGTGCCATACCTACACATCTTGTAAATATCTCCAGGGACAGTGACTCGACCACTTCCCTGGAAAGCGTGCTCCAATGCTTCATAATGCTTTCAGTGAAGAAATTTTTTTCTTTTATCTAATCTAAACATCCTCTGGCACAACTTAAGGCTCTTTCCTCTTGTCCTATCCCTTGTTGCTTGGGAGAAGAAGCCAACCCCCTCCTCACTACAGCCTCCTCTCAGGTAGTTGGTAGAGAGTGATAAAGTCTCCCCTGAGCCTCCTTTTCTCCAGGCAGGATACCCCCAGCTCCTTCATCTGCTCCAGACTTGTGCTCCAGACCTTTCAACAGCTTTTTTGTTCCTCTCTGGACGTGCTCCAGCACCTCAACATCTTTCTTATAGTGTGGGGTCCAAAACTGAACACAGCACTCAAGGTGCAGCCTCACCACTGCTGAGCACAGGGAGACAGTCACTGCCCTGCTCCAGCTGGCCACACTGTTCTGATACAAGCCAGGATGCCATTGGCCTTCTTGGCCACCTGAGCACACTGGTGTCATACACTGCATGACAGTATCCTTGTCACCTAACTGCAGCTGTCTGTAATGAAGATCTCCAGTTTTTAATGCAATCATCTCAGAGGTGAGAGATGTGCCCTTTAACCACGAATGGTTAGGTAGCTTGTGCAAACTCATCATCAAGACTCTGCCAGGGTCACTGGTCTGGTGCTTCCAAGTTTGCACTATCCCAAGACAATTGCCAAGAATGACGGAGGAGAGGAGATTTGGTACTTTTGGTACCAGTGGCTGTTTTCACAACCTGGTTTGATGCAGAGCTAGGTTTATTAGTACTTTCCTGCTCTTTGTAGTTTCACTGCAGGCTGTAGGTCCGTCTGTCCTGGGAGACCACTGGAAATGTGCAGGACCAAACTCCAGACATCTGCGTGTTTCTCCTAGCTCACTCCCCTGATTGTGGAGGTTTCCAGCTTGGAAATTCGTGGCAGAACATGAAATGCATGTGGCATCTGTGCGTCCAGGCACACGGAAACAAAATGAGTGTCATGGGGAAAATATAATTTCAGTGGCAGGCCCTGTGTTGGGATAAACAGACGTCTTGTTTCCTCTCATGGATGCATGGAAAATCAATTCCCAGTCTTCTGCAGTGTCTCCTAAACATGAACCAAATCCCCTTTTGTAGTACAGTTGTTTTGTGCCAGTGAAAAGGTTTCATTTCCATCAGGGGAACTGCAGGTAACACCTTTTTTGCTATCCTGATTTATCATTTGGGTGTCTATCTTCTCCTCTTAGAGGAGTCTCATTTCAACTGCAGCTTTTTGCCTGGGGGTCTGAAGTAAATCAGTAATAAGTAATTGTATCTGTCTCTAATTCACTAAAGATCCAGAAAAACAGCTAATGTGCCTGAACCACAGGGATGAATATATTAGATTAATCTAATTCAGCTACTTTTCACTCAAACAACCAGTAGCGTTTTGAAAAAGCTTGTGAAAGGGATTAAGAATTTCTCTCCCACATTTGTGCACTCTTCTTCTTTCCATAATTTTGCTGCATTGCATTTAATGTTAGCTATTCCGTTAGCTTATTTCCTGGACCCTCCTTAAAACTTTACTTTAAAAATAAGTTTATTCTTCTCAGACCTCAGAGCTGGCTCTCTATTCACTGAGACTTTCAGTGTCCAGGAAAGGCAACAGAATAAACAGAGACATACAGTGAACAGCTTATTCCACCTGGAGCGAGCAGCTCCCACTTGTCACTGTTTCACTTGCACCTCAGGTGGGCAGCATGGCTACAGGAAATCTTGGAGCATCACTCCTGGGCTTAGAGCAATTCCCTGAGCGTGCAGTGGCCTTCCCTCCATCTCCTTTATCTCCCTTTGGCAAAGGTGCTGCATGCTATCACCCTGATGCCATGGCAAGTCTGATGTATCCTCTGCTCCCTTAGGCCCCACTTTTTTGGAAATGTGCAAATAGACCCATAGCAGGCTGCATAGACCCTTCCCTGTCACAACAAATTACTGGAAGCTGACCTAGGTGTGCATATTTCTCACTGTAGTTCAGGCTAGATCAGGGTTACCTCAGTTTCTGGAGAGAATATTGTGTGCAATCCTTTGTGTACAAAGCCTCAGACCCCATCAATGTATGAGACCTAAATGGCTGCTTTGCTGCCCACAAGCCCTGCTCTCCTGTCAGTAGATTGCTTCAGTGTGATTTGTTCTTGGCACTTTCCTGTGGCTGTTGATCATCTTATATTTTGTAAGTGCTGACAGGCAACTTGGTTATTTGTCCAAGTGTTTTTCTGGGACCTGAAGCCAGTCTGCCTACTCTGTAATTCCCAAGTGTCTCCTTCCCCTCTTCTGAAAGTGGAGCCTATGGTCTGCCCTCCCTGGCCCCCTGGAACCTCCCTATCCCTGGTGGCTCTTCACAGTTAAGTGGTTGCATCTCCAAGGCTGCTTCAGGAAGCTTGCTGAGTGTCCTGGGATGAAGTTCAACAGGCACAGATGATTGAAAACACCACAGTTATCTAATTGCTCTCTAACCAAATCTCCTCTTGCTGTCACATGAGTTTGTATCCTGCTAACACTGGCATTAACTTCATTAGCAATTTGATTGCTGTTGATTTTTTTAGGGAAGTTTTCAGAAAAGGGCATTAAGTGTTTTGCCTCTCTGCCCTGTGCTAATGTCACACCTCCATAAATAGCGGGCCAGCTCTTTCCTTGGTCTCTCCTGTTGCTGCCAGCTGGTCCCCCCCACATCTCATCGAGGCCACAGTACCAGGAGATGCCATCCGGGGAGTTCTGGGGCCAGCATATAGGACACAGATCCCACAAAGCCCCCAGCACCCAGGGAGGCCCTGCTGGCTGCAGAGTTTGGACAGGCTGTCACTGGGCAGGGAGTCCCTCTCTCCCGAGGCTCAGGGGTGACACAAAGCTCCACTCTTTGTGTGCAGGACAGATGTCAGCCAGGTGCACAATGCATGGAACCTGCGCCTGGTAATTACTGGGGCTGGGTTTCTGCACTGGGGCTGCAGAGCAGAGACCAGGCTGCTGTGGGGTGCAGGAGAGGTGGCAGCTCTAGGGTGGTGACTTCCTCATCTGCTCCCCAGGAACTGCAGGGATCTGCTCTGAAAGAGATGCAAGGTAGAATAAGCACACAAAAGGACAAACTTTCCTTGCCAAGAGCAGATGAAAAGTGATGTTATAAAGTCACTTGTCTCTGGTAACATGGCCTCAGCTCTGACACAGAGGTGGAGGGCATCCAAGTTTCATGCTGGAAGGAAATGAACCCACACCTGGAATCCTATCTGGGTTTCAAAGGTCAGGTGCCTTTCTGCGGTTACAGATGTCATGGGGATGGCATTTGACCCTGGCTCATCCTACACAGAAGGCAAGGTATGATGGACAGCAAGATCATTTGAACCCCCCTGGAACTAGCTTTCCTTTGAATTACGAACTGTTTTTTGTTTCTTCCCAGCCAGGTCTCTAGACAAACTCTATAACTTTGCTGACTGCTCTGGCCTTCACCTGATCTTTGCACTGAATGCTTTGCGTCGAAATCCCAACAACTCCTGGAACAGCTCCAATGCCCTCAGCCTGCTGAAGTACAGTGCCAGCAAGAAGTACAACATCTCCTGGGAGCTGGGCAACGGTGAGTGTGGGAACAGGAGAGCCACGGGAATGCAGCTTGCTGTAGCAGAAAGATACTCAGTTTTGGAAGAGGATACTTGTAGCTCCCAGGACGTTTTGCCAGTGTATTTTCAGAGGGATTTAAAGGCCCCTGATGTATGGCAGCACTACCTCTAAGACTTGGTGTGAGTGAGTCTCTTAGCTGGACATTTCGCTCAGTTGGTATTAAGCATATGAAATGTTTCTGCCTGGCTGCTGGGCTCAGCTGGTCCTGGGGGCCAGGCCAGGGACAAGTGGGCAACCCTATGGGGACAGGAACACGACACCAAGGTACAGGTCCTTCACCCAGCACACAGCAAAAGGGGCACAGGAGAGCAGGCAGTGGCTGTCATCCTCTCCTCTGTTGCTCTGCAGAGCTGCCTGCGTCCTCTGAGGAGCTCAAGCTGTGTGACAGGGTGAGCTGTGTGTCTCTCTGGAAGCACAGAGGAGAAAGCACAGCTGACAAGTTGTGCTTGTCTATTTTTATTTTTTCAGAGCCCAATAACTATCGGACACTGACTGGCCGCTCGGTGAATGGCAGCCAGCTGGGAAAGGACTACACCCAACTGAGAAGCCTGCTGCAGCTTATCCGCACGTATTCCAGAGCACACCTCTATGGGCCAAACATTGGAAGGCCCAGAAAGAATGTCATTGCTTTCCTGGAAGGGTGAGTGCTGTTGCGGTGATTGAAAAGAGCTCAGAAATCCCTCCTGGGACCAATGCCCTTTGCATCAGGAAGGCTTGGCTTCCCAATGTCCAACGGCCTCCAGGATAGCGAGGCTCTGTGTGGCTGAGCCACCACAGTACCAGAGGCTTTGGGACATGGTCATCTGTGCTGCTAAAGTTCTGCAGAGGTCCCTGGTGGCATTTTGGCCTGAACTGATTAACACCCTCCCAAGCACTTCAGCATTTCCCAATTATAGGGAGACTGAGGTGTCCACCTTGTTGGGATGTTAACACAACGCAGTGGTGTGGATGCAGGCTGCTGCAGCAGGGTCAGGATGTGGCTCCTGGCACCACTTGTTATCCCTGAGTCCTCCTAGACAAATTGCTTTGCTCTTCCCATTTGGTGAGTTCTTCTCCCTGTGCTTTCTCCATCTGTGCAGAGGAAGAACCTGTAGCAACTTTCTTCACTGGCCAAGCTCTCCTCTTCCTCCTAGGGGGATTGTCATGTCTCTAGTTTGGGAAGGACAGAGGTGGAGAAGGAATGGTGACAGAGAGGGATGCAGACACCTGGAGGTGACATTGGACAGCTACAGGAATTAGGGAGGTGTGGGAGCCTGCTGGCAGCAGAAGTTGGGACTATGCGGCTTGAAGACCATGCAGCAGAAGGGAAATTCCCTGTAGGAGTGTAAACAGAAACTCCAGTGCAGAAGGCTGGGCAGGGGGAGGTGTGGAAGGGACTCTGCTGGGAGCAAAGCTGGGTCTAGCATTCATTAACATCTGCAGGAATGATCTGGCAGAAACAATAAACAGCACACTGATGCAGTCCCCAGCGAGGCGGGGAGGGAGCCAGGGCCAGATTCTCAGCTCTGCTGCAGCAGCACAAAGAGACCATAAAGCTGGTTGAACCAGCTGTGACGCCAGTGTCCCTCCCCTTGACCAAAGTGGGGGAACAGCCCCTGCGCCCACACCACGGCTGCCACCAATGCCACATGAGAGCATCGCCCGACGGAGCCCCGCGTTCGGTGCCGCGCGTGGGAGCGGCGCAGGGGGAGTTACAAAATGTTGTAGTAGCCTTGATCAGCAGGAAATCTATTAGCGCCAGGAGGAGCAGGCTGAGTAAGGAAAACAATGGGGATGAGAGCCAAGAAGCTATTAGAGAAAGGGAAGTCCTACTGCTGTGTTTGCCCTTGGTGCACCGCAGCCGGGTCCCAGGGAACAGGGGTCGCACGGCCAGGGTGGTCCAGCAGCTCAGTGGTGCTGGGCTGTGTTTTGACTGACGGCGACCCTGGGAGTAAGGCTGTAGTGTACAGCCTGGTGGAGATAATGGCAGACACCCCATCTCAAATGAAAGGGAAGGTTTGTAAGAGTTGCAGCCCTGGTGATGGGATAGTGGAGGCTCTTCTTAAACCCCCACTTGATGTGGAAAAGCTATGATGAGCATGCCTGGTCTCCAAGCTATATATTCTTTTCTCTGCTGCAATCCCTGCCTTCCAGGATGAGTCTGTTCCATGGGTGCTCGAAGTGTTTTGTCTCTCCCATGGAGAAACCTTGTGCCCTGCACTCCAAATCCTGGTGTCTGCAGCTCACAGCAAGCAGCGCACACCTGCATGGCCTTACAGACCACGGGGTCCTGTGGGAAAAGATCTGCTTATCTTTCCACATAAAGACTCCATCATTACCAGGCAGGGCGTAAAGAGGAGGGACAGGTCTGATTACACAAAGACAAAGGGCTAAATGCTCATTTGCAGTAGTTGGACATGGAGTTGCAAAAGGATAAACAAATAAACGCCAGTGCCTAAGCTCTTTGACAGTGTAAGCTTTTTTCCCAGTAGCTCCCCAAGGTCTCTTCAATACGTGGGTTAGTGCTACCGAGAGCCCTGTCTTCTGCAGCAGCATCCAGAACTGGTCAGCAGGATGTGGCTCATCATGTGCCTCGTGCTGTCACAGCCAGGACATGCCTCTCAGGGTCCCAAATGAGCCATACACAGTCAGCAAGCAGGAGAGAGGAAAGGGAATTTAGGAAGGTTCTCTCAAAGGTAAATCTGCCATCTGCCTTGCTAGACCACCATGAGTGGTCTACATAGTGCTCACAGTAGGTTGAAGGCTCCTCAGTGAAGTATGTGCAGCTCACAGTCCTGATGATGTGAAATCGGCAGTTTTTCTCTTATTTTAAAAAAAAATGTGATGAATAGCAGAAGTCAACCGTGTAGGAGAAGAAATGTCAAGTGGAAGATTATGCATCAAGAGTTAACTGAGGCCGGAGGGGTGAGATGACACCCCCAATGCGAAGATGAGGTGGGTGAATTAGTCTGCCAGGCAAGCATTGCCGTGTTACCTGCAAATACCTGCATGGGAAAGAGATTTCCAAATGTGGATGTCTCTTTAATGTATCAGGAGTAAGCCTAGGAAGTTCCAGTGGCTGGCAGCTGAATCCAGACACATTCAGATGAGAAAGCGAGGAAGTGAGTTTTGGTAGGTGGAGTAATGGAAATGAGCTGAAATGAGAGAGGAGACCTCAGAGAAGCCCTGGGAGTGTTCTCCAACAGTAGAAGCTGGCATTAGATGTTCTCCAGGGAAAGCCTCTGGAGATACCTGAGGTCCCACAACACTCAGAGGAAAGCCTCACTAGAATAACATTTTCCTATTTTAGGAATAGAATAACATTTTCCTATTCCATGCTTGTGTTCCAAACATTGTAGTCTATTTTCAGCTGTTATCTCAAGCAACCAAGCTAAACTTATTCTTTGTGTTCAAAACTTTTGTCCTGAAACAATGGCAGAGTCAATATGAATTGGGCATTTGTATCTGCTGAACACCAGGCTCTGTCTGTCTCAGTGGTGCACATGGACACCTCCAAGGCTCTTCTGACTAAATCCTTACGCCTGTCCTCCAGGACAGAGTGGGACTGAACCCCTCCTGAGGTAACACCTTTCTCTGGGGTCTGTTACAACAATGGGCAGTTTGGGCACCCAAATGTTTGCAGCATATAGGAGGGTGTGTGCACTGCCCACTGCAGAGGCTGTCCTTAGGCAGGTGACACCGAGCTGTGCTGAGTGACAGCTGTGCACTTCCCAGTGGTGGAGGTGGGATATAGTGAGGGGAGGAGAGCCTGAAGCACAGAAGCTTGAGCTTTGCACACCCTTCAGTGCTGAGTTATTGCCCCTGAGCTCCTCCACCGCCCTGCACAGAGCAGTGGCTCAGAGCAGCCACAGCCATGGGTGTCACTCTGGGCTGGCAGGTCCTGGAGCCTGGGGCTGGGCCACTGCTGCTGGTGTAAGGACAGGCTCTGCACTGGAGAGCTGCTCCACTGGCTGGGCCTGCTGTGCAGGAGGCTAGAAATGGTGTCCTGTGGATGCACAGGTGCAAGAGGGAATTTCTCCAGACACAACCAACAGTTGAGTTTGATGAGGTGTTAATTAGACCATTCATGCAGCCTGAGCTGTTGCAGAGCAGAGCATGTTAGCTACCTACTGTGTCTGCGGGTACAGGAATCCCAGAACTGCTCAGAATTTGCTTGGGGAAAAAATTATGGGATTCTAAGGAATTAACATAGATTTTAACAGGAGATCAGGAATCAGACACAAAGGTTAATGCATGGCTGGATAGCCTATTTGGTGCTGCAAGAGAAGAAACATGAGGGAAAGCTATCAGGAATGAGAGATGCTAAAATGTGTTAAAGCTCAGAACATGTGGTACAAAACTTAGGCTGGCATGTCTGGGTGGATTTGGCTCTGGGCTCTCATGACCCATTGTTCCTCAGCTGGTGTAGCCCAGTTTTTGCCACTGGTACCTCACAAGTTTCGGTGTGTTACCTCCACCATGGCAGGAGCTGCAGCAATGCCAGCAGGGTAAGGGCTGGCAGGTACTTTTAC
The DNA here is from genome assembly GCA_013390045.1 of Picathartes gymnocephalus. Classification (NCBI taxonomy): domain Eukaryota; kingdom Metazoa; phylum Chordata; class Aves; order Passeriformes; family Picathartidae; genus Picathartes; species Picathartes gymnocephalus. The sequence continues at coordinate 539,738 of WEKY01007147.1, forward strand.
CCATGCTAGACTGGCTCTGTGGCCAGTTTAGGTCCTGAGACTGCTGAGTCACCAGAGAAGTGAAAATCTTTCTTGTCTGGAACTACACTCTTTCCTTATTCCTCATCCCACAGATCTCAAAAGTCACCACATCTTGTGGCTTTTTGTCTGCCTTCTTTACAGCCTCCTTGGCCCCTTTTTGCTACTGTGGTCACCATTGTGCATCCACCCTCTGGTCACAGGGCCACAGCACCTCCAGCCAGGTGGCAGGAGCAGGTGCGGAGGCTCTCAGCTCTCAGTCTTCCCCCTGCAAGGCACAGAAGTTTCTCATCCTTCATGATTCTGCTGCCTCCTGCTCCTGGTTTGTAATGCCTGTGGGAGACTTAACCACCCATCTGGTTCTCTGTGTCTCCTTTTGGTGAAGTCATTGCACAGTGGTCTGAAAGGAGCCCATAAGGCTGAAGAAGCATTTTGCCAGAGGAGGTGAAGCCCTTCCTCCCTGTTAGCTGTGGATATGCCAGGATTGGGAGGGGCATGTCTTAGTTATTTGTGGGCAGCCAAGTAGGGGTCAGGTTATTACCTGACTCAGTCCTCAGCCCTGCTCCTTTCACCCACAAATCAACCCCAAGCCAAGTTTCTAACACTTATCTGGTAGAGAGAAATGTTAGCTTACAGCTCAAGAAATGGCGCAAGTTGAACACTGGGGTTCCACCAAAGCAAAATCAAGGTACTAAAAATGGGAGAGACTTTGGTAGTGTTTTGATGATAACTGGCCTTGCCTTATGTCTCCGCCATCATGAGGATGAAGAGGGCTATGTCTGTCTGTGCAGGTCAGCACGCCTCAGTCAGTTCAGGCATTAGTTTTTATCCAAATAGCAGCCAAAGACAGTGTATGGACAGAGACTGTTTGTTTAAATTCAAGTAAGAAGGAGAAAAAAGTAACTGGAGTAGGTGGTATCTGGCAAAGGGAGGGACTCTGGATACATTTTAGGAATGAATGTAGGCATTTTTTCCGTCCTCTTGCTGACAAGGACTTCTGCCATATTTGACACAAGGGACTTTTAAACACTGCATTTTTAGAAGTTGTTTCGGCTGTTTGACTTTCTTTAAAAAAAGTATATCCTTGCTGTATTGTATTACACAAGCTACCACAAGGCTGGTGGCACAGATTGTACCACGATACTCAACAGGTCCAGAGCAAGAATCTTGTGCGAAACTCAAGCCACAAGACAAGGAACTCTAAATTAGTGATATAAAGGGAGGAGGAGGTCACTGCAGCATGAACTCAAGTTCTGGTAGCATTGAACTTATGAGTGACTCAATTCATAAATACGTTGAAATGAGGTGTGAAGGATGTGATGACTCATTTTGCAGTTAGTTATATAGCAGAGTCAAGGAGCTGAGATAAAAGCAAAAGATTTAGCTACTGCTCTTGTAGGAGGAAAGAGTTAATATAGTTGTTGCTTCTGAAACTTAATTTGATTTCTGGAATGCCAGAATCACAGTCACCTGTATAGCAAGAACAAAATGGATAAGAAAAGACATAGATGAGATTATGGCACTGTGTAAGTACACATTGTACCTTCCTTCTGATTACTATCTATAATCTTAGTCATTTCATCTCAGAAAAGATGTAATAGAACCAGGAGGTTACAGAGAGGAGCTGAGGATGTGCACAGTGTGGGATTTCTTCACATTTCTTCAGCTCAGAGGGAATGTTACCAGGGGCCAAGAGCCTGTGAATGGGGTGGTTTGTTCACGGTGCAGAAAGTAGTTTAGAAGGAAACTTTGCAAAGAAGGAGGAAGGTTATTCACATGGTATGCAATGACATTGTGTAAGTAATTGTCACAGGGTGTTGTGGAGGCTAGAGGTAGGTGAGTCCCTGTCTCCTAACTCCTTGAGTTCTCCTCAAGGACATAAAGCCCTTTGCTGGAAGGCTTATGCAGCCCTACCACAGATCAGGTTGGTTGAAGAAAGGTGATGCTGAGCAGATGGATAATACAATATATCAGCAGATTTATACCTAGTTCACACCAGACTCTGCTCCCCTGAATGAAATTCATGTCTGAAATATGGCAGGAATACTTCAGGATAAGGGCTTTGCAGCCTGTAGCATTAGTGGGGTCTGGTACCTCTTTCTGCTGCTGCAGGTATTCAGTTGTGCTGCTGGAACCTGAAGAAGTCAGTAAGTGAAGCCTGTGCCTTAGTCACCCTCACCAGCCAACTGAGACTCAAGATGAAGTTGTTTCTATCCATCACTGTTGGCTCAAAGGGCAGAGATCTGCCACCCTGCTCTAGGGATCCACCAAGGCACCACCACAACCACAGGCGGGCCACTCTTGTTCCTACATTTGGGGCTTGTGCAGGATAGGGACTCTGTTTTGTATTTCTTTATGGAGTAGCAGATGGAATAACCCCTGTTTGTAAAGTCCAGCACTCAGGAGTCAGTCAGATGATAAACCACCTGGGTGCCTCTGTAATAACAACTTGTCTCTTTGTGCCAGCTGCATTCGTTGTTACAGCATCGGGGGTTTTGTGGTTTTTTGTGGACTGGGTTTTTTTGGGTTTGGTTTCTTTTTTGTTTGTTTGTTTTGTTTTGTTTTGTTTTTTAATTTACAGGATGACAATCTGCAAATACCTGCATGGGAAAGAGATTTCCAAATGTGGATGTCTCTTTAATGTATCAGGAGTAAGCCTAGGAAGTTCCAGTGGCTGGCAGCTGAATCCAGACACGTTCAGATGAGAAATAACGTACTTGGAGGCTAATTAACCATGGGAGCAATTTACTTAAGGTTGCAGTAGGTGCAAGTATTGAATCAGGACAGGAGATTTATTTCAGAAATCTGCCAACACTAAAGTGAAAGTTGTGGTCCTGGGAGATATGGTTATGGGACATCCTCTGGAAGAGGTCAGATTTGACCCATGGTGTCACAATACAGAGTTTGGGTATCAGTACCCTCTTGAGGTGTTGCAACCCCCCTACTCCATGCCTCTACAGCTCATTCATAACCTGTGAGCTAGTATTACCATTTCTGGGACAGAGCTGTTAACTGTTTGAGCCACTGAGCAATGTTGAATTATGTTTTTCTCAGTTCTAGCTCAATGCAGGGCCCTACGGGTAGTAATGGTGGCAGGGGATGATGGCACAGAGCCAGTTGCAAGGGTAAGAAAATGGACATATCACAGAGTAATGGGATGGGTTGGGTTGAAAGGGAACTTAGAGATCATCCAGTTCCAATGCCCCTGCCATGAGCAGGGACACACCTTTCAGTAGACCAGGTTACCCAGGACCCCATCCAACCTGGCCTTGAATACTTCCAGAGATGGGGCATCCATAGCCTTTTTGGTGAGCCTGCTCCTGTGCCTTATCACCCTCACAGTGAACCTACCCTCTGTCATTTAGATGTCCTTATCAAGCTCAGTAACTTTGTCTCATCCTCAGTATCACAAACTCCCTACCCAAGGTTCCTATTCCTCCACATGTGTTCTTCTTTCCCACCTAGAAATGCTGTCCCAGAAGATTTTGAGGACTTTTCTTGAGGGTTTTAACATGTGGCCAGGTTTCTGATATGTGGAAATCCAGGCAGGGGCATTACATGGGCAGGCCTTGGGGCTGCCACCCTTCTGAATTACGGGGCAATGTTACAGCATTTGCCCCTATTGCCTGCACAGCATGGGCTGAGCTTGTCCCACTGCTCCTGGGAGGGATTTAGTGCACATGTGCTGCAGGGTCAATTGGTGCTCAGAGAGAGACCCCAGTGTGTAGGAAAATGGCAGATTTACTGTGCCAGCCCGGCCCATGTGTGCAGCACATGTGCAGGGATCTGAGCTCTCCCGGAAGCGTCTGGTTCATTGTGCCCGCACCGTGCCGCGCACATGGAAATTGAGCAGCCCAGGAAATTCCAAATGAAAATGTGCCACCACTGGTCATTTTGACCCTATGGATCTTCACTGGCCTCAAAATCTGTGGATGGAGCAGCACAGGTGCTGTAGGAATAAAGGGATTAGTTAAATCCCTATTCCTAAACCAAGGATATTTGGATACCTGTGCATTGCTGCATCTCCACCTCCCCTAGGCTTTCATTTCTTGTTCCTGCAGTACCACTTGCCGGCTGCTGAGCTGCTCCAGGTTCCCTCTGGAGAGTAGAGACCATTGCCCAAGACATCTGGGGTGCTCCAGGAACAACTCCACCTCTAAAGGCAGGAGTCGAAGAATTAACAGGAATTTCATCTTGCAAAAATCTCAACAAAAGGAAAAATGAAGAAAACAGAAAGAAAAAAAAACAGACATGGAAAAGAAAATTTGGGCTATATATGTATGTTTTGTCATAAAATTTTAATATTACCAGAACTAACTGATTTGTTTTGCTATTATAGAGGCAGAGGAGTTACACTAAGCAAACCAGGGCTTTTCTGTCCTGTTTTTGGCCTGCACTGTGCTGCCTGAGTGATGCCTGTGCTGTAGAACAGTTTCTCAGGCACTTTTTAACTAGAGGCAAGTGGCTTGCTAGAGACGTGGGAGATGGGACGTATAGATGTCCTGCTTCTGCTGCTCCAGGAGGTTATAATGAGAGTTTGCTTTGCTTTTCAGTCCCTGCTCAAAGACCACTGTAGAATGTGTGTCTTCAATGGGGCTATGGACCCTATGGAAACAGCAGGGAAAACCAGAAAGCTTCTTCCTCTAAGCTTGGTTTTGGTCTGTGAGGGGAGAGTGCCAAGCTGAGCCTGAAGAGGTGATTCAGTAAAGTCCAGGATGGTTTATTTTCAGCCAGAATGTAAAGCATTTGAGGTTAGAAAACAAGTTGGGCCAATCTTCAAATCCAATTGCAACATATTGATCTTCAAATCCAATACAGATTGTGTTCATAATTTCAGTTTAGAGTTCATTAGTTCACTCTTATAGACTTTGTGCATTACATTTTATGCATCAGCCCCTGTACAGAGAATTTAAAACCTGGGAGCTGTGTTTTTTACTCTTTTGACATATTTCTGCACACTTAGTTTTATACAACAGCAGTGCCCCCTCAGCAATATTTGTAAATTTTCCTTTTTTTCCAGGTGACCAGTGTGAGTTGTGGGGAGCTCCTATGGTTCCCCTGTGAGAGCTCCCCTCTCCCTGTGGCTGCACTAGGGCTGTCCCAGCTGATATCTTCCCCCTGCTCAGCTGGGGAGGATCTGTCCCCAGCCATTGCATTGCCACTGGTCTTTCAGGCCTGACCCTCAAGAGCGATGTAAAAGCATTTCAGAAAGGCTTTTACATCTTTTACAGAGCCTGGGAGCTGAGCTCACAGCACTGCTGGACAGCAGAATTGGGGATGCATCAGTGCTACAGGAGTTTACAGCATGTTATTGTTTTTCCATTTCTAATTGTATCTCTTCCCTCTCTGTCTGCAGGGATTTATTATTGCAGCCTTTGCCAGCATCCTCTTATGCTCCACAGGGTCCAGCTGCCCTTTTGTCCCAGTCTATAATTGACCATGGTCATTAATTTAAAGTCAGAATTATCGTTCCCGAGCTATATTTAGCCTGAAGCTTGCTGCTCTTGTTTCAGACCTGATTAGAGGCTCATGTCCCGGAAAGCCGCTGCTCGTCCCTGCCATGACAAATAGTCTGATGGTCTCTCCCCACATACCTTCCCCTTCCCTACCCTCAGTCAGGGGGCTCTCCTTGGGGTGGCTGGAGCCAGCACCACTCACCCCTGTGTGGAGTCAGGACAGCTGGGACATTGCTGCTGTGCTCCAGGGATCCTTGTGCATTGAAAGCAGCCCAAGAAAATACAGCATCGTCTCCTTTCTCAGCACATTCATGAGCTCAAGCAAATGTCTCCTGTCATGTGTGTGCATTATCACTTCCAAAATGCATCAGCCACACAGTGCACATTGCACTCCTGCACAAGTGCCTGTCCTGTAGGAGTGTGCCTTTATGTGTTTCCATATCTGTGCCCCTAAACATCAGAATATAAGAACTGTGTGGGCTTCCTCGTGAAAGCTGCAGTTTTCCAAGGTGCAGTTTGGATTGCTGGGCGGGGGAACCAGGGAGAAACCCCTGCAGCTACCAGCTCCTCCTGTGGTGGTTGCATAAGGTACCCAAGATTAGGAATTGCTTTGGTTTTGGGACTGGCAGTCTGAGCAGGGGGACCTGTGTAGCCTCAAGTCTGACTCAAACAGGAGCTGTGTGCAAGAGGTATTTTCTTAGTCAGGTCAGAAGCTATCAGGAGAATAACACCCATGTATAAGTGACTTTAACCTTCTCCATGGAAGTGCTGTGGTTAGGCATAGGAATGCAATAAACCAAAAGTGCACCCAGGTTTAGAATTCCATCAGTTTGCTAATAGCCAATACCAAAAAAAGAGTCAAAAAAAAGGAAGGCACTTAGCAGGTCAGGCTTTTCCTCCCTTCCTCCAAGGCCCAGGAGCTTCCAGAGCAGGAGGTAGCATTTTTGCACCTAATAGCTTTGCTAGGTTTTATTTCCATTTTCTTCCATTTTCCAGTCCTTGCTTGAATCCAGGCAAAGGGTTCCTCAAATTAAATACATATTGGGGGCTAAGAAGTATCTCATTTTAAGATGGAAATTTAAAACATATTCTTTAATTGCTATTGAGAGTTGTTAAAGTCACAGAACTTAGTACATACCTCAAGATCTTGTTCCTGAAATGCTGTTGTGCTCTGAAAGCTCTCCCTACCTGCTCCAGAATGATGCCCAGAGCTCTGCTGCTGGTTGGGTTTCACTTCATTGTTCTCAGCTGTCCAAATGCTACAAGCATTTGAATTAAGTAGAATTTATTCCTTCTATTTAAGGACACAAAGGTTTCATTAGAAAGTATTTGTGAGCACAGTGGCCACCTTTGGTATCTTGTGATGTGGGATAAGCATTGGTTGTTTTAGGATTTCCCCTGTGACAACACTGGGCTTACCTGGTTTCTTCCTCTGTTTCCCATAGGTTCATGAAAGTGGCCGGCGGCACGGTGGATGCTGTTACCTGGCAACAGTAGGTATTCACCATTCCTTCTGTTTTCCAACACTCCGTGCAGTGATCACAAATGCTGGGAACAGAGCTGATGTTCTCTCTGCATGTGAAAGGGGCAGATGTGCTACAGCAACCTCCTCTGCCCTGCTGAATTTAAACAGGTGAAGGAGGCTCTGCCCTTCCTGCTCGAGCCTCTCAAACAATTACAGGAGTGGATGTAATAACCTTTACCTCTGCAACTGAGACACGGGATAAAAACACCACTGCCTGCATGCCTGGCCTGCCAGATTGCTGGAAACAGAGCCCTGCTGCAGGACTGCTGAGTCTCCAGAGGCAGCTGGGAGGACAGGCAGCTTCAGGGGTGGCCTGGGTAGGGACAACAGGAAGGCAAAAGCCATGTGTGACGAATGTATGGGACTATCTGAAAGCCCTTCTTTCACCCCAGTCACTGTCTCCTCATGCCCAGTGGCCTGAATCTAAACTGGTTCATCCAGATGAGGGAGAGGCAGCTTAGTCCAAAGGTAAACATGCAATGCCCCAGCCCCCACTCTGCTTTGTAAGGGTGTCCACGGAACCCCGGCTGTGTCTTACACGCAGGTGGAGCTCCAGGAGCAGATACCAGTTGAAAGGGGATGAACATCCAAGATTCTGGCCCAGCTGAGGCTGAGAGAGGTGCTGTTACCTGTTGTTCCTCCTGGTCCTACAAATGCTGCATTTCTGAAGAGCAAAGAAAGCTCTGAGCTGTAGCACTGAGTGTAATAAGCACCACGTGGAGGCAGAGGTTTTCTTATTTGAGGGAAAATCCAAAACCATCTTTTTGCTCCCCTTATTTCCACCTGCCCCAGCTTGCATGCTGTGGCCAGAGGCTCCCCAGCAGACTGTGGCTCTCTGCAGTGGGAGTGCAACTGCCAGTGCAAAGGTGAGGCACGGTACAAGCACAGCAGTGATCACCAAAGCTTATAGCAAGAGGGTTTGTGGGGCAGGCAGGACTCTCTCCTGCCACAGAAAGGACACATTTCAGAGACAAGTATTTACTGGAGGAAAAAACCTATGGTGAGACCACCCTGTTCTCAGAAAAGGTGGATTTGCTGTCCTGCTGAGTTAAACTTCCCATGCAGGACACTGGCCTGAGCATGGGAGTCAGGGTCTCGGGCCCAGGGTGTGCTTGTGTGTGCTGCCCACAGGTCTTGTTCCCAAGCTGATTCTTCACAATGACCCTTCAGGAGGTGCTCGGGCTGCTTTGCTGAAGTGCAGTAGTGGGGCTTGTAAATCCATCAGTTGTAAAGGCCATTTGGAGACCTGCTCTTAAGTAGAGCTCAGTGGGGTTTAACATACGAGGTTTTCTTGCAAGTGCACCCACGGTCTCTGTGTCAGTGTGGTAACTTTGGAGGCTTCTGCAGAAGCAACTGTTGACATCTTAGAGGGGTTTATGACACCAGGCATGTCCAGCAACCTGTAAGCCTCATTCTTGGGGCTTGGCTTATCTCAGTGTGCTTGCCTGGGTGTTTAGCTCCTTGGGCTTCCCTGCCAGGCAGCAGCAGCTTGCTGCAATGGGACAGTGGGGTAGCAGAGCAACTGGAGCAGGATTTGTGTTACTTACAGGCTCATGCTGTGCAATGATGATGTATGTCTCATCTGGGAATTTGCTTTTCATGATTACACGATGTGCTGGTCGTATTTACTTAGTCCAGGAATTTGCTTTCTGCAACAGGGCTTGATGGCTGGGCCAAGCCCTTGGATGAGTTGAAGGAACAAACTTCCAGGCTTCAGATGTGGAGTTTCATCTGGTGTGCAGGGAATCTGCCTTCATGGCTGCTTTGAAACCTTTTCTTATAGGATCAGTGTGAAGTGCTTGTCAGGTCTGGTGCTGAAGCAGAAACTTTTGGTTGGGAGGGTTGGTGCAGCTCCCCACAAGGGTCAGCAGAGCTGAGCTGCTGCCTGCTGACCCATTTTCCACTGCAGTGTTCCGGCTTCTCCCCCAGCCAGGGTTTGCAACTCTGGAGATAGCACTCGTATGTGATTGTGAGGACTGGCAATGGCCACAGTTCTGAGCTGGGCTTCTGTACTGTTTATGAATAAATGTCAAAACAGTGTCTCATCCCTCTGCTCCAAACAGCAAAACAAAACAAAACACGTTCCTTTGTATCCAAGAAGAAAATTATTAGCAGGAAACTAAACTGCTGTCTAATTTCAAGTATGAGTATTTCAGTTCCAAACCCTAATGTTCTCCTGGGATATTGGTTATAAATTTGTCAAATCTGTTATTCCTTTGAAAAGTCTGTGCTCAGTCCAGAAAGGGAATTGAGAAAGGAATATATTGCAAGGAGTCCTATTCTCTGTGTGAAAACAGAATATATCTGAAATATAGTTGATAGAAAAGTGACACTAGGTAGAAATAAGCAGCTCACCAGTGAGCCTCACTCACTCAATTGAGTATGGTTTCACTTACATACATAACATAACTCAGAATGTGTGCCTCCCTCTTCAGAAGTAAAGTGTTGCTGGAGAGGGTTGTGTGAATTGCTTCCAAGTGCTCAGGGAATTTCCTCTAAAGGAGGGTGTGACAGTGGCTCCAAGAGCTTTGGCATTTCCCTGGTGATTTAGATTGTTGTGTTGGTTATGAGTAAATGCAGACCCTGACAGCCTTTGGATGTGGATTTCCACTGCTCAGAATCCTCCCCACAGCCATCTCTTTGCTCTGTGCTGGTGTCCTCACACAGGGTGAAGACTCATTGTCCTTAAACTTAAACCTGCAGCTGTGCCCAGTTCTATCCCTGGGCATACTCTCTCAGTCTGTACAACTGGTTTTCCATTTGAAATCTTGCACACAGCTCCAAGTTTGTCACGTTTAATGGACAAATCCTTACGCAATGCTGCCTCTGAAAACACAAATCTCTATTACTTATGAGAAAAGTAAATGTTGGCATCTTCAAAACCAGTGGAAATCTGTCCTTGCAACTTCTTAAAGAATGCCACTTTCTCTTCCAAGATAGAAAGTCCCTTGTCCTCTGTGGAAAATCAGTGGTGCCAGACACACAGGCATGTGTAAGATGTTGCTTAAAATGCTTTTGCCTGCCGTGGTTTGGGTGACATCCCTTCTGGCCTAGTCATGTTGAGTGTGCAGGGGGAGATGCTCACGAGCAGTAGCATGGGACAGATTTCCCAAAGGTGCCAGGAGAGAGTTGCCCAGCACGGGCACACCCACCAGTGTATATACCAAGGGTGTATATTTGGGCTCACATCAGCCTGCTGCGAGTGCTCAGAGTGCAGTGTCTTCACAGGCTGTGCCTGGAGGAAGGGGCTGCAGGAAGGAGTCTCTGACCCATCTGCGCCTGTAAATAAACCTGGTCAGGGCACAGCTTTGCCCACTGGCTTGCAATCCTCTTCACTGTCTGATGGAGGGAACAGGTCCTGGCAGCACCATGGCTCTGGCCACCAGCACATTCTCAGGCAATGCCAGGGCAAGGCTGGGGAGATGGCACAGGCCAGGGATGGCTCCCAGTGGTGGGACGGGCAAATGCATCTTGTCTGGGGGCAGAGAAAGCCGTGGGTGTGAGTTGTGCCTCTGGGGACAGAGAGCAGCCCTCAGTCACTCTTCATCAATGCATTTATTATTTAACTGGAGGTGAGCAGCACCTCTCATTTGTGCCTGCAGGTCTTTGGAAGGAGCAGGTCACATCCTGCCTCTCTCCTCCCTGAGAAGCAGTGTGGCTGCCCCATGTCCCGCCCTGCAGATGCCCTCTCCTCGGGAAGATGCTCAGGGATCAGGGCCAGCTGTCAGCAGAGGTGTCTCAGTTTCACAGCTGCAGTGGCAGCAGGGTGCCATGCTGACCGTGAGGATCTGCCCTGCTCAGCGTCCCTGGCAGGAGAGTGCCCTAATTCCTAGCAGACTCTCCTGTAGCAGCAGGCAACAAAGTAGATCCGGAAATTCCTGAGCTTTGGGAAGTGGCTTTTAATGTAATTAACTGCAACAGAAGAAGAGGTCAGATAATAGGGGCAAAGGTTTCTCATTAAAATGAAGAAGGAGGTAAATGAAACCAGCTGCCCAGCAGTCAGTGCACTGCCTTCATTAAACGTGGTACAATGCTTATGGTGCCATGCAGCAAATCATGGATCTTTCCAGAAAATCATTTTGAATGCAACACAAGACCTGGAGGTGAGAGGACAGACACACGTAGCCAGCCCCTGAATCGCCCAAGTGCTCTGGTGGCTGGCACTGTCCCTCTCTAGGAGGCACTGGGGAGCTGTGTGCAGCCTGGCCTTGCAGCCTGCTCAAGAACAAGGGCATTTCTGACTGGCACCTGTGCTCAGCCCTGCCTCACTACTGTTCTCAGCTCATCTTTGTCCCATGCTACAGTTCCATCCAAGGATGGAGGCCAGGAATTGGGGTGGTTCATTTCCTAGCACCAGCATAAGTTCTTCCCAGCTCTTGGCTGAGTCCTTCCCCTGCACCGCGCTCTGGTTTGGCTCCCTCCGGAGTGGCCCAGTCACACCTCTCTTTGCAAAGTGTGCTGATCTCATCCTGGGTTTCTATGGCATAGTCAAAAGATGTTTTTAGAAATGGGATAATGTAAGCAGAGGGGGGAGAATTTGTCTCAGCTTTGTATAGTAGGCATCCAAAGTATAACAGGGCACCCAAAAGTCGATGTACATGGCCTTCAAGATGTATGTCTCACCTGGGATTTAGTTGCTAGATCCCCCTTTTTCTTGGCTGGCTTCTTATGTTCCTGCAGACTGTCTATTTATAGAGATAGTGGCATTGACCTGGGGGCACAATGGCCCAGCTCTGTATAGAATTGCCTATATCTATTCTCTCCTGAATTAGGAGAAACAGCACGGTCAGTGCTCATGGTGGGTATGCTGATGTCTCCTAGGCTTCAGGGCCAATTCTGTTCCTGTGCCATACCCAGAGCCCACTGAAAGTTCTGCCAGCCTGTGTTGGAGACAAACAGCTTGTCCAAGAGCTACATGTGCTCTGCCTCTGCAGAGTCGTGGCTGACAGAGACCCCTGCCCGTGCTGGGGAGGGTCTGTCCATTCATCTCCTTGCCGGACTAGGGGAGGAGGATGTGAGCGCCATGGACCCCGGGGCTGGCTCATGTCGGCTGCCTGGGGAGGTATTTATCAGTGCTGGAGATCTCTGCAGCTGCTGCTGGCTTTTTTGGAAGTTGAAGAGTTGTGACTGTTTTTGGTTGGTTTTTTCTTTTTTAAAGTCAAGTGCACTGAGTCATTGTAAATATCAGCAAAGCTGCAGCTTTTACTCCAAGGAATAATCCACGCCTAATGAGCTCTTCTGCTTTAAAGGCCTGACAGTTGTTTGCATTTTGTGGATTTCTATACTGCCTATACTGATGGTTAAAGTTGCCAAAAGGAAGTGCTCTTAACTCAGTGAGATGAAGCCTACAGTTGGGAACCCATTCCTGAGCAGCCTGGTATCAGCACAGACCTCAGTTCCTCTCTTCCTCATAAGCCTTGTACAACTGGTGCCACTGTCCTCTTTTCCTAGACTGAGGAGGATGAAACTACCAACTGAGAACTTCCCAGGCAGATTTGCAAGAGATCCTTGACCATTTTACTGAAGCTTGTAAATATCTTTATGCTCTGTTTATACACCCAAAACTGAAGTGTTCCCCTCTTCATGCCTCCAGGAAATATGCTACCAGGATTTCTTGATACTGACGCAGGAATAGTGATACTTTATTTCTGTCCTTCATGCCTCTACCAGTTTCTGTTTCTCTGCCTTGTTAATGAAGATGTCAAAAAAATGTGACCATGGCACATATTCCCGGGTATTTGTCTTCCCTGTAGGGTCTGGGCTGTGCTGAGTACCGCAGCACTTTTCCAGGCTGCCTCCATGTGATCTCTGGGAAGGCAGAGCCTCCTCTGGGTCTGCTCCCTCTCCCCTTGGCTGTGGAGCTGCATGCCAGAGCACACCTTGTGCTTGAATGAGGTGATGAGGAGGTGCAAGCTCGTCTTTGCTCTCCCAGGGGTTTATCCTGGGCTCTGGGGCCATATTGGCCAAGGAGCTAAACCCTGCAGAAATCCTGATGTATTGGAGAGGTCATACACAGACTGAGATCTATCTAACTCCATCTTTTCCCTGTGAATGCAACCCTTTTTTTATGTTTTTCAGCCAGTTTTCAGCCCAGGTGATGGGCTTTTTAGTCCACAGCAGTCTGAAAAAGTCGTTTCTGTTCAGTTTTTAGGTGTGGTGCTAAAATCCAAACATCTGCCATCCCCAGAGAACATTGCTTTGTAATTTTGCCTTAAAAAGTAATCTGTGTAAACCCCACCGCTGCCTGCTGCTCACAGATCTGCTCTCCTCCCAGCAGCCAGTGGTTCGATAGTGTGTAAGTGATCGGAATGATTTTGAACACTTCCTAAATTCTCCCTGGAAATTATCTCTGCCCTTAGCACTTTCCAGTCACCATGGATATACAGAAATGCCTCTTGCCTCCTTACCCAGGTCACACAAGGTTGGGGTGTGCCTGGCATGTTCCCCTGCTTCGCTGGGGACACAGCTGGGACTGCATGCCTGGGGGAGGGTTGACAGAGGAGGTTCTTCTTGTTTAATGCATTTGCAAGTTGAGCCTGTAATAGAATTCCACTCTGGGACAGTTAGTGACTTGGAGCAGGGAGACACAAAAATCCTCTCCAAGCACTCGTGCATGTTGCACGTGTGCCAGGTGCTCTGTGTGAGGCTGAATTAGCCCACAGCATCCTGTGGGGGTGCTCCTGCATTCCAGCACCCAAGTGAAACAGCCACAACTGCTACAGCTGCTCACTGGTGCAGATGAGATGCATGTCAGGGAGAAAGCAGCCCTGGAAAGGTGCATCCACCTCTCTTCAGAGCCCAGGTCTTTAGCCCGTTATGCATCCCAGCACCCACAGCTGCACTGAGGCCTGCAGGAAAGGAGAAGGGTCTGTGTAACTCTGGTGAAATCCGAGTGGATGTGGATCCAGTGAGGGATGGCAGGCAATGACTAAGCCCCACCAGCCCCAGACAGAGCTACTGCAGTTCCTAGAGACCTCCATCCTCCCAATATGGCTCTGACATACTCTGGGGCTTGCTGTGGTGAGTGGCTGATGCACAATGCAGATTTGGGAGGAGAAGGCTCATGAAGTTTCTCTTGCAAAACCTATTTATCAGAAAAAGGGCCGGCCCAGGGGTACGCCAGTGCCTGCTGTAGCAGGCATCCTGGTCCTTGCAAGACAGGCAGGAGCCTCTGGGAGATGTGCAAGGGCTGCCATTTCTCCTTGCATGGAGCAGAGGTGACAGCCCAAGACTCTTCCTCAGGAGGAGCAGGTTGGGATTACCTCTAGACACAGGGAATGCGCAGTCAGAACAGAATGATTCACCTCATATCCTGGAGCCAGGAGACAGCAGCAAGACATTTCAGAGGCTTCCTCTCACACTTAGATGATTCACATCGTTATGGGCAGCACTGTAGCTGTACTTCATAAAATCAAGCACATGGAGAGCAGGAATCAGCCCCCTGTGTGGGAAACACTCCCTGGCATTTGTAGGCCAGAAGGTATTTCTGTGAGAGCAGGACTTCCTCTGCTGGTAACAGCCACCACATTTCTTGACAGGGGGATTCAGCTGTGGATTTTTACAGAAGAGCAAGCAAGGAAGGTGCAGGTTGTGCAAGAGTGCTGCAAAGCCTTTGCAGGTGGCATTTTCCTCCCAGCTTTTAGAATACTGCCCCCAGAGTTTCACCAGCAAAACTTGAGACATTGCAAAACTTCCCACGGTTTCTGAAGTGCAGGATGCTCAGTGTTCAGAGTGTGTCCACCTTACATCCTGTTTTGGAGACTGAAGTATCTGCCAGACAGGCATGGCCAGAGGGCCAGGATAGGACAGGTTGCAAGCAGGGACTCCCCCAGAGCAATGGAAGCTTCGTGGCACAGGACAGCAGGAGGAGGACATGGCTTGGGGGCAGAGATACTCCCAGCTGACTGACACTGTCTTCTTATTTTCCTTCCAGTTACTACATTGATGGTCGAGTGGCCAAAGTGACAGACTTCCTGAAAACACGCCTGTTAGACACACTCTCAGACCAGGTCAGGAAAATCCAGAAGGTGAGTGAGTGCAAAGGGCCTGCAGGGGTGAGGGGACACCATGCCTGCAGTGCCTGGCTGTGGCACAGCTCATGGCCAGGCCTCAGCATCGACACGCTCCCAGGGGAGCTGGTGTGGGGTGGGGAGGGAGAGTGGCTTCTGGCCCCTGCGCTCCCAGCCAAAACACAGCCAGCCCTCATTCAGGGCACGGGGTGAAACAGCAGGCAGCACAAAGCCTGGCTGCAAAGGGTGGGATGTGTGGTGGGTTTTGAGGGAAGAGGCCACGGGCTGCAGCACAGCACGGGCTGTGCAGGTGTGCTGGACCACAGACTGGATGCACAGGGCAGGAGCAAACACCATGCAAAGCCCTGCTAAGGCAGCTGACTGGCTTGTGTCTCCCATCTGTCTGTTCTTGAAGGGAGCAGCACGTAATGAGGGTGAAACTGAACTTGCCCCCCAGGATAAGGAGAGGAGTGAACAGCCAGGTGGTACCAAACCTTCCTGAGCATAGCTGGTGCCATGTCTGCTCAGGAGGGAGCTCCTACTGCCATTTCTTGCCCCACCTGCTCACAGTGCCTGGAAATGTTGCTTGCAAAGTAGTGACAGTTGCATTCCCAGAGTGATTCTCACTGGTGGAGAATTGTGAGCATTATGAACTAGTGTCATTTTTCCCTGATGATCATGTTTTGATGGTGTCAAAAAACCCAGCTGTTTCTGGCCTGTGGTGTCAGAGTCCATGGCTCTGCCTGGCTCGTGAGTTCTCCTTTCCTCACTGGTCTGGGGGACCCAGCTTGCATCTCTAACAATGGGATACAGGACAGGGGCTTTGCAGGGTCCCCCTGCTTTAGTTGATAGAGGAGCCAGGGCTGAGACTGACACACTCAGCTGTCAGTCCTGGAATAAATAAGGAACACCTAGTGAGCAGAAAAGGCCTTAGGGACTAGAGGAGATGTCCATCCATCTGTCTTGTCTAGGTTTTAAAATCTTACCACTTACCATAATGTCTCACTTGTAATTCCTGCAGGGAGAAACCACAGAATGAATAAACAACTCCAAGAGGCCCTGGGAAAGGGGATGAGAGGGTCAGTGCAGCAAAGCTGGAGGAGAGAAGCTGCTTGCTGAGCCCTCTGGCACAAGCTGGGAGACATCCATGTATGTGGATGATACTCCTGCTGTGGGGGAGGCATGGCACAGTGGCCAGTGGAATCACTGTGGGGCAAGCAAGAGACACGAGCTGACCCAGTCCCCGTGGGTATAATACCGTGGCAAAAGTGGTGACGTGTCCCACCTCTGCTGTGGGTCGGAACCGGCTGGGAATGGAGTGGGACTCCATCCATTCCCAGACCAAAAGCAGCAAGGAGCTGCCCTTGGTGCAGTTTAGGGGAACCCTCACATCCATGTGCCAGAATTTGGTCTGCACAGGGCAGGGCTGGGGAAGGCTCTCCTGGGAATGCCAGTGTGGCTGAGTAAAAGCACAGCACTGGGTGCTAATAGCCTCCAGCTTGGCTCTGAGTTCGTGCATCCTGCCGGGGCTGATTAGAGCAGCTGGACTTGTCCACTTCCCTGTTTTATTGCTTCCTCTCCGACCGGGGAAGGTGGCGGGCTTAGATAATTACAGGCAGGATGCCAGCACCTCTGGGGCTTCAGTCAGGGCTGTCGACTCTCACAGGCTGTGAGTGGGAGGCAGCCCAGAGCTGGCGTATTTAACATCTTTGAGGGATCCCAGTCCATCCAGCACATTCCAGTGCTCCTCACTAATGGGGCAGGATCCATCAGGCTGTGCAGAGCATTCCTGGGGCCGCTGGGTTTGCAGACATCTGGTCATGGGAGCTTGTCACCCAGCCTGGAGAAGTGGGATTGCAGGAGAGGGGACAGGGTGTGGTGCCGAAGGTTGCTCAGGCTGGGAGAGGGCAGCTCTGGCCATCTGAGCCTTCCTGTCCCATCTGGCATCTCACAGGTGTCTGCACTGCCAGCTGAAGCCTTGTAAGGGGTGGGCCAGCATGCTCAGACCTGCATGTCCCACCTGTGCCACGGACCCCTCAGGCTGCAAAGAAGTCCCTGCTTAGCTGTGGGACTGACTATCTGTGACTGGAGGACTCCCACTGCTTTCTCCTCGAGTGCCTGCCCACCTTTAATCCATGTGGCTCCAGTATGTGACCCGGTGCTCCCACACTGCAGAGCCATTGGGGCTCAGGGCCTCCCCATGGCTGGCAGCCACCTTGAAATGGGGTATGGAGAGCTAAGGTGACATGAGAGGGCAGTCTGTGGGACAGAGTGCCTGGGGAGACTGCAGGGGAAGAGCAGGGTCTGGGACTGGGAACATGAGAGTATGTTTGGGAGCAGCTCCGGGAGATGTGAGTGGATGCATGGCAGTGGAAGGAAAGAGTGAGGAATAGTCTCCTATCACCCAGCCAAGGTAAAGACACAGAGTGACATGCCATCGCCAGGCAGACACTGAATGTCCAGCACCACCATCACCAAAGGTCTCCACAAGTCTTCTCAGGGCATGGGACAGAAGATGTATGCCTTGGCTTTAAATCACAGGTTCACCAGAGTAATTTTGGTTGCTTTTGTCTCTCATGCAGGTAGTGAACACGTACACACCAGGGAAGAAGATCTGGCTGGAAGGTGTTGGCATGACCACAGCTGGAGGCATGAACAACCTCTCTGATTCATATGCAGCTGGGTTCCTGTGAGTGACACTGGCTCGCCAGCACCAGGGCACTGCCACCCCCGTGGGCTCTGCAGGCTGAGGTGCTGCAAAGGCACTGCAGCTGGGAGAGGGCAAGCTCCATGCCCAGAGACCCCCGCAGTACTCCGTGGCAGCCTGAGTGTTGTTAATTTCTCCATTTCATCCCTATTACCCATCCTCAGCTCTGCTTTCCATTTTCTCTCCTTTGAAGCTACAACCATTCCTGGCTCCTGGGGCTTGTCCACTGGCACAGCCCCATGGCCTGGATATCCTGCTGCAAAGTTCCAGTTCAGATCTTCAGAGCTGGCTGTGATCACAAAAGATGGAGGAAGATTATCTAAGCTTCGCAGGGAAGCACGGGGACATGCCTGAGCTATCAGGGCTGTGGCAGGCTGTGAGAGTTGAAGACCTTGCCCAGGGAGTGTGAGAAGACAGGCCAGTGCAAAGGTCTGGTCTGCCCTGCTCAGACAGAGGGTGCAGAGTGCTGGCAGGCTGGGGGAGCACCCCAGGCTCTGGGCAGAGGGCTGAGATATTGGGGTGCACACAGGGGCTCAGGCACAGGTTTGGGACAAGCAAGTTGGGCACAGCTGGGCCAGAGGAAGAGACATGCAGACTTGCTGGGGAAGGCATAGCGAGAGCCAGTTAATGCCCAGCTCACAAAACCCTCTGGAGCAGGGATCAGGTCGGATGCATGAGAGCAGCTGTGCAACTGGGACCAGGCAGTCCTCCCATAGTGTTCCCCTATGGTGCACTCCCCACACCCCCCATGGTGCCCTGGCTCTGTTCTCTCTGTCCCCAGGTGGCTGAACACGCTGGGCTTGCTGGCCAGCCAGGGCATCGACGTGGTGGTGCGGCATTCCTTCCTCGACCACGGCCACAACCACTTGGTGGACCAGAACTTCAACCCTTTGCCGGTAGGTCTGCCCAGGAAGGCCGTGCTGGTGCTGGCTTCTCCTTGCACATTTGGGGGGATTCTCCCCTTGCGGCCTCTCTGAACTCTGCTGGAAAATGACTTTTCCAGATCTGTTCCTTACAGTGTTAATAGGAGATGTTAGTTCATGTCAAGTGCAACATGTTGGAGGCAGGTGGAAGAGCGATACCTCTGTAGCTGAAATTTCATCTAAAGCCCCAGGGTTGGTAGCGCAGGAGGGAGGCTGGTACCATTGAGGGGCACCAGGGCAGGCTGGTGAGTTGGAGGGATGGATGTGGCAGGATTACCATGCATGGCATGGGGTGGGCAGCTGGACCACTAGTGTAGAGCTAGCCCAAGGGAAGCCAGGCTGGAGCTTCAGCATCTGATTTCAGATTTCCAGAAACCAAGGTGAAAGCTTTACAGTGAGCAGTGCTCTTCACCCCACAACATCCCTCACTGTTCAGAAACACCTGGGCAGAGGGGAACTCCCAGAACACATGGTGCTGATAAGGAAACCGTATGAAAAACCCTGTGGAAAGTAGCATGTTTCCTTTTCGTCTGGGGGTTAGTAAATACACTGCCTTGTAAGCAGAGAGCCTGGCAGAGGAGCTGGGTGCTCTGCATCTCTCCTAGAAGGGATTTATTGGTCCATGACCCAGCAGACACTGCCAGTGGGCTGGGGATCCCTTTTGGAGATGTGCACAACCCTGGCACTGTGAGCCTGCCCTTGATGCTGTGCTGGAATCCCAGGGGTGGCTGCACGGGAGGAAAGTCTGAGGGAGCTGCATCTCAGTCAGCTCTGACTACTCAGGCAATGAAAACAGCATCCCTGCAACAGCATCCCTGAGCATCAGGCTGGCTCCAGAGAGCAAACCAGTGAGCAGGAGAGCATGGTCCACTGCCTGTCTTGCTCTGGGTATCTCCTGGGGCACCTTGCTCTGCTCCCACATGCAGCCTTCCAGCAAGCATACCTGCCAGCTCTGGGGGCCTGGGCTGGGGGGAGCCTGGGGGGCTTTGAGCTTTGAGATGAACCTGAACCTGCAGCTAGCACTTGATGGATTTCTCCTGAAGAGCCAATTTCCCTGGCCAAGCCACATCACCCCTTTTCCCAGGGCTTCAGGGCCCCCTGGATTGCTCCTGGCTGGATGGGTGCAGGGCAGCTCCTGCCTGCTGGGTGCACAAGGGTAGCAGGTGGCTGTGGCCAGCTCTCCTGGCACAGCGGGTCAGAGGGTGGCCCATGGCCAGCTCTCCTGGCACAGCATGGCGGCAGGCCCAGAGCAGCTGGAGAAGGAGTGCAGTTCAGAACAGGATTAAAGCCAGGGAAGGAGTTTAGAGAAATAAATCCCAGGCTATTAAACACAATGGAAGTCTTTAACTTGGATTTTGCTGTTATTTTAAAGATAAGTCTCCCAATAAGTTAGGTGCCAATCGCTGTCATGATTGTTTCCTCACTCTTCCATGTGCTTCAGCACTGATCCCACATCCCACCACTGTGCTCCTGCACAAACTCTGGCGGGTACTTCCACAACTCCTTTCCCTCCACCCCTGTGCTATAAAAGAGCCACAGGCAGGTGGAAACCGACAAAGGACTTAAAAGCTGCAAACAGCATAAAGCCCAGCAAGACCGGGCGGTGACCTGCTCCGCGGGATAGCGGCTGCTCTTTTCCCGTGGGAGCTATCAGGAAGATAAAAGCCGCTGGCTGTACCTGCGCGGGGCGGCGGCGCTGTGAAATACAATCTGCTCATTAGCTGCCATGACAAAGGGGTTTCCGCAGGCCGGCTGGGCGTGAGGCAGCACTCAGCTGTCTGCTGAGAGAAGGGCTGCACCGCCACGGCATCAATCACAGCTTAAGCTGGCAGCTCCTCAGGGAGCTGGGAGCCAGTCCTGGGCTCCCCATGGCACTCTTTGCACCTCCTTCTCCTTCCCTGCCACTGCTGATGCCTGCTTGTCCAATAACAGGATGGTCTCAGGTGGCAGCAGTGTGGCCAAGGGGCACTGAAGCTTCTCAGTGAAATTAGGAAGATGCTCACATCTCTGCTGGGCTTCCCACACAGAGCTGACTCAGGAGCTAAACGGCATCTTGTGGCTTTTGGGATATCTTGCAAGGGACATAGTCATTGTATGCCACTCCAGGTCCTTCACCCATGGAAGGGCAGCTTGAGTGCCCATCCTGGTTACCAGAATTGGCTGTCCACTCTCCCTCTGAGCACAAGTGTTTTACTGCCTTGTTATTTTCGAGATAACATTTTCATGTATGGTTGGAGTGCTTTTTCTTCCTGAGTGATTGGGGCAGTCAGCTGTATAATAGTCAGAGAAGCCCTTCAAATAAAGCCTTTTGCAGGTACAGCAGTCTGCCTGCCTGCATTTAAACCTGTACATGTGTGGGAGTACAGAGTGGAGGGAAGGAGGGCAGGAGCAGCACCAATATTTGCTCTTCACAGGGCAGTGCCTTTGAAATGCTGATCTGGCATTTAGTACCTCGAGGATCATTTCAGGCATGCAACGTACATACTCTATCTCTCTTTCCTTAATATCTCTCTGAAACAGTCCAGAGGGAAGCAATACATTTATTTCACCCCAGGCAGGCATGAGATTTCTCTTCTGATTCTTACAGAATGTTAAAGATGTTTTTCAGTGCTCTTCCACGTGGTACTCACCTCTTTTTTATCCATCTTTGGTATTGATTTCTGCTTCTTTAATGTACAATGCTGTAAGGTCATATCTATGCAGAGAAAAAACTTGGGCATATTTCTAGGTAGGGCTTGAGGAACACAAACCCCATGGAAAAGCCAAAGCTGAAAACCAGACTTCCATTTCCTGTGGCTCCTCATGGACCTTCCCCTAAAGGGTATGGGCAGTGAGATACTGGGTTTGGTAGATACTTAAAGTTTTTTTCTGCATATAAGATTCATACGCAGGATGAGAAAGTCCTGGAAGGATCAAGGGTGAATTGACAGCAGGGGCTGCCTGCTCAGCTGTGGTGGTAGAAGACAATATGATATTGCCTGTGAATTGATGGCGTCCTTGAGAAAGCATCACAGCAGTACGAAGGTCTGTGCCCAATGGTGCTGTGATCAGATGCTTGGATGCTGCGGGTGATTTTTCACCTCCTTGGCTTTGCCCAAAGGCACTGAGGAGAACTCAATGGGAAAGAATATTACTGTCTGTCCTGGAGGAAGGAGGACCCTGAGTTCATACTAGGTCTGTCTGACCTGTCCCGAGCACCTGCCCATTAGAAAATGGGTTGGGCCCCCCCAGTTTCCGGGTCCGAGGAGGCAAGGGGCCCTCCAGTGAGGTGCCAGGAGCGGGAGCGGGTCCCCCGGCCTTGCTCCCGCCTGCTGCACGTACACGCTCCCCGGTGCTCTCATTAGCTGAGCTGCCTTGGCAGGAGGCGCTGCTAATTGCAGCTGAAGGTCCCAGCCGGCTCCCCAGTCGGTTCCCCTCCCGCCCCTGCGCTGCACCTGAGGGGACCCTCCCCCGGCCGGGGCTGCGGGGGCTGGGACCTTGCCCATCTGTGCCCATGCCCACGCTGGGGGCCAGGGCGATTCCTCGCTGCCGCTGCGCCCGCACATCCGCACATCCAGCGCTGAGTCACCGCGCTGCGCACACGCAGCCGGCCGAGCTGCCAGAGCAGGGCTGTGGCTGCTGTTCCCCCGCGGGGACCTTCGGCTTCAGGTCACTGTGCAGGAAAGGGTGGTCAGGTCGGACTGCAGCGTGCCATGTGCCATGCGCCGTGCAGGCAGAGGCACGGTCCCAAGTCTGGGAGTGATGAAGGGTGGGGAGAGGGAGCAGGTTCAATGGAGCTTGCACACACATGGAAGCTGTTCCTGATGACTATAAATCTGCTGCGCAGGCGTCTGGCACCCCCATCTGCCCTGCACGCTAGAGCACTGACTCTGGTGGGAGCGATGTCTGCAGACAGGGAAGGGGTGGGAGAGGCAAGGATTGGCAGGAGCTGTTGTTACAGGACGTTTGCTCCGGCCACAGACGGGAGGGATGGAATCCCGGGCAGTTCAAGTGTACACGGGGGAAAAGCTCTCCCATGAGATGTCAAGCTAAAGAATGGTTTGCTGAAGGGCAGAGTGGAAATGGTGCCCTGTGGAAGTCTCCCAGCGAGCCTTGGCACAACTGCCTGGACCAGGTTTGAGCAGGGCATGCCCTCCACCGCCTTCTCCTATCATGTCTCAAGGACTGGGGCATTGTCTGCTTTCTGCACCCTCTCTCCTCCCAGGAGTTCCAGGTTAGCTCTGAAGATAGTTGTATCTGTGAACGAGGAGACAGATTTAAAGCACCTAAACTCTGCTCGCTGTCACATTGGGTTAAGGGGCCTTTCCATCTTGGTGCACCAGAAAAAAGGTCTCTGAAGTGCGTATGCATGGACTCTCAAATGGATCAAAGCCATGCTGTAGCTAGCAGTGCTGGCACCCACCCACTGGAGCTGCAAGACACGTGCAGAGCTGGAGCTGGACTGTTCCTCCTGCACTTGAGTCTGGGGCAGAGACAAACTCCATCTGGGACCAGCAGCAGCAGCTTGGTCTTGGAAGGATGGACACAGCCACTGCTCACATCTCCCAGAGGCACCATGCTAGTGCTAAAGCTGCCCAGTCTGGTCACAGAGCCAACCCTGGGCTGTGGATGAGGTGGGACAGAAAGACCGTTCCCAGGGTGGATTGGTGTTCTGGAAGAACAGGAAACAGAAAAATTGCATTTGGTTTCCAAGCCCTCAGATCTGGCAGCTCTGCTCCCTTCCTGTAGCCTGCATCGCCTGGACCCTGTTAGGGAGAGGTGATGACAAAAGAGAGATTTGGCTGTTCCTCCATCTGCTCAGATCCCAAGAAGGTGGAGGCCGCTGGCTGGAGCCAGGCTGTGACGGGCAGTAGGCAGGGGTCACGTCCTACTCGCCACTTCCCTGTTTCCTGGGCAGGCTGCCTCCTCAGTGCCACTGGTGCCTGGCGGCAATTCCTGTGGCTGCTGCTCCCACAGTAGGAATTTTGCTGTGGGCCACTTGCTTGAAGAGAAAGCTGCAGGAAGATGTAAAGGTATAAGGCAATGCAGGAAAGAATGGTGTGAGATGGAGTGTTCACAGCCGTTAGAGCAGGAAGGAAGAGGCTCAGCATAGTGAAAGCAACAGATGCCCAGGCAGGGATGTCAGCGGCTTCAGAGGACCAGTGGTGGGGCACCTGCAGGGACCTGGCCTCAGCAAAAAAGGGATTGGTCAGCGTCAGCCATTCCTTTCACAGGTGGAGGTGTCCAGATCAAAGCAAAGGTCTGTCCTGTCCAGAAGGGGCAGAGCAGAGGGAACAGGCAAGGGGCCACTTCACTGCAGCATCTCTGTGTGTGCTGCTTCCTCCTCCCCTGCTGGTGCCACCAGCCTCTGGCAGCCCAGTCCACTTGAAGCCCCCTTGTCTGGGGCTAGAGGAGCCTTGTTCCCCATTCATAGACCATCTCTGGAGTGTCCCCCATGGTGCTCACTCACAGACTCCCCAGTACAGCAGCAAATGTTGTAGGAGACTGCTCAGTTGTCCAGAACCTCCACACAAGGAGGGGGCACAAACGAAACAGCAAACAGATCATGTCCCTGAGGGCGGGGGGCATGAGAGCTCGTGAGGGCAGCATTAACATCTGAAGCTGATGATTTTGACTTCAGAAAATGTTGTTCCCTTTGGGATGAGGCTCTGCCGTACTCTGCTTGTCAAAAGACCTTGCAAAGGGTTTGGCTGAGAAAATCTTGAACTCCCACTTAAGAAGCACGTAAAACTCAGGGATAATGTTAAAAGCAGCATTATCCAGCCCTGGTAAGGAGCAAGCAGCTATGGCTTGAACAGGATGTAAGGACCTCCGCAGGGAGAAAGCTTTGGATGATGAGAATCTCTTTAATGTAGTGAAAAAAGAAAGAAGAAGAACCACTGGTTGGAAGCTGAAGCCAGACAAATTCAAGACAAAAATAAGGAGTGGAATTGTTAACAGTGTGGATATGTAACTGCCTGAACAGGCTTCCCGGGAAGTGGCAGCTTCTCCATCCCTCCAAGTCTTCACAACCACAGTCACTACTTTTCTGTAAGATGCTTTTGCCAAAAACAAGCCATCAGGCTCAACAAAGGGATAAAAGAGCAAAGCTCTCTTTCCTGTGATGTTCAGACCAGCCAGCCCTTATCTCCATACAGGTTGTTTGGACTGTGGAAAAGTGCAGATTAAGGTGCAGGAATGGAGCTCTCTCTAACAGGCTGTTGGAACTTGAGTTTGCGTAAGGCACAGGGGAAGAACTTGGGCAGCTTCAGAAGCGGGAAAAAGAAATAGGAACTGGAATAGGGTGAGCAGCAGCCAGCTGATGCTGCTGGTGTCTTGGAAACATGAGCCATGCCCTGGCAGCCCCAGCCAGAGGAGGCTGTGCACCACAGGCTCACAGCCTAGTTGTTTGAAGTTCAGCTGCCTTTGCTGGTTACAGTCCCCAGGAGACTGAAGGGCTATGGTTCTTTTACTCTGGTTTTCTGGTTATGGAAACATCTTCTCACACGTGGAGAGCACGGAGATGAACAAACTCAGGTGGGCAACAGAGCTGCTTTGCTGCCTCTAGGATAGAGCACGGGGATAACTCCTGTACTTCTCATGATGGCTCTGCAGACAGAAGGGTCTGGCTAGTAGTTCTGCCTCAGAGTCTGCCTAATCAACCTTGTTTCCAAAAGCTGAAGTCTCTAAAACTCCTGCAATGAATTAAAATGTGCAAAGAGATCAAGTAGGACCCTCTGGGCTTTCCCTCTCTAGTGGAAAGGTTGTACGTCTTCACTGGCCCCATGGGGCTCAGAAGATGAGGCTCCCTGGGCTCTGCACATCAGCTCACTCAACACAAGCCCACAGATCAGGGGTCCCAGACAGGAGACCTCCTGAGGCACAGGAGGGCTCTGCCTTCAGGTGCTCATCTGAGGAACTGCTTGATGTGTCTCCAAAGTCATTAAACCAAGAAAGACTCCTCAATTCCCATGGGACTAATAACAAACCAGGTTCCTCTCTGCTATCCCTCTACTGCTACAGCTCTATTGCTGGCTCAGCTCTCACAACAAGAGTTCTGTGACTCAAAAAGACAAATCCTTTCTGCAGTTGCACTGGTTGGAGCAACCCATCTCCCTGGACTTTGCTAAGACTGCCCCTGATAGCATGTCCAGCACCACACTGCATGTCTTTGCAAGGGGTATGTGGGCATTGCCAGTCTGGGGAACTTGCTTGCACAGGGTATGCCACATGGGAGCAGGTGCCAGCTGCTGTCGGGGGTTCAGGAAGAAGTCAGTGATCAGTGAAAAAGCCACCCTGGTTGCAGCCAAGATGGGTTTCAAGAGCAACTATTTCCCAAGATGGTCACATTTGAACAGGAGCTGGTAGCTACAGGTCCCCAGCAGCCCTGGTGTGATTTTGGCTGGGGTTCACTCTTGCCAGTGGAAGGAGCAGCCCTGGGGCACCAGCCCAGCTGGGGAAAGTATCTGCCCTCAGCAGATTTGTTTCAGTCATGCTAGGTGTGTGTGTGTGTAATTCATCATCCAAGTGCTTTGTGTCACCAGGTCCTGGTAATTTATTGCAAATCACATGATTTTGGCCCCTCACACAAGTGGATTTGCGATGACGCGAAAAGCTGCAGCTGTCTTCAGTGCTTCCCTGCAGTGAGCTGAAGAGCTCAAGTGCCTTGAGGCCAGTGCTGACGACTCCTTTTTCAGCCCTGGGTCATTTTTCTGGCCCTCCTTTGAACTCTCTTTGGTATTTTCACATCCTTCTTGAAACTGAGATTTTGGAGCTAGCTTTGCCAGCAAGGTGAGGTAAAATCACTGCTGTCCCCTCACCTCCTGTAGATGTTGGAGGGACACAGTGGTCCCCACACTGCCCTGGAGGCATTGTCTGTGCTGAAATACTGCACCCTCAGCCGTAATCACCTCATACTTTGCAGAACAGCTCACCCTAAATCACTGCTGACTGTCTTACCCATCCCATGGCACCTGCATAGTTTTTATCAGAAAAGCTGTGTACCCTTAGCTGGGCTAGAAGATCACAAAACATAGCCAACATTTTCAGAGAGACAATCACCTGTCCTTGTGCCCAGCTTGGGAGATGCTGAATGGCACAGCTCTGCCCATGAGCCATCATGGCAGGAGCCTGGGGCTCAACGCTCCCAGCTCTGCAGACAGTTACAGAGCATCCTTGGGAAGAGCATGTGCTGAGATGTGAAATTTGGCAGCAGCTGGGGCAGGTCATGGAGCTGGGCAGGCTCCCAGGACCCCCACATTACAAACCTTGCTGCTGCTGAGCTTGGAGAGTGGAGGGACACTGATGTCAAAGCAGCACATCCCTGGGGACCACCCAGCCCATAGGGGTGGGTGCTCAGCTGGAGGCTGGAGCTGCTGGTGCCAGCTCCCCATGGAGGCAAGGCCATTGAGAGCCCCCTGCAGAACAGCTCTTGAGATCCATATGGAAATTCTGAGGGCAGACACTGAGAGTCTGGCCTTTATCGCTCCCATAACTTGTGGGTGAAAGCAGCATCTCATCAGTGGAAATATGGAGAGGAGGTGAGAAACCCCAAGAGGACTTCTAGAAAAGACCTAAGAGCCTGAGCTGACAGGTAGCTCAGGAAACCAAACTTAGTTTTAACTCATGACCATGGGGCTAAACACTGAAGTCTGTGCTTATCTTTGTCCTCACTGCAAACTCAAGTAGTTACTCATCTAATGACTCCATTAATCAGGGTGGCTTGCCAGAGAGACAGCAGTACTGTTTCTCTTGCCTGCTGTGAGCCTGAGCAGCACAGGCTGGCACTGCTTCCCTCAGAAGCTTGGTGCAGGCAGGGACATCCACAGGCTGTGGAGCAACCCAACCAGCCAGCAGGGTCGGGGACAGTGGCATGGCCTCATTGACAGCACACAAAAGCAGCATTGAGCAACTGCAGCTCCTCCTCCTTGGGAGCTATGGCCTTGTGGTTGAGCCTTCTCAGGCTACACGAGCCTCTCCCTTCACACTCCCATCTCCTTCGGGGCCCAGAGTTTGCAGAGGAAGCAGTTACCAGGCTGGTGTGGCGCAAAGCCCTGTGGTTTTGGCTGGGAGTAGTAAGAGCAGAGCAGAAAGTGGCTTTTCCTCCAGCATTGTGCCAAAATCTTGCCCAGAAAGTGAGAAGTGTGTCTGATCTCTCTTTGCCAGACCAACTAAGAGCTGATGGAACAGATCAGCTTCTGCTGAACTGGAAAGAGCATGGGGCTGGCAGTCCAATCTGGCTGGTGGGTTTTTGCCTTGTGCTGGTCACTGGTGCCCCCACTGCTTGGTTTTATATGCTGACATTTACCCAAAATGCATGTTAATCAGGGGCTGTGTGAGGGCTCCTCACACACAGGATGGATAACTGACTCTATATGAGATATCTGTACTTCCACCTGCCTATTGTGCCCTGCATCCTGTGGGCCTGGAGACCCCATTCCCAGCTACATGCCCTTCTGGGATGCAAGACGCCATCCTCGTACTATCCTGACTATGCAGGGCTTTTCTTGCTCTTCCCAGGCACTGTGCAGAGCCACAGGGTGCTTGTTCAATAATGGTTTCCTCCTCGCTATGCAGATCAGACCTGGCAGGCAGAGCAAATGCTGGTGCTAGTGTGACTATCACTGCTGGATTTTTGACATTGCCAGCAGGGAGGGGGGATCATCACAATTGCCCTGGGGCACATGGCCCCTCTAGGACCATGTCTGGGCTGTTCAGAGGATGTTTATCCAGAGTGCTCATGTGTGTGAAGGTGCCTCAGCACCCACAGGCAGCACTCAGAGAAGCAGGGCGAGAGGCTCCATCTCCCTAGCATCACCTGGTGTGCCTGCAGCAGCAGCAGGGCCAGAGCCCCGTCCTGCAGAACGGCAGGCGAGGGCCTGAGCCTGCCCTTTCCCTTCCCACACCCCTGCTTCATTTACCACACACCTCCCGGCTTCTGCAGCGGATGAGTGGGGGGCCCTGCCGGCAGCAGCCTCCGTCACCACACAGCCTCACCTCCCTCCCCAGGGCTTGGGGCCCATCCTGTGTGCCGAGCAGGGCCGTGCCCTGCGGGAAAATGTAGTGTGTGGTGACGTAATTAAGGCTGCATCATTTATGCATGTGTGTAGGGTCTGAGCATTTCCTCTTTCGTGAGTGCTTGGCTTCCCCATGCTCCACAGGAGGCTTTAAAATGGGAGCAATACCTCTGGGAAGCTGAGCACCCTCAGCAGTCCCAAAAGCCAGTGTGCCATGAACAAAGGGCAGGGGAGAGTTCTGGTGTGCTCCAGCTCTTTGTAGAGAGTGGGGGAAGAGCCTGCTCCAGAGACATCACCACCCTGTGTGCATCAGCTGGAGCTGGTGTGCAGGCCCACAGCATGGCTGCGCGTTGGTCCATGGGTATGTGCGAGGGTACTCATGCTGCTCTCTGTGCTCTGCAACCCAGCCAAAAGCTGAGCTCCCTTAGAGGGTACCCGTGTCTCTCATCATGGGCAATGTATTCTTCCCTGAATCTCTTTCCTGGAAACATCCATGTCATTATGGCTTGGACTGCACAAAAAAAAGCTCATCCCAAGGCAGACATCTGGCACACAACATTTTCACCCCAACAGCCAAAACTTTGCTAGGCTGCAAGCAGGAGAGCCAGCCTTTCCTGCCCACGCCCGCTGTGAGTAGGGGGGGCTGTTGTGCTGCTGACTGTCCCCTCTGCCCCCAGGACTACTGGCTGTCCCTGCTTTACAAGCGCCTCATTGGTCCCAAGGTGCTGGCGATCCACGTGGCCGGTCTCCAGAGGAAACCCCGGCCCGGCAGAGTCATTCGCGACAAGCTCCGGATTTATGCCCACTGCACCAGCTACCACAAGTAAGTGGAGCAAGGAAGGCTGAGGGTTACGGAGTGGGATAAGTGGTATGCCCAGGAGATGGTGACCAACAAGGACACGCTGGGGCAGGTTGGCTTCCCAGGATGCTCACTCGGGTGCTGCTCTGGCTGCTGTCACAGTGAAGGGAGAGTGCAGCAGTGGCGATGCCTCCGATGAAAGTCGGGGCAAGCCCGCGCCTGGGAACGGGGTTGGCTGGGACTGGTGCAGCGGCCGCCGGGCAGCCTGGGCAGCAGAGATCAAGGGAGTGGATTTCACACGAGGGGCCCCGGTCGGTCGGGTTACCCGCCAGGCCGCGCTGCCGGGGAGCCTGGCCTGGTTATTGTTTCGCTGATAAGGTCTTTGAAAGCACCTCAGCGAGCCGGGGGGGCGGCCATCTCCTCCGCGGACACAAGTTGCTATTGTGGACGGGGAGAGACTGTTTCTTTACACAGTCCAGATGCTTTCAACATGCCTCCAGCTCGGTAGGAAACCTTGTCCAGTAACTGACAGGTGCAAAGTGCTTTATAGCCTTTGTTTGGGGCTGCCTGATTAGGCAGGGACAGAGGATCAGTGTCTGGACCTGTCTGTCAGGTGCCTGGAGTGGCAGGGGTGGATGCCACTCACACACAAAGCTCCCCTCCGTTCTCAGCCTCTTCCTTGCAAGGTTGTGGGGGTCGGGGGGGGCTGTCCTGGGACTGACACTCTGTCCTGGACCATCCCCACTCTGGACACTGTTGCAGCATCCTCCCGAGCCATGTCACTGCTGGCTGAAGAGGGGATTTGAAAGGTGTCACCACAGAACCAGGCTTGATGGGAAGGTGGCATGCCCCTGTGAAGGGGCAGCAGGATAGTGAATCTGGATCTCTGCACGAGGCCAGTTCTTGCAGAGACCCCCAAGCCCCTTCTTGGAGGTGATGCTCCCTGGGGACACGGCAGTGCAGCCTTCATCTCCACTCTCCCCTTTGCAGTCACAACTATGTCCGGGGATCCATCACCCTTTACATCATCAATCTGCATCGCTCCCGGAAGAAAATCAAGCTGGCAGGGACGCTGCGGGACAAGATGGTCCACCAGTACCTGCTGCAGCCCTATGGCAAGGACGGGCTCCACTCCAAGTGAGTTTGATGCTGGTAGCTGGGACTGTCACCACTGTCGCATCCTCAGTCCTACTGCATTGACTCTCTCCTGGTCCCACAGGTCGGTCCAGCTCAACGGGCAGCCGCTGGCCATGGTGGATGACGGGACTCTCCCCGAGCTGAAGCCTCGCCCGCTGCGGGCCGGCCGCACCCTGGTCATCCCCCCGCTGACTATGAGCTTCTACGTGGTGAAGAATGTGAACGCGCTGGCCTGTCGGTACCGATAGCCTGCGGCCCACAATGGACTTGCCAGCCCCGCTCTTGCCCCTGTGCACTGCCCAGGTCACGCTGCCTCCTTGGCAGCCCACGCAGCCTCGCCGTGGGGCCGTGTTGGGCAGCTCCACTCCATGTCCTCATCATCGCCCCTAGGATGTCCTCCACCTTGGCACCGCTCCTGCCCCGTGACCGCAGATTTCCAAATGCCCTGGCCACCATCCCGCCAGAGCAGTGCGACAGCCAATTTGCAGGGCCTGCCACCATCTGTCCCGCGAGCTGCGAGAAGCACCGGGCGCTAATGCCCACTGGCTGCAGGGAGGGTTGGGGTGCTGAGCCCCGGTATATCCCGGGCCGAACACCCTCCCCGACCCCCGGGTCCTGCTGTCCCTCGGCATGACCCCTCCAGCAGCCGGACCCCCTTCCCCGGAGGTGGGCAGTGCTCCGGTGCAGCAAGCGCATGGAAGCAGCTCCCTCTACTGCCGCCGGAATGCCGCCAGCCGGCC
>WEKY01007147.1:571813-584254 GCA_013390045.1 Picathartes gymnocephalus
GCTGAGCGCGTGGGCGCGGCGGTCACGCGCGGCGGAGCAGGAAGCGGCGCGGGGCGGGTGGAGCCGCCCGGTCCCGGTGCCCGCGGTCCCGGTGTCCCCCTCGCCGCGGGTCATGCGCTGCGTCCTGATCGCCAGCACCGCGGCCGAGCTGCTCTTCTACTGGGCCGATGCCGCCTTCCTCCGCCGGCTGCGGGCGTCCCACGCCGGGCAGGTGGGGCGGGACGGGACGGCGCGGGTGCGAGGAAGGGAGCCTGGGGAGCGCGGTCGCGCGTGGGTGCTGACCGGGAGTGTGTGGCGCAGGGCCCGGCGCTGGAGGACAGCCTCAACACCCTCTTCGCCCCCCTCATCATTTCCTGCGGCGCGCTGCTGGAGAAGCTCTCCGACACCTACACCTGCTTCGCCACCGAGGGCGGGCGGCACCTCCACGTCCTGCACACGGTAGGACCAGCACCGGGAACCAGGGACCCCTGGCCGGCCCCCGCCTGACCCCGCTGCCGTTTGCAGTTCGGGGACTGCCTGTACATCGCAGTGAACGGCGACGGGACGCAGAGCGAGGACGACCTGCGCCGGACGCTCTTCGTGCTGCGGCGCTTGGTGGAGGCTCACTGTGGCCTCGTCACGCTCGACTCGCACCTCATACGCAAGGAGTGAGCGCTCACAGCCGCCGCCACAGGCTGGCATGTCGGGTTGCTGGGGTGGCTGCCCTGAGGTGCCTTCATGCAGCACCGGGGTGTGGGAGCGGATGTTTCCAGCTGGGAACTCCCCTTTGCAGCAGGACCCCCTGCCTGCTGGGCTGCAGCTGGGTGTTGGCGTGTCAGTCCCATGCGAGGAGCTGGGTTTTGGTGTGTCTGTCCCACGCAGGGAGGTGACAGCCACCTATGAGTTTACACTCTGTGATGGCTGCAGGTTGCGGCCGGCTGATTCGGAGCAGCGGGAGCGTGTGTGGAGCCTGCTGCGGGGCCTGCTGGAGACCTACAGCCACCTGCGGGAGGAGGACCAGAGCTTTGCAGTGGAGGTGCCAGTGCTCTGGGGTGTCCCTCACTTTTGGGGTGTTTCAGGGGTGGGAGGCTGCGTGGAGTCCCAGGATGTGGGAAAAGGCAGTGGGCTGGGGACTTTAGGGCAGCTCCCTGGAGCAGTGGAAGCTCAGACCTGCCCCTAGGACTGCAAGGCTGGGTCTGAGGGAGTTCAGGAGCCTTCCCTACTCCTGCACCCCAGGCCATGGAGCGGCTGATCCATCCTCAGCTGTGTGAGCAGTGCATCGAGTTCCTGGAGCGACAAGTGGTACAGTACATCAATGCCAGCCCCGAGCGTGGCGGGGATGAAGTGGGCCATGCCTTCCTCCTGGTACACACCAAGCTGCTGGCCTTCTACTCCAGGTGCGCCCAGCCCCACCACCCTCGCCGGAGCAGCCATTTGTCCTCCCAGCTGACCCTTTCCTTCTCTGGCCTGCAGCCGCAACGCCAGCTCCATCCGCCCAGCTGACCTGCTTGTCCTCATCCTCCTGGTTCAGGACCTGTACCCCAGTCAGAGTGTCGAGGAGGAGCTTGGCCCACAGGTGCTTCAGAGCAGGATTGGGGGCACAGCAAGTCAGGGTGCTCCCATGGAGTGATGCCTTGACAGCTGGGGCTTAGGGTTTTTTTCCCTCTTTTTGCAAGCCCACAGCAGGGAATGTTCTCTCTCAGGGACCCAAGAGAAGTGAGAGCATCCCTGTGAGTGGCCCTGGATCCCATGGAGCTGCAGAGAAGGACTCAGATGACCAAGTGAGTCCTTGAGATCAGGAGCTGCAGGGTGGGATGCTGGAAGGACTGCCTGCATCACTGGTCTTGCTGACCAATTCATTTTTGCTGGCAGGACACAGATGATCTCTCTGTGCCTGAGGTCTACTACACACCTGAGCCCTCACCAGGCAGGCACAGTACAGGTGAGTGCCCAGCTGGGCAGCAGCCATGCCCCACAGCCCCAGCCCTGCAGAGGCTCTAGGGCTCTGAGTGGGGCTGGAAGGGTGCCCGGCCATGTTCTCTGCAGGCAGCGAGAGCTGGTCAGAGGGTGCTGAGATGCTGAGCATCGGGGAGGTGGATGCTGCAGATGTCCAGGTGAGCACGGAGTCCTGCAACGCCTCCCAGCTCCACACCTCACCAGCCTGTCCCGGTGCCCCTTACGGTTTCTGGTCCTTGTCACTCGTCTCTTGCTGTGCTGCAGCTGTGGATGCCCTGCGTCCCCCATGTTGTGACAGCTCTGATCTCCTTCTCTGAGGCATTGCTTACAATGAGCTGTCAGCAGAGAGGGACCAGGGCTGCCTCAGAGCAGTCCAGTGTCTCCCTCTGCTGCCGTTGGGCTTTTTGGGCTGCTTCCCTGATGGATGCTGACACTGCAAGCAAACACTGGCCTCGGTTTAAGGCATTTGCAACCTTTGTCTTTGCCACAGTCTTTGTCTTTTCTGCTGAGCCTTTGGGTCCCTGGGCACTTTCCTCACTGCTGATCTTTTGCTACATGGCCCCTCCAGCTCCTTTGATTCTGTCATGCCTGGTTGCAGCTTTCAGGGCAATGCTTCATCCCTACAGAGCATCCTTGGTGCAAGCTGTCTCATCCCTAGAGGGGACTGAGCATTTCCCCTGTCTTCCCAGATGGCAGAGGACTTGCTCCAGACCTTGGGGCCTCTGGTCCCTGAAGCTTCAAACCCCAGAAGGATCTTTCTGGATGCCAGCCTACGGGAAGGTTACTGCCCCTTGCTGCCACACACCATGCACTGCCTCCCTCTCTGGCCAGGCATCTCCCTTGTGCTGCTCACCAAGGTGAGCTGCCAATGAGGTGAGGGAAGCTGTGTTGGATTGAGTCCTGCCTGACCCCCTCTTCCTTCCCTGGCAGGGCCCCATGACCCAGGTGGCCGTCACCTTGTACCAACTGCTGGATGGTTTCTTGGTGCTGGAGAAGAAGCTGGAAGAGGGACCAGAGGTGGGAGTAGCACGCTCCTACCCATTCCTCGCTGAGCTGCGGCAGCGCATGGACAAATTTGTGAAGAAGCTGAGTGGACAGGACATCCAGGTGGGAGTGGGGACATGAGGACCCTGTCCTGTTGTTTCTACAGCCTGACACAGTCCTGTCTCTTTCTAGTTGCAGAACACCTGGTTGGACTTCAAGAACAAGATATTTTCACGGAGTGAACCTGGGAGCTCCCTGGAGTGAGTAGGGGGAAGCCAGGGAAAGTCTCCAGGACAGTGAGGGAGCTTTCCCAGCCTGGGGACCAGCACAGCTGTCCCTGCAATGCTGGAGACCCAGTGTCCAAACTTGGCCCTGTCTGTGTCCCCTGGCTCAGGCTGCTGCAGTCGGTGGCCAACGTGAAGCGGCAGCTCTGCTCTGTGTACCGCCAGCTCTTCCTGACCTCTGCTGGCCACAGCCTGTCCCAAGGGCTGCGGGACCGTGCTCAGAAGCTGATGAGGTGAGTGCATGGGGAGGGTCAGCATCCCTAGGGGACTGCCCCACATCCAGCTGTGCTGGGGCTTGTGGATCCTGGCCTCTCACCGTGCCTCTTCTCGGCAGGGAGAAGCTGCTGGACTGGCGGGACTTCCTGCTGGTGAAGAGCAGGCGCAACATCACCATGGTGTCATACCCATCTCTGCAGCTGGGAACCCAGCCTGGCAAGGGAACATCCCTGAGGGGGTAGCAGATGTGGGAGTGGGACCCTGTCTTCTGGCACTGGGAACAAGGGGAGGAATGTAGTGGGCAAAGGTGGTTTCCCCAAGGCTTAGGGGTTGTCCTAGAAGGACACCAAAGTTGTTGGACACCCTTAACCCATCCCACATACCTGGAGGACTTTCCTGGTCTGGTGCACTTCATCTATGTGGACCGCACAGCTGGACAAATGATGGCACCATCACTCAGTGTGACAGAGAAGTCCAGCTCAGAGCTGGGCAAGGGTCCCCTGGCCACCTTCATCAAGAGAAAGGTACTACTCATGGGGTAGGTGTAGGATGGGAACCACAGAAGAGGGTGGAAATTGGAGGGGTTTCTGCTCAGGCTTCAGGTGCCCCTTGTGCCCCAGGTCTGGTCCCTGATCACACTGGCCCGGCGATACCTACAGAAGGGCTATACGACACTGATGCTGCAGGATGGTGACTACTGCTGCTCCTACTTCCTCTGGTTTGAGAATGAGATGGTATGTGGGGCCAGGAAGGGGCTGAGCCCCTCTTTCCCTGGGGCAGGGAGCAGGGCTGTAGGCACAGCCAGCTCTGACTCCTCGGTGGTCCCATCCCAGCTCCTGCCCTCTGCTGTCATTTCTCCACAGGGCTACAAGCTGGAGATGATAGAGGTACCAGTCCTGTCTGATGATTCTGCTCCCATTGGGATGCTTGCAGGGGACTACTACAGGTGAGCAGTTGCCAGTCATGTGGTTTGGCACCAGGGCTCAAAGGTTTGATGGCACAGACGTCCCTGTGAGTGATGCCAGGATGTCACTGCAGGGTGGTACCAGTGTTGTGGTGTCTCTAGGGTTGCACCAGCCCATCTCCTGTCTAGTGCCACGGTTTTGCTGTGTCCTTGCAAAGTACTTTATAGAGGGAAGGTGGTTAGAAAGGGGTTGCCTGTGCGTGCTGTACCTACCAAGCCCCTGTCTTCTCCTCCCCAGGAAGTTGCTGCGTTATTACAGCAAGAACCAGCAGGCAGAGGTAGTGAAGTGCTACGAGCTGCTGACAGTGCACCTGGGCATCATCCCCTCTGAGCTCGTGGTCCAGCAGGCCTGTGACTTGGCCCGGCGCCTCTGGGAGCCATCCCGCATCCCTCTGCTCTGAGCTGCCTCCAGCCACCTTGGGGCCAAGATTAAAGTGGGTGTGCGGGTGTCCCCAGAGCCTGGGTTGCTTTCTCAGTGTCTGTGTGTCATGCCGTGGGTTGTGCCTGCAGGCAGCGACAGGCAACCTTCCCATCCTCCATCCTGGCCAGGGCTGGCACTGTCCCTTTTCCTGCTCCCCATGGTTTTCACTGCCACCCGGCAGCCTCTGGGGACAGGCAGAGAGCGGGGCCAAGAGGTTGTTGGCAAATCACTGTCTTGCTGAAAAGTGCATTTCCAGGGCAGGATTTACGGTGTTAGCTTGGCATTGCTGCCAGGCTTTGGCCAGAGATCAAGATAGTGTAGCCAAACCTGAAGTGGAGCAATGGTCTAGGATGCATCCCCCTTCTTCCTTATCCCCAAATGTGGGGTGTGGGGTCCTCAGAGGTTTGGCGGGCTCTGGGGAGGTGCAGCCCGTCCTGCACCCCCTTCCCTGCACCCAGGCTTCCAGGCAGCAGTTAGCCACAGCTCTGAGCTTAGCTGGGAACAGCCAGTAAATCCTGAGGCAGCTTATGTGTCTCCCAGGCACGTCTGGGCTCAGAGCACGTCCAGACCTCAAGTACAGCTGGGAATGGGGCCAGCCCCAAGAGACTCAGGCAGCCACTGCCCCTTGTTGCTCCCATGCCACTCGCTGGAGCTGGGGTTAGCAATTCAGGGAGCACTGGACCATGACAGGGCCTTTGCCCCATCCTGCTGAGCCGAAATTTGCCCTGCTGAGCAATAGTGCTGGATTCAGAGCCAAGCTCATCCCCAAGCTGTCTCTTTTCCTGCTGCTTTCAGGGCTGTGCTTGGGGCTTGCCTGGTCGAGGCGAGGGCCAAACTGCCTTTGTCCTGCCGTGCTTGGCCCATCACCCCAGCCACGTGCCTCCGGATCAACACTGGAGCAGAACAGGAGCTGGGGGAGGGGGACTCTCAGGCTCCCGCCTGCCTGCTCAGCACCTTCCTGAGTACAGGCTGGGGAGCTCCTGGCTCCCTGCTGAGCCCCAGGCAGGATCTGTCCCCTTCTCAGCACTGGGGCTTGTCTCTGACTCCGCTGCAAGCTCCCAGCAACACTGTGCCAGGGTCAGCGCCTCGCTGGGGACAGCACCAGCGGGGCAGCGCTCGGCTAGTGCCCCTGTCCTGACCAGCCTCCCCGCCTCCTCAAGGCGTTCCCTGCCCTGGCCCCCGTCCCCTCCCTGTTCCCGGAAGCCCTGGGAAAAGTTCCGCTGTGAAGGTAAAGTCCAGGCTGCCGGACGCGGGGCAGCCATGGCCGGGCGCTGCGGGGCGATGGCAGCCGGGCTCCGGAGACGACTGAGTCTGGTCTGCTCTTCCCGCTGGCGGCAGGGCTGGCATCTGTCCCTGGGGCCGTCAGGAGCGCGTTTGGCCCATGCCGGGGCTGCAGCCCGGCTGCAGCGGGAATACGACGCGGTGGTGATCGGGGCAGGTAACAGAGCAAGGCAGCAAGAGTCGAGCTGCGGGGAGCTGGGGGGACCCCCATCTGCCCTCCCCCCAGGGCAGGTGGCAGAGGAGCAGGCAGGTGGGGAGCACAGTGGTGCTGGACGCATTGCAAACCCCCAGACTGCTCCTCATGCCAGGGAGGACACAGGGGTCTGGCACAAATGGCAGCCCCCAGCATGCAGAGCACTGTTGGAGCATCTGCCTTGAGCACTTCTCTCCCCCTCTACTGCACCATTAGGGCCAGGGCTGTAGGGCCGGGGGAGGATGCTCCTTGTCACCTGTGTCTAGAGCCTGTTATTGGGGTGGCTGTGACAGCCCTATGCCCCAGGCATGGCAGGGTGCCCTATGCTGTGGGCCCATCACCAACACGGGGCTCTGCTCACCTCCCTCTCTTCTTGCAGGGCACAACGGGCTGGTGGCAGTGAGTACCAACAGTGGCATGCTGCCTCTCCTCCACCCACAGGGGACAGCAGGGGACTGGGTCTGCGCTGCGGGCAAGGGAGGGCTTTGATGGCAGTGTCCATGAGGCTGGGGCTCCCACAGGCCCTCCCTAGTGAGGGGGGCACCATGTGCAAGAGGGTGCTCATGTTGACGATGACATCCCAGCTGGAGGGATGGGCAGTGTGTGCCATGCTCCCCACAGGCTGCCTACCTGCAGCAAGTGGGGCTGCGCACAGCTGTGCTGGAGAAACGTCACGTGCTGGGCGGCGCGGCCGTCACGGAGGAGATCGTGCCAGGTACCCCTGCATGCCCCTTGTACCCCCGGCCCTGGCCAGCCCTGCTGGTGGACATCCCCCACCACCCCACACATTCCAGGGTTCAAGTTCTCCCGGGCATCATATCTGCTCAGCCTGCTGCGACCACAAATCTACGCGGATCTGGAGCTGCAGGTACTGGCACCCATCCTTTGCTGGGCTGCTGGCAACTCCTAGCATGCAAGCAGGGGGATCCTGCTGCCAAGTTGTCCCTGCAGGGTGGGTCCTGCAGTGGGGACATCCCTGTCTTGCAGCGGCATGGTCTGAAGGTGCTCCCACGGGACCCCTACTCCTTCACCCCGCTGCTAGAGGACAGGAGCCCTCCTCGCTCGCTTCTGCTGGGACATGACATGGCCCAGACTCAGCAGCAGATTGCTCAGTTCTCCCAGAAGGATGCCCAGGTACCACCAGAGATAGGCAGCTGGCACAGCAAAACTCACGAGGGGCTGCCCTGCCTCTGGAGCAGCAGGGATGCTCCTGGATGGGGGGTATCCATTGCATCCACCATGGTGCAGTCCTTGTTGTCCCCCCTCTGTCCCCTTCCAGGCCTATCCTGAGTATGAGGCGTTCATGGAGCGCATGGTAATGGCCCTTGACCCACTGCTGGATGCCCCTCCAGTGGATACAGCTGCCCTGGGGAAGGGTTCCCTGCTGCAGCAGCTCATGAACCTGCGAACCCTGAAGCCCTTGCTGCAGGCAGGTACATCTGGGATGCCAGGGAACCCCAATAGCAAGGGGTGTTTGCCAGCACCTGGGATGGGCAATGCAGAGCCTCCTCAGGAGCCCCAACTGGGCTGGCAGGCTCTGGTAGCCTTGCTTACCTTGGTTCTGCTGACTGACCTCCAAACACAGCTGGGCACCAGTAGCCAGCCCTGGGACAGCCATGCAGGTCTCACACCACCTCTCCACCCGCAGGGCTGGCACTGGGGCGGCAGCTGCCCCGCTATTACGAGGTGCTCACAGCCCCCATCTCCAAGGTGCGTGCTGGCAGTGGCGGTATGGAAGCACCCACTGCCTCTCTTGCCTGCCAGGGTGCTGCAGCAGCTCCCCACCGCAAGCCTGGCATGCTCTCTTTCTCCTGGGCCAGATCCTGGATCACTGGTTTGAGTCAGAACCCCTGAAGGCAACTCTGGCTACTGATGCGGTGATTGGAGCCATGGCCAGCCCACGCACCCCTGGCAGTGGGTGAGGGTCCCTTCCCCCTGGGGCTCATGCCTGCACTGTCCCCCCTTGCCATGCTTTGTGCTTGGCTCCACTGCACACCAGTACCCCATGCCCTGCCCCCGCCTCTCCCTCCTGCTGCCTGCTCAGCTTTGCCAGGGTGCCTCAGGGGTTAGTGCTGGGCTGCCCCACAACCCTGCCATATGGCTCTCCTGAGTGGCCCCACCTATCCCTTGGCTGTTTGGACACCTCTGTCCCCGGGTTGGGCTGAGTCATGGCTGATGTGTGCTCCCTGTAACTGAGTTGACATCCCATGAGCTGGCATGGTCCCATCTGTGGGGGCTGTGGCACGATCCTCACTACCCATGCAGTGGACAGACCCATCCCTCAGCGAGCAGCTAACCTGAGGTCCTGCTACCCCAGGTACGTGCTGTTGCACCATGTCATGGGTGAGCTGGAGGGACGGCGGGGTGCCTGGGGCTACGTGGCAGGTGGGATGGGAGCCCTGTCCCAAGCCATTGCCCAGGCAGCGACTGCCCGGGGAGCCCACATCTTCACTGAGAAGGTATGGGGTGTCTGGGAGAGGGGAGCTGCTTGGCCATGCCTGCAGACAGCAGGGATGCTCTTGGTAAAGTCTTGTTCCCTGCATGTGCCCAGGCAGTGTGCCATGTGCTGCTGGGCAGGGATGGGGAGGCACAGGGTGTCATGCTGCAGGATGGGACAGAGGTGAGAAGCAAACTGGTGCTGTCCAATGCCTCCCCCCAAATCACCTTCCTGGAACTCATTCCTCAGGTACAGAGTGCATGGGGCTGGTGGAGGCTTGGCGTGTTGGAATCCCCCCACCCACACTGCCCCTTGTAGCCAGCCTCTGCACCACTATATTCCACCCCAGGAGCAACTGCCAAAGGATTTTGTCCAGCGGATCCGGCAGGTTGACACACGCTCCCCTGTCACCAAGATCAATGGTAGGTACCAGCAAGGACACTTCCGCTGCCATCCTGCTGGAGGAACGCTGGTGCCAGGCTCAGCAAGAGGCTGCACCCCGCTTCCTCCATCTCCCCATCCCGTGCCCAGTGGCGGTGGATCGGCTGCCCAGCTTCCTGGCTGCCCCCAATGCCCGCGACGGCCAGCCCCTGCCCCACCACCAGTGCTCCATACATCTCAACTGCGAGGGCACCCAGCTCCTGCATCAGGCATTCACTGAGGCCACCCAGGGGCACCCCTCCAGCAGGTAGGAGCCTGTACTGGCACACCTTGGTGCACTGGGGAAGGGACAGGACCGTCACGGCAGTGGGTGCTGGGGGAAGAGGAGTGGAGTGGCTGGGTCCCCCTCTGCCTACCCAGTGTACTGCTCCCCCAGGCCCATGATCGAGCTCTGCATTCCCTCAGCGCTGGACCCAGGGCTGGCCCCTGCGGGCTGCCATGTCGTGTCCCTCTTCACTCAGTACACCCCGTCCACGCTGGCAGGTGGTCGGTCCTGGGATGAACAGGCCAGAAATGCATATGCAGACAAAGGTACGTCATGCACTCACAGACCCTGGTAGCACCCATGGGCAGAGCTGCCCTGGAGCTGCACAAGAGCTTGCTACCATGTCCCCCAGGCTGCCCATCAGTAGTCCCTTCATCTTTCTCTAGTATTTGACTGCATCGAAGACTATGCCCCAGGGTTCAAGGCATCCGTCATTGGCAGGGACGTCCTGACGCCGCCAGACCTGGAGAGGATCTTCGGGCTG
Organism: Picathartes gymnocephalus; assembly: GCA_013390045.1. Lineage (NCBI taxonomy): Eukaryota > Metazoa > Chordata > Aves > Passeriformes > Picathartidae > Picathartes > Picathartes gymnocephalus. Next base: position 581,719 of record WEKY01007147.1, read on the forward strand.
CCCGGTGGAGTGGGTACCATGCGTGTCAACTCTGAGCATTGCTCTGGTGCCAGTGCTAGTGGGCACACAGGCCTGGGCCAGGCACAGCCAGCTCACGCAGAGTTCTGTTGGCAGAACATCTTCCATGGAGGGATGTCTCTGGACCAGCTGTACTTTGCCCGGCCAGCACCATGCTACTCTGGCTACCGGTCCCCAATTCCTGGCTTGTACCTGTGTGGGAGTGGAGCCCACCCTGGTGAGCAGAGCTGAGAGCCAGGACCCTCCTGGAGGCCTGCAGAAGGAAGGAAGGGGGATATGGAAGAGGTGCACCACCATTCCCCATTTCTGCTTTCTTGCAGGAGGAGGAGTGATGGGAGCAGCAGGACGCAATGCCGCCCAGGTGGCTATCAAGGATTTCAGGCACCTCTGATGAGATTGGTGAAACTCACTTCACCAACACAGGGTTGCAACAGCAGCAAGCCTTATTGATGCCGTGCAGAACCCTGCCCATCCCCAACTTGCTTCCCCAGCACCTCAGGGCAGCAGCATCTCCCTAGAACTGGGTGCAGACTTGCAGGTCCCTTGTGCTCCCAGCTGCTACCATCACCTTGAACAGGTGGCTATTCCCAGCCTGCCACAACCCAGCCTTCCCTCAGTGCCTCCTGGACCCTGCATGACCATGGCAAGCCTCACTTGGCCCCTGCCTGTGACGATGGAAATAAACCCTGGCCCGGGCTCTGTCATGAGCACTCTCAGTGTTTTTTGAGCAATTCATGCAGCTCCCACTGTGCCATCCACACTTGCTGGTGATGCAGCCTTGGGGGGGCTGCCAGACAGGCAGGCACATTTCAGGGTAGTGAACAGGGACAAACAGCCCCTCACCCTCTCCTCTGCTTGTTGATGCAGGCTCAGGTGCATGCACAGCTGTTTGTATGGAGCCCCCCAGCTCTGGGCAGGTCCAGACCATCCTAAGGACTTAGAACAAGCAAGGAAACTGCTTTGGTACCTGAAGTCCCCAGCTGTCCTCAGTCCCCCGGCTCTTGGTGGCTGTGTGTACAGAAGACACGTGCGCAGCAGCTCAGAAACCACAGGAGCCGGGACTGGCAGCTGCCCCCTCGTGCCTCACACATGCTCCTATTCCCGGCGGAAGCTGCCTGCACGTGTTCTGGCCCCGTCCCTCCATCCCCAGGGCAGATGTTCCCTGCTGGCCACTCCTCAGCCGCAGCAGGCGCGGGGTGTGGCCCTCACCCGGGCTGCTGCCGGGACCCGCTGGCTGCAGATTACAGAGCTCACATCCTCTCCCTGCCCTCTTCCTTCCCCAGACAATGCTACCAATTCAGGCGCCCGCCTCGCCTCCTGCCGGGCCCTAAATACGGTGCTGACAGGGTGAGCTGCTGCACCTGAGCTGGCTGAATCAATATTGACCGGCCAGGAATAGCCCCACAGCCCTCTGAGAATAGCCCCGCACGCCCGGCCGCCGCCCACAGCTTCCCGCGCAGGGGGCTGCCCTGCTGCTGGACGCGTATTTTTAGCTGCTGCCACTGCTGGCTGCCCGGGACTGCAGGTGCTGGCACCAAGTGAGCCCTGAGGGAGATGAAGGGCTCATTGGCTGACACCTCAGGGCAAAGGGGGACACCTCCAGCCCGCCACGATCACACGAGCGGCAGGACACAGTGTCCGCACTGCTGCGAGATGAGGCTGGCACGTCCCAGATGTGGGAGAGCCCACCAGCCCCCTCATTTCTCTCTCTTCTTGCTGTCTCCAGGAGCAGAGGCAGAGCTGGGAGCGTGACCCAGCACCCGCCTGCCCTGCACCCCTGCCAGCATCTGCCGGGGGAGGAGCTCGGGGGAAGCTCCTGGCCTCACACTTAAGCAATTGAGCTCCAAAACGTCGAGACGAATGAGTCACGGACTCCACTGCTGGCCCCAACTCTGCCCTTCCCCAGGGATTTTCGTGTCCCCCGTTCTGGGGCTGGCCAGGGACCCATATGGCAGCAGAGGCTTCAGGTCATGCCCTGATCTCGGCCAAGATAGAGGGCTGGGATGAGGGTTCCCTGCGAGAGGGTCCCAGAGTTTTGCATCCCTGCACACGTAGAGGTGCCGGAGGTCCTTACGAGACGTGGCGATGAGTTCACGGGCTATTCCCGGCCGTGTTGATCCTGGCTCCTCCCGGCAGGATCCGGCTGCTTAGACTCCAAACAAACAGCACGGTGGCTACCGGCACATTCCTGGCCAGTCCCTGGGCACGGCCGGGGCACTGGGCTTCCTGTTTATCCCCATCCCACGGCGGGGCACGGCGGGAGTGTGGGCAGCAGGGTGCCCCGGGGATTGGCGGCACCCCAAGCCGGAGGTTGCTCCCGGGGCAAGTCGGGGGGGTGGGGGGGCATCCCCAGGCTCCACGTCCCACGGAGCCGGGCTACGCCTGAGGACCCTTACAGCCAGCCTGGTTCAGGGATGGCGCAGGTGATGCCCCAAGCCCTGAGAGAACTGTGCTCCGGGCTCACGGTACCATCCCATAGCCTGCCGTAGTCTCTGTGCCCCCCGAGTCCTGGCCCCAC
>WEKY01007147.1:584274-603745 GCA_013390045.1 Picathartes gymnocephalus
TGCAGCACCTCCAGGCATCCTATGCCTGTGTGCCCCGTAAACCACTGCGGGAGTGGGAAGGTGCAAGGAGTGTCCCTAGCATAGCAGTTCGTCATCTCCAGAAAGTCCATGCTCTGCCTGGCTGGGGGACAGCACAATGAGGGGAGCATCCCTGACCGAGGGCATTGGGACTCGGGGGAGGTCCAGTCTCACGGCAGGTAGGGACTGTCCGGGGTAGCTCAGATTCCCCCGGTTGGTAGAAGGACAAGCTCTGAGGCAGGAACAGGTTTGCCCCAGTGTGCAGTGTGGCAGAGTAGGGCCGGGGGTGGGCAGGGAGCAGGGCTGGGCTCCGGACCAGNGCTCCGGACCAGAGGCGGGGAGGCGGGGGGCCCCCCCGGGTCGGCCCACCCCGCCGCACCATAAAAGCGGCTGCAGGCGGTGCTCGGCGGGAGGCAGGAGCTGCGGGAGCCACCGCCGCGAGCGTTACCTCTGCGTCCCCTCGCCACCACCGTGTCCCTGGCGACCGCCTGCCCCGCACCGCTGCCGGTCCGGCACCGCCATCCCTTTGCCAGGGTGAGTGCCGGGGGTGGCCCCGGGAGGGGAGGTCTGAGCATCTGGAGGGGAGTCAGCAATTCCACCAGTGCTCTGAATGAGGATGAAGGGGAAGAGGTGAGGTGACAGGGACCGGGCTGTGTGCGGGATAGGGAGGAACTCTGGTGTTCTGTAGAGAATCTAGGTGGAGGATAAAAAGGGGGTCTGTGGGGCCCTCACCCATGTCCCGAAGCATGGGGCAGACAGGAAGCAGCAAGAGGACAGGGCAATGTTCGTGGAGCTGCCCATGGCTGTCTGTGCCTGAAAGGGCTGTGTCAGAGCTGGGTGACCTGGTGAAGGGTGTAGGGCTGGGTTATGCTGTGAGTATGGCAGGGACCAGCCCATGAATCTCCCACAGCATAGGGACAGGGACATGACCCCAGTGCAAGAGGGCATGATATCCTTCCACCATTGCCCAGGTCCTGGGGCACAGGGGGGCTGCAGCTGGACCCTCACTCTGCTACGGTCCCCAAGGGCTCATTGTTGGGCTGTTCCCAGGCATCTCACCCACAGAACCATGACGGTGATGCCAACTGGCCCAAGTCATGTCCTGCTGGTGCTGCTGCTGTGCTGGGTGGCCCCCAGCAGGCAGGAACCGGCCCCGGTGCAGCTGCGGCTTGGGGGACCACGGGGGCCAGCTGGAGAGGGCCGCCTGGAGGTGCTGTACCAGGGGCGCTGGGGCACCGTGTGCGATGACGGCTTCGACTTCCATGCGGCCACCGTGGCCTGCCGACAGCTGGGTTACACTGCAACCATCACCTGGACCCATAGTGCCACCTACGGCCAAGGGGAAGGTAGGGGGCAGGTGGGAAATGGGGGGCGGGGGGTCCTGACGAGGGCAGTGTGCTCCCCGCTGGCTGTGGGAGCCTGCCCACAGGGCTGTGGGTGTAGACAGCTTGCGGGACACTCTGGATGGGACCTGTGATGCTGTGTCCCCAGGCCCCATCTGGCTGGACAACGTGCGGTGTGGGGGCAGCGAAGGCTCCCTGGCAGAGTGTGTCCACAATGGCTGGGGCATCAGTGACTGCCACCATGGTGAGGATGCTGGTGTGGTGTGCTCAGGACAGCGCCTGCCTGGCAACGCCTCCCAGGCTACCACCTCTGGTCACCTGGGAGAGGTGAGTGGGCGCCCATGGCATTCCCCTGGGCCCAGCAGGGTACTCCAGGGCAGCTGGAGCAGGTCACACTAGCCCTTCCCCTGGCCCCTTTTCTGTACAACCTGCCCTGGATGCTGGATCCCCATACCTACCCCATGCCCACTGTGGCAGGTGCCGGGGCTAACCCTGGAGGAGGTGCGGCTCAAGCCCATCCTGGCACGGGCCAAGCTGAGCATGCCAGTGATGGAGGGTGCTGTGGAGGTGAAGCACAATGGGCGCTGGAGGCAGGTGTGCGATGCCAACTGGACCAGGAACAACAGCCGCGTGGTCTGCGGGATGCTGGGCTTCCCGCGGGAGAAGCACGTCAACACCAGCTTCTACCGGTAGGGACGTGGGAGACACGCACTGCACCTGGGCATGTGGGGCAGGTGCCTGGCTGGACGCACTGTGGGGACAAGAGAAAGTCAGAGAAGGCCTCCACATATGGGTGTGCGAGGTGCTGGTATGGCCTGGCCATGCCTGGATCCCCTTCTTGCGCCTTTGACAAGGGTCAGAGTTGGGCTTAGCAGCATCCAGAGGTCTGTGGGGATGGTCACCATCATGGCTGGCAAAGTGTGGGAGAAAGGAGAGGAAAGACAAGTGTCCCTTGATCCCTCCCATCCAGTCTCAGCCTGGGGCTATAAATACAGCCCATAATGACCCCCTACTGATGCCAGGAGTCACACAGTCCCGCTGGGACACATGGTACAGACGGGCTTGGCACAGTAATTGCCAGTGGGGAGAGAACATGACGTACCATGGGGTCTCCATCTCCTGCTGGGGAGGGCAGAAATGATGGGGCAGGGGGTCCAGAGTCGTGCAGTGACAGAATACTCTCTCACCTCCTGGCTCTCCACACCATCAGAAAGCTCTGGAACAGAAAGCTGAAGGACCCCAACTCCAGGTAGGCACCTCGGGTGGGCACCCAGCATAAGCATTGGGTGAGGGAGAGTCTCTGGCACCCGAGCTGACCCTGGCCCTGCTCCTCTCCCTCGGCAGCCTGAAGACCCTCAGCCAGAAGAACAGCTTCTGGGTACACAAGGTGCGGTGTCAGGGCTCAGAGCCCCACCTGGCCCGCTGCCCTGTGCAGGTGGCCCCACCAACCCCTAAACAGCACGCCTGCCCCCACGGCATGCACGCCATTGTCAGCTGTCTCCCTGGCCCTGCCTTCCAGAAGGGCACAGGCAAGGGCAAGAAAAAGACCACCCCAGGAAAGGTGAGCCTTTGCAGAGTTCCACACCCTCTCCCACTGACAGACCTAGAGATGAGCAGCACTCAGCCACCCCATTTGCACTTGAGGAGGGGGCTGGCTGTGTCCTGGGGTTGCTGACTGGCTGCTCCCCTTACCCAGGTGCTCCCAGTGCGGCTGCGGGCAGGCACCCACGCTGGTGAGGGCCGGGTGGAGGTGCTACGCCATGGGCAGTGGGGCACCGTGTGTGACAAGCAGTGGGACCTGGCTGCAGCCAGTGTGGTGTGCCGGCAGCTGGGCTACGGGACAGCAAAGCAGGCCCTGGTGGGAGCCCGGATGGGACAAGGTGAGGCGGGTGCTACAGCACGGACTTGGGAAACCTCTGGGCTTGTATTGGTATGATGGGGAAATCAGTTGGTTTAATTTGTCCTGCTGGAGTATCCTGGGATGCTCAGGCAGCTCTAGCCTGCCCTGGGATGAGGCTACCCTGTCCGCTCCTGCCATGGACAGCCCCATTCCCACAGAGAATGCTCAGACCAGGGGAAGGAAGATGAGAGTCCTGCACCAGGACGGTCATGGAGCAGGGAGCAGTGGCCCTTCCTGTGCTTTAGGTCTGGGGCCCATCCATATGAGCCATGTACGGTGCACTGGCCATGAGCGCTCCCTGGGCGAGTGTCGCTTCCAGGATGCTGAGCAGAACGGGTGTCAGCACGAGGCTGATGCTGCTGTCCGCTGCCACATGCCCTACATGGACTTCAAGAGCCAGGTGAGCCCCTGCTTCCTTCCCAGAGCCTGCTGAACCCCAGCCCCATTGCACAGTCCCTGCTCCCCAAGCTCTGTGCCCAGGGTGGATGCTCAGAGTGGCCCTGGGATGACACAGAGGATGGGGGGACAGAGAGCAGCACCCTGCTGGGGTTCTGCAGGATGATTTGGTGGCAAAAGTGGTCTTGCAGGGAGGAAAGGAGGAAGAGGAAGATGAGGGAGATGTTCAGCAGAATGTGTGGGGCTGCTTGTCCCATTGCAGCGCAGGGTGGGAGAGCTGGGGGTCTGCACCACATTCCAGCTCAGCCCCTCTCTGCCAACAGGTGCGGCTGGCTGGGGGCCGCAGCCCCGAGGAAGGCGTGGTGGAGGTGCTGGTGCCAGTGCAGGGGCGGCTGCAGTGGGGTGCAGTGTGCGGTGCACAGTGGGGCCTCAACGAGGCCATGGTGGTCTGCAGGCAGCTGGGGCTGGGCTTTGCCAGCCATGCCCTCCAGGTGAGTGGGGAACCACCTTGGGGCCAGGACTGCAGGGGTCCTGCAGGATGGATAGTGTGAGCGTGGCGTGGCCAGGGGCTCTGGGATGGGATGGTGGGGGGACAAATCCTGGTGGCAGTGTGAGGGCAGGGGAGGCAGGTGGGTGCTGGCAGGGGCTGCAAGGGCTGGTCCAAGCACTGTGCTCCTCCTCTGTTCAGGAGACGTGGTACTGGGCAGGCAGCCCCGATGCCAGCCGGGTTGTGATGAGCGGGGTGCGCTGTGCCGGCACCGAGCTGGCTCTCCAGCAGTGCCAGCGCCATGGCCCTGTCCACTGTCCCAGCGGCGGGGGACGCTTCTCAGCAGGGGTCACCTGCACTGCCCGTGAGTAGCAGGAGCCCATGGGGTATTGCTGGGAGGGGGGACACCCCTTCTCCTGTAGGAGAGCAGGGGATCACCTTCTCAATCCCCACTGATCCCCACCCTGCCAGACGCCCCAGACCTGGTGATGAACGCGCAGCTGGTGCAGGAGACGGCCTACCTGGAGGACCGGCCCCTGGGGCTGCTGTACTGTGCCCATGAGGAGCGCTGCCTCTCCCGCTCTGCTGACAACATGCAGTGGCCCTATGGCCACCGCCGCCTCCTTCGCTTCTCCTCCCAGATCCACAACCTGGGAAGAGCTGATTTCCGACCGAGGATGGGGCGTCATGCCTGGACATGGCACCAGTGCCACCGGTGAGTGGCCCATAGGCAGAGGCTGGCAGAGAGCTGCCCCCTCCTTGGGCCAGGCAGGGCATGGTGGCACCCGTCCCCAAGAGGCTGTCCCACCCAGGGTAATTAACAGCGTCTGAGCCAGCACTGTCATTACGGCTTTATTTGGCTTCAGAGTTGTAATTTGCTGAGTCCCTGGGTGCTGCCCTGACGGAAGCTCTGCCGGGGTTGCCTGGGCCAGCCGCGTGCTCCCTGGCCGGGCACAGGTCCTGTGCTCAGCCCCTGTCCCCACAGACACTTCCACAGCATCGAGGTCTTTACCCACTATGATCTGCTGACACTCAACGGCTCCAAGGTGGCCGAGGGGCACAAGGCCAGCTTTTGCCTGGAAGACACCAACTGCCCCGAAGGTAGGTGCTGGCTGCAGAGAGGTGCTGACAGTGAGCTCCCGTTCTGCTCCCCACAAAGGGGCTCTGTCTGTGCCTGCCTCGCCTCCCCTCCTTCCTGCAGGTCTGCAGCGACGCTTTGCCTGTGCCAACTTTGGTGAGCAGGGGGTGAGTGTGGGGTGCTGGGACACCTACCGCCATGACATCGACTGCCAGTGGATTGACATCACCGATGTGCCACCAGGCAGCTACACCTTCCAGGTATGGGGATTCAGGGGTGGGAGGTCCCCTCCATGAGCAGCACAGCATTCCTCAGCCTGCACGTCGGGGTGCTGCTCTGTACCCGGCTGTGCATGCCACAGCCCTGCCTGGCCAGGGCATAGCAGAGGTGCTCCCAGCCCTGCTCCTTGCCCTCCCCAGGTGGTTGTGAACCCCAAGCATGAGGTGACTGAGTCGGACTTCTCCAACAACGTGATGAGGTGCCAGTGCAAGTATGATGGGCAGCGTGTCTGGATGCACGGCTGCCACACAAGTAAGGAGGGACGGGAGCATAGGGGCTGTGGCGGGCAGGGTGAGGGAACTGATGAGACTGAGGGTGCCACAGGTTTCTTGTGCGCCCACACGCCCACCCACCCCCACAACATCGCTCTCCCCAGGTGATGCCTATGGTGCCGACGTGGTGAGCGATCTGGAGAGACAGGAGCGCCTGGCCAACAACCTCGTGTGAACCCTTGGCATTGACACGGTCCCAGCAGCGCCACGGGAGACTCCGACTGCCGCGCCCCAGCCCCTGTGCCCGGGCAGCACCGGACTGAGCTCAGGGACTTGCAGACTTTTGTATTTATTGATGCTGCTGCAGAGGATGGAGATGAGCGCCAGGGCCGGCAGGGAGTGTCAGGGAGTGCCTAGCCCCATGCTGCCAGCGGGACTTGAAAGGGTGGCCCAAGTACCACAGCAGCCCTCACGTCCACAGCCCCAGGGCCCCCCAGGACAACTACCTCAGCCTGCCCAACCCCCCTTGCTCCAGCAGATTCAGGACAGTCCCCACCCACCCATGCACCAGTCCTGTCTTCAATAAAGGTTCTGTGAGATGGGAGCAGGGCGCTGTGCTGTGGGAGAGGGGGTTCTCCCTTATCAATCCCACCATCACCTCCTCCTTTCCCTGCACTCTTTCCCATTAGGATCATGAAGCCAGTCCCCAACTGGGAACAACTTGTTCTAGGCAACGTGCCCCCAGTCAGGCAGTGTCCCCAGCATGCCAGCCAGGGCCACCATCTCTCTGGCTGTCTGCATGTGGGTGGCATCAAGCAGCTCTGGTTTGCCATCAGTGGTCCCCACAGGCCAGGGCACCCTGGCCCTGAACTGGCTAACCCTGTGCATACAAAAGGGCCCAGCCAGCTCTGTGGCAGCACGGGCTGGCAGCCAGCCCACCAGCCACTGTGTCTGCAGCTGACATGCTGGGCTTTCCCAGGCTGTCCTGGCAGCTTCCCAGACATGGGAGCAGTGGTAGGGCCACTCTGTCCCTCAAAGCCCTTGCTCCCAGGCACAGGGTGGGGACACAGGGTACACTGTGCCCTTGCTCTCTGTTTCTTACCTCCCATGGTTTCTATCTTTTTTCTTACAGCAGGAAATAAAAGGGAATGTCACCAACACACTCTGTACTGTCTGTTCTCTAGATCGCCAGCCACGGGACAGTGCCACCCCACTCCTTGCATACCTCTGTCCATTCCTGCCTCGCTGGCAGGCAGCAGCCCAGGGTGAGGGGCTGTCAGCACCCACCTTGGCCCAGGACAAGTCAGGCTGCACCCACACGTGATGGTCCCTGCACGCGGAGTTGCTGCTGGGAACTGCGGTGATGCACTGGAGGGGCCCGAGGCCAGAGACCGTGGCAAGGCACGTGCTGGTGGAGGCTCACTCGGCCAGGGTCGGGGTTTGAGGGATGCCGGGTGGCGGGGAAGATGTTTTCCACATGAGAGCAGCTTTGTGCCCTGAAATTTCCACCGGCCAAGCCACGAGCATCCGGGAACAGCAGCCGAGATGGCTCCCAGCTGGCAGTGCTGCCGGATGGTGCAGGGGCAGGCAGCCACCGCCACGGGGTCATGACCAGCTCCACTGCTGCCAAGCTGGGGGACAGCCAGGGGACACAGGGCAGCCACATGAGCTCTTCAGCGACCAAAAACATGCAAACTGCTGGCAGTGGTGGCAGAAAAGCACCATCCCCATCCTCACTTCCTGTGAAAGGCCCCAAAACCTCAAGAGTCTGCAGAGCTACAGGGTGGGAGTGCTGGGGCACATAGGGCTGTTTTTCAGGTGCTGAGAGATGATGCCAAGCAGAGCCAAAGGCAGGTCCCAGCTGCCAGCCTCCGCCCGGGGGCAGGGCAGGAAGCCCCCAGCCCACCATGGCCGGCAGCGTGGCCACATCACAGCCCCGTGTGGGGCCAGGAACATGGCCCTGCCCATGCTCTGACAAGGGCCCTGCTGTTCAGGGCTGCAGCTGCTCCGCGGAAGTAAACAGGGTCCCTGCCAGCACATTCCTGCCTGCCGTCCTGCCCGATCTCTCCTGCCTGCACATCCCCCACTCCCGCTGGGGACACCCAGCACCTGGGAGGGGCGGACATCCCCCCAGCGGTGCGGACCATGCGCAGCTGCCCCCAGCACGCACACCCTGCCCTGGTATGAAGGGAACGGGGAGCCACCACCCAGGCAAGCAAATAAAATAAATGGCATTTATTGGCAAAATAAAGAACAGAAACTCTCACTCACAAGGCCCTGCCAGGTGGCCAGGGCTGCCCCACACTGCCCCCCATGCTCTCTGCTGAGCTCCCTGCATCCTGCTGTTGCTGGCAGCCTTGGGGGTTCTGCCCTGGGCAGGGTGGGCAGTGCTGCCTGACAGCAACAGCATCCCCACAGCACCAACCAGCCTACATACTGCTCAGCCCTTCCGGTGAAACAGCCAGGCCAGTGCTTTTGGACGCAGAGCAGAATCCGTCCCAGCTCTGAGACACAGAGTGCTCTGCCTGCCTGCAGAGAGGGACATGGGCTGAAAGTGCAGCCTCCTGGCTCAGTCCCGGCCCTCCCAGGCATCCTCCCGCTGCTTGTTCTCCAGGCGCTTCCTCTCTGCAGAGACAAGAGGGTCAATGCCACACCCCTACCATCGCATCTCCCTGTGGAGGTGGCTGCAGCCCACCCTGGTGCAGCCTCCTCCCAGCTCAGCACCCTGTGAGAAGGAGCATGCATGAGGAAGGGCCCTCCCCTATACTGCAACCCCTCCAGGCATCCAAAACTCACCTTGAGCTTCTTGCAGCTTCCTCCGCTCAGCATCTCGCTGGGCTGGTGTCTGGTTGCTCCGTACCCCCAGGGCACCAATCACCAGCCGCCTGGCCAGGACAGCTGATGTTTCAGGGCGCTCCTTGGCTGGCTGCAGGTACTCTGGGAAGATGAGGGACGTTAGTGGGGCGTTCTGGGAGGGACAGGATGGCCGGCACAGCTGTGGAGCCGTGCTGGCTGCCCCGTCCCCCCCCCCAGTTATCAGGATGATGTTGCAGCACAAGCACGATGGCATAAGTTGGCACAGGGCAGCATCACTTACCAGCATATGCCCTGGCTTTGGCTTTAGAGGCGCGGGTGCCCTGGGAGAGTGGGCGTGTCTTCACCATCAGGTGCTTGGTGCTGAGGGCGTCTCGTGCTGCAGGAAGAGAGCAGCATGTCCACGTGCAGGGTCAGCCCCATGCCCAGGGTCTGGCTGTGAGAGAGGGATGCCTCCTCTCTGCCCATCCCCAGCTGAACCAGCAGCAGTACCTGTTATGGGGCTGGAGAAGATGCCCAGGGCGTGCGTATCATCCACCCACTTAATATCAAAGCCTTTTTTCCTGCCGAAGAGAGGGAAGGTCAGCGAGGCATCGGCACCTGATGGGCAGCTGTCTGGAGCAGAGCCCAGGCAGGGAACCCCAGCACTGGGGACAGACCGCTGGCAGACTCACTGATAGCTGCAGAAGACACGCATCAGATCCTCAGTGCGGAAATCCGAGGGGAAATCGTAGATCTCAATGACGTGCGGCAGCTCATCATCACTGATATCTGGAGCAGCAGGTTCGGCCCCATAGTAGTTGAAGCGAAGTGACTGCTGGCTCTCCTGGTGCTTCTCACCCCCTGAGAGCTGCAGCAGTAGGAGAAGCACAGCACTGAGCAACCCATGCCCACCTGCCCCACAGCAGCTCCCAATCCATGGCAAGTGCTCCCCAGAAAGTTGTCCAGGCCCCTGCAGCCTACCCCAGCACTGCAGATGGATTCATGGCGCTGAGAATTAGGAGTTATCAACCAGGGTTCTCATACCATGCACTTGCTTTTCCCATTGCCAGCATCCCTTCACTTGCCATGCTCTGTGGCCCTGTCAGGGACATTGTAGGAATGGCAGGGGTGAAACTGCACATGCATCTCCAAGCACACTCCTCCTTCCACAGTGGTGTGATGACCTGAAATACCTTTGGGGAAGAACAAGGAGCAGGACAGCAACACCAGGAGGAAAGACTGATGTCTCTGCCACATGGAAGCACCAGGCTCAGCATGCTCTGGCTGTAGCACATGCATTGGAGCAGCCCATCAGCACCCCAGATGCCAAGATGAAAAAGACAGTGCTTCACTGAGGAGCAAGATCTGCTGGTTAATCACCTGTGCACCTAAAAATTTATGGTTTATTTCTCATTTGAATTTGTCTGACTTCACTTTCCAGCTGGCAGTTCTTGTTCTGCCTCTTTGCTGGATTAAAGAGCCCTCAGTTCCTGGTCTCCTCCCCATCACAGCACTTACTAATGTTAATCAAGTCCCTTCTCAATCTTCTTGATAAAACAGGTTGTGCACCTTTAGTACCTCACAGCGGGGCACTTTCTCCAGCCCTAAAAGATGATGGCTGTAGAGCTTTTCTACCTTGAGCATTTTTCAACCTTTATTTTAAAACATGGACAGGAGCCTTCTACTGCCACAACAGAGGGGTGCAGCCAGCTCCTATTTCCCTCTGTCCCACAGCATTGCCGGTGCCAGTTGGTCCCCCTACACCATGTTCTGCCCAGTGCGCCACCCTGCATTCCTTGCCAAATCCTTGCTTTTCAAACCACACTGTGCCAGTGTCCAAGGGGATTCACTGCCCTGCTTCAGCTGAGGCACCAGGCCGGGTGCAGTCCAAAGCCACTGGCAGCTCCCCTGTTCCCCCTGGAGCATGGGGCTGGCATGATGCCAGGAAATGGGTACATAACTCAGGCGGGTTCCCACCCTGATCCCATAAGCGATCATAGCAGAGCACACCACGGCTGCAAGGTTAGAGTCCATAAATCCCAGCCAGCTCAGTCGATAAAAAGTGCTCATTCCGACAATTTTATGGGGAAGATGGATTCACGGCAGGTAAGGGGGTGCTGCCACAGTGTCTGGATGCCGGCTGAGGGTAGAGCTGAGTTATGGAGCTCACGGGACAGGCCAGCACTGCCAGCAGAGCCTCCTGCACTGCCAGCAGAGCCTCCTGCCCTGTCATCATCCCCCATGCAGGGCAGCACACTCATCAGGCACCCTGCGCCTCCTCGGGGAAACAAGGGAGCCATTCCCAGGAAGGATAAAGCCCTGCAGTGCTGCTTGAGGGAGCAGAGCACTCAGGTAGTGCCAGGCACCGGGAAGATGATTAGAGAGCAGGAGCACAGAGTGCCAGAGCAGTCCTTGACCTTCACAAATCACCAAGTGTGGCGGGGCAGGAAGGACAGGAGCCGTCTGGCAGCAGGGCTCAGCCACGCGGCGGGCACGGCTCAACAGGTCCCCAGCACTGCCAGCCCAGCACGCGGCGTGCCAGCAGCTCCCCAGCCATGGGGCAGGGCAGGGACTGGGAGCCATGGTACAGTCCCCAGCCCTGGCAGGCGTCCTGGGGAGGGCTCACTGATGGAAGGACAGATGACAGGGAAAATATGAAGCCTGTTCATCACATTTTGCTGCTCTCTAAAGCCAGAGCAAGTGAGAGGGGTCTGTGGCTGCTCGCTTACACCACAGCCCTGGGCACACATGCACCGCAGCCCCTGCCATGCTGCACTGCCTGACGGACAGTCCAGAGAGCCTGCGAGGAAATGGTTGCAGTACTTAATTATTCTGTGTTCAAACTGATTTCTACGCTGAATTTGTCTGGTTTCAGCTTCCAGCCAATGGTGCTCACTATGGTGTTTTTTTCCTGCTAGATTAAAGAGCCGTCCACTATCAGAAACCTCTCTTCCACACAGAACGTCATAAATCTTGCTCTCTGCCAGCTATCTGCATTGCATAAGGATTCGGTTACGAGGAAGATGTTACTAATTTTCTTGTTCTTTTTGTTAATTAACAACAGCTCCATCTTCCCGAGAGCCTGCGCCCTCCCCAGGCAGCTCTATCCACCTGCTGGGAGCTCAGAGGGCTCAGGAAGCACGAGGCTCCATGTGGAAATCTGCAGGGGACAAAGATGGCAACTTTTGATAGATCCCTATTTCAGGTTCTTTTTCCCCCATTTTGGAAAGCTCCCTGGAAAGCTCAAACTTGTCTCAGAGCTTGTGCATGGGGGAGCCAATACAGAGTGAGAACCTGTACTGCACAGCACAACTTTGCCCACAGCATCCTGTGGCTGCACCATAACAGGGATCCTCCCTGACCTTCCTCCCCCGAGGATGAAGCCACACCCATGGCATCAGCCCACAGAAAGCCAATGCCACCTGCACCAGCTGCCGCAGAGCAGCAGTGCTGTCATGCTCGCACCAGCATGCACCACAACCTCCCATCTGCAGGGTGGGGGACAGTGGCTCAGGGGAGCACAGCCAGGCAAGGATGGGAACACCCAACGCCCTTGCACATCCCCCCAAATGCGAGCCCTGTGTGTCCCACCCACTGTCTCATGCCAGGCACCAAGAGGACACATCAGCCCAAGGAAGGCCTTGCAGACAAGGTGGGATTCGTGCCCCTCAGTAAGTGTGCTCTTGAGTTAATCTCATCCCTTCATGGACGCTGTTATCGAGGCACCACCCACCACTTCACACCGTGCTTCCAGCCAGGAGGGAAGACAGACGCTGGATGTAACAATATTAACGCTGTTTGTTTCTTCAGGTACATTAATGCCATTTGGAAAATTACCAGTTTGACGCTACTGATTTAAAATGCAATAAGAGATATCCAGCCTTGCTGCAGGAGCAGAGCTTTCCTCGTGAATGGCAGCAAAACGGTGTGGGTCCTGGCACTAAGCAGCCAACTGTAGTAAATTCAGCAGCATGTGTGCAGGAGGGAATGGCAATGAGCCACAGCTGATTAAGAAGCCTGAGTTTCGAGGAAACATCCCGTTGCTATTTCAATGGGATCCCATACGTCTCAGCCCCTTTCTTTATCACCAGCCCTGGTTTCATGAGGGTGCAGTTGCAGTTTACAGCACTTCAGCGGGTTTTACGGGGTGCACTTTATGTACCACAGAGGGACGATCATCTCAGCCTTCACCAGCAATGCAGGATGGGATGGGACAGATGGGGCAAGATGGAGATCCCAGGTATTTTGGCACCACAGGGGAAGACTGGCTCTAAGAGCAGGCAGCAGGCAGCACAGCCAGCTAGGCTATGCCCTGGGTGCCGCCCACCCACCCCATGGACTCACCTCAGAGAACACAGAAACAGACATCCCCCACATCCCAGCGGGCACCAGTCACCATCCCTGCAAATCTCCACAAATACTGGCTTGTAGGAAGTACCTCCTCCAGCAGGCGTGGGTCCAGGCAGTCCCCATCATCGTTGAACAGCACATCCCAGCTCTCCTCGGCACCCGGACTGGTCTGGCTCAGGGTTTCAGTACTGGCACTGGTCTCTCCTTCCTTTGGGGAGCTGCTGTGGAGACCTCTCTCTTCTTTCTCGGCCTCCTGGTGCTTCTGCAGTGAGCCCACATTCTCATCTGGCCTGGCCAGCTCCCTGGCCCAGGATGCAGGCGAGATCCCCTCGATGCCATGGCACAGCAGCTCTAGGGGCAGTGGGGGCTCACAGCTTTCCAGAGGTGCTCCCTCCCACAGGCTGCCCTCAGCCCCAGCGCTGCTGTCTGTGCAGGCAGAAGTGCTGCCTGGTTCCTCTACAGCAGGCACCAGGTCACCCTCCCCACTGGGATCCCCAGCACCAGCAGTGCACTCCTCCATGACAGGAGGGAGCTGCGATGGGCTGCCCATGCCCTGCCGTGGAGTGGTCCCCCCTGGGAGTACAGGAACATCACTCATGCTATCCCTCAAGAACACAGGGTCATAGCTGGCTCCTGGTGCACACAAGGTGCCCTCCCCAGGAAGCTCAGCCCTGCCTCCGCACATCCCCTCTTCCTCCAGTACCCCAGTGGCACAACCCTTGGTCTGCTCTGCCAGGACAGACCTCTCCTCCTCCCTGGCTTTCAGACCCTCTGTCTCCCCCACCGACCGAGGCACCCTGCCGTGGTTGCCCACCCCTGCTGACTGCAGGACAGCCTCTCCCAAGCTTTGGGAGAGCTCCCCAGCTGGATGTGGGGTGCTGTCCCCCAAGTGCTCAAACATGCCACTCACACCTGTCTGACAAACCAGCGTTGGGCTAGCAGCAGGGGCTGGGCTAGTGGGGCCATCCCCAGGCTCGGGGGTAGCCTTCACAGCCCCAGCCTGGGCACTCAGTGGGGATGGAGGGTCAGATTCAATCCTTATCATCCTGTGGCTGTGGCTGAGCTCTGCGGGTCCTTCATGAGATGCTTTGTCCTGCGTGTTCCAGGGCTGAGCAACAGCTGGATCTGGGCATGGCTCACACGTGCTGGGTGATGCCTCCAGGCTTTCCAGTGCAATGGGGCAGCTGCCTCCCGTCCTGTGGCTGTGCCTGGCAGAGGCTGTCCGCAGCTCCTTTGGGCCAGCATCCACCTTGTTCTCCCTCCTTGCCGCTCTGGCTGCCTGTGATCTGGCACGGGGGCTTCGCCTCTGCCCCTCGTCACTGGCCCCACCAGAGTCCTGCAGCAGGCGGTGGTTCTCAGGCTCCCTGTGGTGCCCAACCCGAGTGTCACCTGCCGCTCGTGCCTCTCTCTCCCGCCGTGCTTTGGGCACATAGAGGGCCATGTCGGGCTTCCTGCGGCGTGTCCGGCTGCCCTCCGCCTCCTGCTGCATGGTGCCACCACTGCCTGCCAAGGAGAGAACAGCGTCACCGTCCCGCCCACAGCCCAGCAGCCCCAGAGCTGAGTGCACCGTGGGCAGCCCCTGCCTAGGGCACTGAGTCGGGGTCCCAGCACCCACCCTTGCTCCCTCAGTGGCTGGCAGACAGTGATGGATTGTGGAGCCCCAAGGCTGCCTCGCAGTAGCGTATCTGCAGACAGGATTTGGGGCCTGGAGCACCCCACAGCCCTACAGCCTTTGGTGGGGCATATCCAGCTTGGGGGAAGCAGGGAAATCCTGAGAGAATCACTGAGGCACCTGGTCCACTCTGGCAGCTGCTACCTCGAACCCTTCAGCCCAAGGGTGTGCAGTGTCTGCAGCTGAAGCAGAACGCTGAGACCATGCTCTATTCAGGCATCAAAAACCACAGAGGCAGCCACAGAACAACAGAAAGCAAACCCCAGCACAGGGATACCCTGGCGCAGGACCATGGCATGCTGCAGCCCTGCTCACCTGCTGCCCCGTCCCAACAGAGATTTATTTTTCATCATCTTTGGCAGAAGCAGGCACGCTGCAAACGGCCAGGCCCCCCTGCCCCTATAAATATGCATCAGACAGGGTTTATGGAGACGGATGGTGCGGGGGGCTGCACTGTGGTTGAGGGGAAGGCAGAGTGGGGCTGGGCTGGGGCCCCATGATTAATCACTGCCCACTCCGTTTAGGGGGATTCATCACAGGCCACTGTCAGGTAAATCACTGGAAAAACACCTCTTCAGTAATTAATGTGAAGTGACGGATGGACAGCCCCTGGGCCCATTAATCTGGACCATCAGCGCCGACCGAGATTATGAATGTCAGGATGCATAAACTGCCGGCAGATCAATAGGGCCAGGAACCCATCCAAGGCTCTCATTTCCGAGGCACCTCCGGTACATTAGCCTCCCCTCCACACAGCCCCTGACCGAGGCGCGAATGCTCTCCGTGGCCCCTCACCAACAGCCAGCAGTGGTGCCGGGAAGGCGAGGGGAGACCAACCACTGGCTGGAAAGTGGCTGGGGCTGCCCATGCCACACGGCATCATCCCCTCTTCCTGATGGATGGACGGACCATTGCCTTGGCATGATGGATGAGTCTCTCATGGCTCTCTGGAAACCACTGGAAAAGCCCAGCAGGGCAGTAACCCCAGCATGACCGTGGTGCCCGTGCCTGCACCTCATGCTGCAAAGGTGGGCAGGAACACGAGGTGCAGGCACGGGCGCCGTGGTGATGCTGAGCACCATCCCAGGGCTGCCCCAACCATTTTTCTGTCTCCATAGCTCTTGTCATTTTTTTCCCCCTCTTTGATACACTAATTTTGCTGGCAGAACGATCCCCTTTATCTTTATCGACCGCAAGAAAGGAATGTATCCTACAAACCTTCCAAGGACTGGATTAGTCATTTTTCAACACTGAGGCATTATACATTTTCTCACCGAGTGGCAGCCCGAGTGCCAGAGGGGAGGGGGCACTGGAAGCCCCCCTGGCACCAGCATTTCAAACCACAGATAGCTTCCAACTGCACTGAAGCATGTTCCGCTAAAGGACTTTTCCCAGCCAAGCCCAGAGTCTCAGCCTGTGGCTCATCACTGAATGTCTTGTGGGGGCCAGCCATCTCTCCAGGCTCTCCTTCCTGACAATTTCCAGCACGAGGAGCAACCAAAAGCAGCACTGCTCCATGCACATCCCATGTCACCTCCAAGAGCCTTTGCACATAGGATTTATAGGTTCCTCAAAAGCTTGCCATTCACCTTGCCTCACCCTCCAAAGCAGATGGTGCAGCATTAGCCAGACGGCTGGTGCTGGGAGCATCCTCTCCCTGCACAGCTTTGCCTCTGCCTGCCACACACTGCTGGGGAAGAGCTGCTTCCTGCAGCCTGGAAAGAACCACAGCAAGGTGGTAGATGACCCACACTGGCAGGGATGCCGCAGCACTTTGTTTTTTCCGCACAGGGCAGCACAGCTCCTGCCCCCAGCCTATTACACACTTCATCGATGCCACAGCCACAGGTCGGCACTGGCTGATTTCATGCTCCAAGAGGCAGAGCAATGGCCCTGGCTTTGGGTCTCATTCACACTACACTAGGCAGGGCAACCCTGCCACTTCCAGAATCTGGGACCAAGCTTGCCCCACAAAGACAGGCAGCAACAGGCAGTGCATCCCCAAAAAGACCTATGCTGCCCCAGACGCTGCCCTGTTTTATGGACCTGCCTAGCAAAACAACTCAGCGCTGTGGCACCAAGCAGGGAAAGGCATGGTACCATGGCAAAAGTGGTGATGGGAGCGCTGCCCAGCTGTCTGGCATGTAAAGCCCACCAGCACGGCACAACATAGACTGGCATGGCCAGGAGGACGCTGGATCACCAGCCAGGAGGCAGCCAGAGCTCCCTGAAGGCAAAGGCTCCTCTCACACTGCTCCCAGGAACACACTGCTCACAGGGAGCTTGTGCTCAAGGTGCATGTTTGTGAGGTCTCAGCAAGCTGCCCGGGCACGTGCCAGCTTGTGTTTCTCCTCCAGCCAACATCTGCAGCACACATGGGCAGTGCTTTCTCCCTGATTTGTCTCCCTGTCCTGTCCAGGGAAGAACCCCACAAAACAAAAGCAAGCCAGCCACAGTCCTGCTCAGGGAACCTGGGAACAGGCAGGGATGCTGGGCTGTGGTGCTCATGTGGAGCATGCCAGTTCCTGGAGAAGTGTCAGTGCCACGCAGCACCCTCTCAGCAGGCTGCCGCATTTCCTGGCAGGGAGCTGTATTTTTAGCCTTCGAGGTTTCTAATTCCACTCAATCCATATTCCCATCGATAGAGTAGATAACCTTAAAGCCTTGACAGTGAACAGGGATATACTGGGGGACCAGGAGCCTTGGGGGACCTCACGCAGCCTTGGCATGCAGCTCGCACACCACAATGTCACTCTTTACAGCCTGCAGCAGATTGGGCTCTTTGAAGGGGAAAAAAATAACTACAATAACAAGATTAATGAAAAGGCAGGTACAAGGAGATTCTAAACAGCTCCACTGGGGAACATGCCACTTGCAGGACTCATCCCATGCCAGGCACGTGCCATGGCACACTTACCAACTGCACAACACCAGTCCCTGGCAGCCCGGGCAAGGACTGTCAGAGGTTTAGGCTACCCTGCACCTCTCCTGCTCTCAGCAGAGCTCCTGCCCAGGCCATCTGGCTCAACAGCAGGCAACGGGGCCAGGGAAGGACCTGGATACCTGGCGGAGACAGATAGAGCAAAGACAAGAACACAGAGCCACTGGTACGAGGCGAAGCAAACCATTCAAGGAGTGAAGAGCTGCATTCCATCCAACTCCTGCCTGCAGCCCCGCGGGCTTTAAGACGTCCTGTCCCCTGCTGCCGTCCTGGATGGAAGGGACCTTAGAAAGACACTCTCCAGCAGCCACAGCAAACAGCGGCTATTCAAGGAGGTGGTAAAAGCGTCAAAGGCACTGAGCAAGATTTCAATCGTGCCTTTCACTAGCAATACTCTTAGGAGACACCTGGAATAGATGCTCTTAGGAGATACCTGGAACAAGAGAAGGGGAACATTCCAGACAGGAAGAAGATTTGTAAGTCAATAGGGTCCCCTCACAGCTGCAGGGGGGCAGGGGGGGAAGGAAGGGACAACAAACCAGCATAAGGAGTTAACAGCCAGAATGCTAAGGGGAATACAAAGGACTTTACAAATATACCCAGGCAGAATCAGCACAAAAGTGAAAAGGTCTATTAATAAACAAGGAGGGAGAGAAAAATTAATGATGGCTCAAAAATAAAGATGACTCAAAAGGGAAATATCACTGTTTTTAAACAGAAAAATGCAAATGAGGCAGAGGCCTTGCAAAAACAGCTGCAGGGAAAGCAAAAACAGCATGTCCACACAGACACAGTCACCTGGCTAGCCTGGCCAGTGAAGAGGTGAACCCATTAACCTGCTGACACACAGTGCCGAGAAGAAACCAGGGCCCCGCAGATGGATAGAGCAAACAAGGCACTGATTTTCTCTGCAAGAAAGGACAACAAAATCAGAGCTGAGAACAGGATAAACCCTGTTCCTATCCCTAGTGCAGAACAAAACTGGCAGTTAAAGGAGCCTGCATACCCAACACAATTAATGATGGACACTGGCTTGCCCACAGGTGTTATTTCAGAAGAATCGCTGGACAAAGCTTTTTGATAAGCCAAGCAAGAACCAACTTAGCTGAACTTCAGGGTCTCATTTTACACCATCTCTCAAACTTTTACTTGAATAGTGAATTGTCCTTAAATTTGCAGATGATACTGAGCAGTGAGTTGTTGCAAACACCATCCAGAGTAGAGGCACCATTCAAAGGATCCAAGAAATGTAAGCAGGAAACAAAGCAAGACCCAGCCTGGGAAAATGAAAGTAAAATAACCCAAAGTAGCTACTCAGGGAGCAAGAGCAGCCTGAAAAGCAAGGCCCAGAGCCCTACAGTGCACTTAGACCAGAGAGCAAGTGACTGAGGTGACCACCCCAAAATGTGCAAGAGGCATATCTGGTCACCAGCATCGTGCCATGGGCCACTTTAGGGCTGTGACAGCCCCACAGCAGGCAGCACACAGAACCTCACAGGTGGTGTGAAGGATAGACGAGGATGCCAGGGCAGGCAGCAGGCAGCTATGAAAAGTGTCCAGCACCTGTGAGCACCAGACACCTGTTTTACGAGGCATGGCAGACTGGCGCACCGAGCACCCAGCAATCCGTGTAACTCCCCGGCACTCAAGGGCTGACACATCGCCCTGTGACTCTGTACAGTGGGAAGAGTTATGGGGTCTGCAATGTGCCACGCTATCCAGGTATTCCGGGGGCCGCCTGCCAGCGGACTGGGGGCGGTGGGACTTCAGGTGGGGATCACACAGGGCGTGGGGGGCAGGGCTGGGAGAAGGGATGGGGGACAGGGATGGGACAGGGGATAAGGATCAGGGCTGGGACACCAGGGTGAAGGAGAGCAGGGCAGCGCCGGGACCGGGCAGGGTGCGCACCCCGGGCCGCTGCGCCCCGCTACCGAGAGCCCCGCCGTGCCGTGCCGTGCCGTGCCGTGCCGTGCCGTGCCGCGCCGTGCCGTGCCGCCCG
>WEKY01007147.1:630127-647094 GCA_013390045.1 Picathartes gymnocephalus
CCGGGCGCTGTCCGCGGTGCTGCCGAGCCGAGAGGCGGAGGCGGGCCCGACCGCCCCGTGTGCGCAGCCTCCCGGTCCGCCGCGGCCCGCCCCGAGGCACCGAGGATGGGCGCCTGCCGCCAGCGGCACGGAGCCCCTGGAGGACGCGGCCCCGTTGCTGCGGACGGCGGTATCGGCTGCTCCGGGGCTGGCCCCGGAGAGGGGCTGCGAGGGAGGGCTGCTGCTGTGCGTCCCGGGGGTCTGGCACGGCGAGTGCCGGAGCCCTGATACCTTTGGGGTGCGGCTGTGGCTCCCTGAGGGGAAACTTGGCTGCCGAGGGGATGCTGCCGGGGGTAACAAAGGGCCTGAGCGGCCCTGAGGCTGGCTCGGCAGGGATTTGGGGAGTCGACCGTGGGGCTGGCAGACTGCCGTGCCAAGGGGCCTCATCTGAAGCTGTTTGTTTGCGAAGGAGTTGCAGCTGGTGCTGCGATCAGAGCGCGGGCAGACATCAAAGAGCAGAGCTTACGAATTCCCTGTTATCTCTGCCCATTGACAGCTCAATTAGAGCCGGTAAAATGCCAAACAGGGGGAACAGAGGCTCTCCCGAGGCGAAGAGGGGGGACTCCCAGCTGGGGCTGTGATGGGGCGAGGGATGCAGTAGCTGGGCACAGGGCCCTCGGCAGGCGGGAGAGCAGCCAGCCCTTCCCTCAACACCTGGGCCACGCTGGAGGCCGCACGGGGCCCTGCCGGAACGTCTGGTCTGGCAGCAAACACGGCTCACACAGCTAACACACAGCTAACACAGCTAAAAGACACAGCTAACACACACAGCTAACACACACAGCTAACGCAGCTAAAAGACGCAGCTAACACACAGCTAACACACAGCTAACACACAGCTAACACAGCTGACACAGCTAACACACACAGCTAACACAGCTAACATACAGCTAACACATACAGCTAACACAACTGACACAGCTAACACAGCAAACACAGCATAGCCAGCTGCCTGCAGCACAGGGGTAGCTCTGTCTGACTCTTGCCCCCTGCCCTGAGCACCAGCCCAGGCTTTGGGCAGAGCAAATAGAGGTAGAGCCTTGGGGTGGTTGGTAGACAGCTCAACTTCCCTGGAGCATGGCAGGGTTTGTGACCAAGGGACAAAAGGACACATGCAATCAGGAACCCCAGTTGGAGGGCTCATCTTCCCCACAGACACAAAGCTATGGATCCCGTAGCTTTTGGGGAAACTTGCTGCTCCCATGGTTCAGAGCAACCCTGCAGCCCACACCCCAGAGCAGTGAGGTACACCATGCCCTGACGGTGCCACAAAACCAAAGGATGCCCCCTGAAAGAGTGGTGTGTGTAAAGTCTCCCATGCACCCAAACACATGCACGCACACTGGCACAGGCACTCGTGCATGCACGCAGATGCCCACATCTGCCTGCACATGCCATGCACCCAGGTGCACATGCAAGGTGCTCACACACCTAAGCCTGTCCTCAGATGTCCCCAAACCCTGCATCCCACCTCCTTCCTGTGCTGCATGCCACTGCCACATCAGTGCTCGCCTGCCCGCCTGGCAGGTCCTGCCGGTTGCCATGGCAATTCTGGGCCTGCCAGGAGATGAAGCTTGCTCTCCTATGCTGCAGTGAGGGCCCGAGAGCAGCCGTGGGGATCAGCTCTCCCTGCCACCCCAGGTTCTGCCCATCATCCTGCATCCTGTAGTGTTGCCCCAGGGTTGTCTCCTCTGGCTACATCAACCCAGCCCAGCACAGGACTTTCTGTTCTGGCCTCCATATGCCTCACAGGCCATGGACATGCTGTCTGCATGTGTCAAGGAGTATCCTTTGGTGGGACATCACCCCACCATAAGGAGCCACCTTCTGCCAGCCATACTGCCCAGGACCAAGCCTTGTCCAGTGGCAGGCAGGACTCGGACCTGTCCCAAAGTGCTCCCCATCACCACACAGACCCTGGCCCTGCCTGTAGTGCCTGCAGACCCTGGCATCTCCAGAGCCCACTGGGGTCTGCCAGCTCCCCCGTACAGGGTGTGACATTGTGGGCTTTTCAGTTTTAGCCAGAGCAGGGACAGATCCTGCTGGTTTCCATGCAGAAGGAACAGGCTGGTGCTGCCATGCCATGCCATGCTGTGCTATGGCTTCCAGCAGGGCAGGTCAGAGGTGGAGGGGTGGCTGGCATAGCCAGTGGAATCCCAGGCAGTAGGAGCAGGGACAGCAGGGGCTCAGGGCAGCCTCAGTGTTCTGCGTGGCCCTCTCCAGACCCTTGCAATGTGAGGGGGCCTGGCAGGGCTCTGACCCTTCTGCTCCATCTGCTCGGCCCAAAGGGGCAATTTTTCAGTCTGCCCAGCAGCAGGGATAGGCATGGCTGGTGCCAGAGCTGCCTTTACTCCCCTGCCTAGCTCTTCCTTTGCACCTGGAGTGAGGCAGCTCTGACCTGTCTTGCAGCCAGACCCCACAGATCTCTCCTCACTGCCGGCCCTGGCTAACCTCCCAGAGGCCCTGCCCCTGGCCCCGTGGGACAGACATGAGGCACACTTGGTACCTCTGTGGCCAGCCCTCAACAGACAATGTGCCTGTGCCCATCACACCACAGCAGGCAAGGCCCAGCAGTGCCCCTGCTCCAGCCCCTGCTCTTGGCTCCCAGACCAGGACCAGGGGGTGTCCCTAGTGTGTCTCTGGGTGCATGGTGCTGCACCTCATCCCAGGATCTCAACCCTCCTTGCAGTACAAGAAGGATGACCAGGGACTGTGGAGGAGAACTGGAGCCCTGCAACCAGCCTGGGATCAATCTCTGGGGCTCCATCCTGTACCCACTCCCTGCTGAACCCCTCTCCAGCCTGTCAGAGCTGTCAGCAGCTCCAGTTCTTCTTCAAAGGGGCCACAGAAGGGCCTGGCAGCTGTTCCTCCCAGCACTGGAAGTACTTTCAGTAATGGTGGGGAGCATGAGCTCACCGTCCCAGTGAGGACAACGGTGACATTTGGGAGGCACAAACACAGCATGATTAGCTGATAACCTTTCCTGAGAGATGGCAGGTGTGTGCACCTGGAAGGGAAGAGGGAGGGGGACGAGGCCCCCACACTGTGAGCCTCTGGTAAACAGCTCCAAATGCCCCAGCCTGCCCCTTCACACAGGACATGGAGAGTGCCCAAAACTGGGCTTACTGGCCCTGCAAACTGGGCACCCTGACTGTGGACACTCCTCTGTGGCACCTGCGGTCCAGCTGTGTCCATCCAAAGGGGTGGTTCTAGGACCCCCACTGCACTGGGAGCTCCTGCAGAAGGTGGGGGCAGCCCCCCAGCACAGGAGTCCACAGGCACTGGGAGACACAGCATCCTTCTGCACACAGGCAAGCAGAGGAGGATGTGGTTTCAGAGCAAGGTGCCAAGGTCTGCCATTAGCAAAGGTGCCAGCTGGGAGCAGGGACTGTGTGAGGATTGCTCCCACATCGCGGATGGAGCTGTGGTGGGAGCAGACGTGGTGGGGCGGGGAGGGATAAATAGCACTGCAGAGAAGGACCCCACGCACGGTGCCACGCTGTGAGGGAAAGGGACTCTTCCTCAGAGGGTCTGCACATGCAACATGCGCCCTCCCTGCCCTGCTGAGCAGGACCAAATGCCGGGGGCCAGGATCGGGGTGTCCGGCAGCGAACAGGGAGGGTCTGTGTGCAAGCTGGCAGGAACTGGGCAGGGCCAGGAGGTGCTGGGTGGGGGCTGGGAGGGCGCCAGGGCAGCCTCGGCTCCGCAGCTGGGCCGGGAGCGCTGCCAGCACATTCCTGGGGCTGCCGAGCAGCGGGAGTGTGTGTGGGCGCAGGGCAAGGGCACGGCAATTGCTGACCCTCCCCACTGCCCACCCCGATGGTCCCACATTGCCCCCGGGCAACCTCGACCCCGCGGTGTCCCCAGTCATGCCCCAACCCCCCGCGGCCACTCCCAGGCAGGACCACCCGCACGGAGCCGCGCTGCCAGCCCAGCACTGCCCCCCTGCCAGGGTGCTCTCTCCTGGGAGCTGCTGGACACCATGAGACACGTGTCCCTGCACGGACAGTCCCTGCGTGCCGTCCCCTCCTGGGACACTGCATGACCAGCCCCAGTGCACCATCCTCTCCCAAAGGCCCCTGCTCCGCAATGGGTACAGCCCATGCCCAGCATTGTTGCAGCACAGGAACCAGTACGGGACTGGGACAGGAAGGATGAGAGAATGAGGAAAGAGGAGGATGGGAGGGAGCCCACCCAGCCGATTCAGCCCACCCACCCAGGTCCAGGGGGTGCATCTCTGCTAAGAGAAACCTTTCCTGCTCGGTAGCACCCAAAGCTGCGGCAGGAGACTGGGTGAGGACACAAGGATAGAAAGAGGCGGCCGGGACCCTGCTCAGCTTCTCATTTCCCTGGGAGCCTCCTGCTGCCCTGGCTCGGATCTGCTCTGTGCTACAACCAGGCAAGGATCCTCCAGAGGGGGAGTCCGGAATGTCGAGGGAGCACCCCCAGGGGATGTGCTCTTACCATGCTACCCTGGCTGGCCGTCCCCGAAGTCCCCACTGCAGAGGGAGCAGCCCCCATGGCCCCGCTTCCTGTCTCACTGCTGTGACAAGTGGCACAGGCAGTGACACAAGCGATGGCACAACCAGCTTTCTGGAGTGACAGGAACAAGTGTCAGTCTCACAGACAGTTGCATGGGTGCAGAACGGGGATGTGGGCACTGGAGCAGCCTTGCGCAGACAAGACTCGGGGAACGGTGCCAGCTCCAGCTGTCTTGGGTCCATCCCCTTCTCTGGGGTACAGCCTTCTCTGGGGCATCCTGGGCGGGAAAGGGTTAAGGAAACAACTCGAGTGCAGCGGGGACTCCCCAGAGCAGAGGCACAGTGTCAGCTCGGAGATAAGGCTGACAGGACACCCCACGGCAGAGAGCAGGGGACAGACACGACACCGCTCTTCTGGGGCCAGCCCTGCTCCCCACAGCATGGCCGGGAGGTGACTCAGGGCTCTAATGAAGGCATCATGACAGACGAAGGGACTGAGGCAGCTGGCAGGGAGACCCTTGCTCATCCCCAGCCTCGCCAACCCCCTCACCTTCATCTGGTGGGGTGCCAGCTGGCACAGACTGCTCAACATCCCCAACACCTTCCTGGGAGAAACTGGGGATGTAGATGCCAGACTGGGCTGTGGGACAGGCCAGGCTGAGAGCCAGGAGCAGGTCCATGGTCAAGAGCAGGACAGTGCTGGCAGTGCCATGGGAACAGCCCAAGGCCATGGCACACCCACGACTGTGCTCAGCATCGGCACGCTGGCAGCTCCACCCTGCACACCCAGCCTCCCTCTGCCTCCACCGCCCCACTCCTGCCCCTAGGCCTCACCAACCCCTTCCCAGTCCAGCTCCCATGGCAATTACACCCTGCCCAAACCCATCCATCACGGATTAGCTATTTTCTATCAGCATTTATCTCCAGACAATCTTAGTCCTGCCCTGACAGCCTGATGCCTCGATCACCCTCCCTTCTGCTACCAGGCAGTCCTGATAACAGGCTGCTGTATCTTATCGGGCTCCCCGGCAGTTACACATTAATGGTGCCATCTCCGGGGCTTGGCTGAGGTGGGATGAACCCAGCCCACCCTCGGGCTGGAAGCATCACTGGGTGATGCAGTGATGGGTGCTGAACCCAGCACAGAGGGCATGGGCAAAGCAGACAGCCTACAGGGAAGGGCAGGTTGTGCAGCACTTCCCCAAAGCAGATGGACTGCACCAGGGCTGGGGGGACAGTCCCTGCCCCCAGCCCAGGGCAAAGAGCAGCTGCTATCACTGCCTGCACTGGACTGTTTGCTCTATCGCCCATTAACAGAGCTGCCTTATCCGGTGGGCAGGGGCCAGCGGGAGCCCAAAGCCTGTTGGCCGGGCAGGGGCATCGATCATGGGAAAGGGAGGGGTGCCCCAGATAACCTCTGCAGACAAATGGGTTTCTAATGGGGTCTTATGCCTTGCATCCCCCATCTCCAAGGGAATGGGGGAATGTCAGCCGGATGTGGGGACCCTCACACCACTTGGGTTCAAGCTTTGCCCACAACCTGAGTACAGGCAGAACCTGGGTGCAAGCCCTTTGCTGGAAGGCGCAATCCCAGCTATGGCTGTGCCAGCAGACCATGGACTGCCCAAGGTGCATGATGGTAGAGCCACCCGTGAGGAATAAGGACCCCATGCCCGTGGCATTGCCTTGGTGTTGATGGCACACCTGGCACCTGGGTACACCAGCCCTCTCAAGGCTGCAGCATGAAGCTTCTGGGGTGTCCTCTTCCTTGAACCCCATCACCCCAAGTGTATTTTCGTAGCAGAAAAGAGTGGGGTGGCACAGGGTAGGATCCCGGGTCCCCTGCCCCAGGACAGAGCATGCCTCTGGGGTGCCAGGTGGGAGGGGGGCAGTGGGGCTGGTGAAGAACGGGGGCAACTTGTGGCCACAACACATCGCCATGGGACAGAGGAGACAGCCCTTCTAGAAAGCATCACCCCAGGGGCACGCAGAGCCAGAGTGGGCTGGAGGGGTGCTTGCAGGGGGAGTCCCTGGGAGGGCGAGGGGCATGGAGCACCATATGCCGAGGAGGGAGGGAGGGAGGTGGCAGCGGTGTGGGCAGACTAGGGGGAGCCGGGGGCCAGCCCTGGGGGGCCCGGCAGGCAGAGCAGATTGGCTGCCGGCGAGGTCTCCAACCTCCTTAGAAAGGGCAGCGAGCGTGGGAGGCGCTAAGGGAGTAGGCAGGGTGCCGAGCCACGCTCCCGTCCCGCTCGGCAGCCGCGGCCGGCAGCGGCAGGCGGGCAGCGGCGATGCCGCAGGCGGGCAGCCACCCGGGGTCCCGGGCCACGGCGCTGCTGGCCCTGGCGCTGGCGCTGGCAGGGTCCCTGGGCGGCGGGCAGCACTACGACTACTATGGGTGGCAGCCCGAGAGTCTGCCCCACGGGCGCTTCTACGGGCGGGAGCCGCAGTGCCTCGACATCCCGCCCGACATGCAGCTCTGCCGCGACGTGGGCTACAAGCGCATGCGGCTGCCCAACCTGCTGGAGCACGAGACCATGGCCGAAGCCAAGCAGCAGGCTGGCAGCTGGGTGCCCCTGCTCGCCAAGCAGTGCCACACCGACACCCAGCTCTTCCTCTGCTCCCTCTTCGCCCCTGTCTGCCTCGACCGGCCCGTGTACCCCTGCCGCTCCCTCTGTGAGGTGGTACGTGACTCCTGTGCCCCTGTCATGGAGTCCTACGGCTTCCCCTGGCCTGAGATGCTGCACTGTGGCAAGTTCCCCTCTGACCACGAGCTCTGCATCGCCGTCCAGTTTGGGAACAGCAAAGCCACGCCGCCACCAGGTAAGTGGGAAGGGTACTGTAATGGGATGGGAATGCATGTGGAGCCCCTGCACACCCATCCCTTCACCCCTCAAAGCACAGCCCAGGACACTGGTGTTGGCCAAGGATTCTCTGTCTGCAACAGGGCAGGAGTGGGCACAGTATCAGCTTTGTCTGGACACCACTCATTGCCCAGGAACACTGGGCTCCCAGCTGCCTGCACAGAACCGTCCTGGGATAAGGAAGAACATGGGATGAGGTGGGAGCCACTGGCAGATCCACCACAGTGCTATGTCCCTCTCCTCTCACTGGGTCCCTGTCAGCAGCAGAGAGCATGCTGCACCTGTGGGTCCCAGCCCTACACTGCTGCTGCAGGAGAGGGGATATCACCCAAGGGCAGCCTAGGGCCGGGATCAGGGCTGTGACAGCCTTTAGGCTGGGGCCACCCTTACTCTTGCTGTGCTTCAAAGTGCCAGCATCTGATGGGATGGTGTTCCCATATCTCTTGCCCTCCTGGGCGTTGACCCTGGCCAGAAAGGTGCCCTGTGCCTCCCCGCATCACCCCAGCACAGCTACCTAGGGAGCAGAGGAGCTGCTGGGGCTCTACCAAGCCTGTTCCCGAGGAGCTGGCCCACGTGACAAGTACCAGCAGCAGGAAGCTGTGACAGTGACTGGTCTCTCACTGCAGTGTCCAAGATCTGCACCCAGTGTGAGATGGAGCACAAGGCGGATGGCATGATGGAGCAGATGTGCTCCAGTGACTTTGGTGAGTGCTGGGGTCTTCTTCCCAGCCCCCCTGGACAAGGGTCTGCCTCCCTTAGGGCTGACAGCTGGGGCAGGAGTTGGCCCGAGGGGGGGGTTGTATGGTGACAGCCCCATGGGAGACCCCTGAGACATTCCCTTGGACCCTTCACACATGCGATGGGTGCACCACAGGAGAAGACATTGGTAGGGGAACAGGAAGAATGGGACATTTGGGAGGGTCCCTGGGAGCCTCTGCTGGACCCCCCTCCAACAATCCCTTTCCCCTCCCCACACAGTAACTTCCCCAGAGACCCACCCGAGGGATGGGCTGCACCCTGTCCTGCACAGGTGCCTGGCCTAGACCCTCCCCTCCCCAGCACCCCAGCAGTTCTCCCTTCTCCCAACTGTGCCCCACGGCTGCCCCACACAGTGGTGAAAATGCGCATCAAGGAGATGACGGAGGAGAACGGGGAGCGGCGGCTGGTGGCTGCCCAGAAGAAAAAGGTGCTGAAACTGGGCCCGCTGAAGCGCAAGGACACCAAGAAGATGGTGCTGCACATGAGGAACGCGGGTGCCTGCCCCTGCCCCCAGCTTGACAGCCTCAGTGGCAGCTTCCTGGTCATGGGCCGCAAGGTGGGCAGCCGCCTGCTCCTCCTGGCCATCTACCCCTGGCAGAAGCACAACAAGGAGATGAAGTTTGCAGTCAAGTTCATGTTCTCCTACCCTTGCCCGCTCTACCACCCCCTGCTCTATGGGGCTGGGCAGCACTAGGGCTTTGCCCACCCTGCCCTTTCCCAGAACTCCTGCACTGGCCCAACATCACACCCCTGGCCTCCCTGGCTGCACCCCAGGACCTCAGCTCTGCTCACTTCAGCCCCTCAGTTGTGCCCCAGAACCCATCTCTGCACCTGCAGGATTCCCTGCTGCATTTGTGGGAGCCCTGATCCACAGCCAGGATCCCTGCCTCCTCCTGGGAGCCCTGCTCTGCAACCCTGGGAGCCCTGTTCTCCTCCAAGGACCCCTGCCCAGGAGCTTAGGCTGGACCCAGAACCCTTGTTTTGCATGCTTGTGAGCCTTGCTCTGTACCAGAGACCCTTGTCTACTCCCAGATTCTCCGCCCAGAAGCCCAGAAACCCTTGCTTTCATTCAGGAATCCCTGTTTGGCCCTCTTGGCTACAACTGGGATCCCTACCCTGCACCCATGTCCTTTGCCCAGCTCCCTCATTATACGCCCCAGACCCTATTCCAGCCCACCAACACATCCCATGCCCTCACCCAGAGCTCACACCCAGCCCTGGATTATCTCACCTTCTCAGAGACCCACCACAGCCCAGGCAAGTCCCTCTTGCCCCTCTTGTCCCCACAGACTGACCCCCTCAAGACCAAGTGCCCAGAGCAGCACAAACCCTTCCTGGGCTCCCCCACTCCCCATACCACATGGCTCAGTGTGTGAGGAGGGCCCACCTCCAAGCTCCCAGAGCAGCACAAACCCTTCCTGGGCTCCCCCACTCCCCATACCACATGGCTCAGTGTGTGAGGAGGGCCCACCTCCAAGCTCCCCAGACCAGCCCTGCTGCATCCCTCGCACACACCCCTGCTGTGACCCAGCCCACGCACCCCTTGCCCACCCACACCACAGTAAATTATTCCACCTCAGAGAAGTCTGTGTGCAACTCACTGCAGTTCATGGGTAAGAGCTCCTTGGGGCTCCCTTGGAGACCCCAGAAGAATGGGAGGGGGGTCCCAGTGCTGCCCACTGAGTGAGGCAGCCTGAGGGAGCAAGGTCACCCCAGGATCTGGCTCTAGCCCCAGTCCAGGTGCCGTGCCCAGAGCCTGAACTTGGCCAGTCCAGCCAAGCCAAGGGACGTGGTTTCTTGTCACAGTCATCACTGGAGACTCAGGCACCCCTGCCACTCCAGGGAGCCTTTGAGATGAGTAGGATGGGGGGACAGGGCCGTCACTGCTGCTGGAGCCCCATAGCTGGGTTTGGCAGTGTTTGCCAGGGAAGTTTCTTCCTTCACCACCCCAGGGGATAAATCCAGTCTGGGAGCTTGCAGCACTTGTGAGAAGCCTGGCACTGAGCAGCATAGGGGGCGTTTACTGGACCAGACAGCCTCCAACCCTGTCCTCCCTACACTGTATCCTCTGAAAGTCCTGTCTGCAGCTCCCTGCCAGCCCTGCTTGGCCGCCAGACCCCCCATGCCATGACCTCCAGCCTCCTCTGAAAAGATTCCTAAGGCCACCCACCTGCACTAGCCGGGACCCTCCCAAGAGCCCAAGGGCCAGGGCAGCCCTCAGATGGCAGCAGGGTGCTGTCCCTTACCTCAGCTCAACTCCTCCAGCTGTCCAGGTGGCAAGGGGCCAGCCTGAACGACCCAGTTGTGTTTACTCAGTGCATATTTGTATCCACCCATCCCCCAGGGTGAGTGGGGCCCGAAGGTGGCCACCAGGATGTGTATACCCAGTGCCTGGCTGCCCCACACTGTGTCTTCCCTCCGGAGCTGGCCCACCCCCAGGGAGCCTCCTGGGACAAGAGGGAAACTGAGGCTGCAGGATGTCTGCACCCACCCTCTTCTGGCTGACAAGAGCCCTGGGGCACCTGCCTTGCTCTGGGGTGACCTCTTCTCCCTCTGTCCTCCTTGGGCATGGCCTTGGCCCCACTGGTCAGCCTCCAGAGCCCCAGATCTCCCACTCTGGCCAGGGACAGGTGTCTGTGCCCCTGCCCCACAGCCAATCAGGAACATGGGGCAGTCAGCCCCTGCCCCAGCCTTGCACCAGTGAGTGGGTTCTCCTCCCTGGCCCCTGGAAAAAGAAAATGGGGAAAAATTTAAATATCATTAGAAGGTATGTTCAGAGCTTGACTGCTGAGCACACTTCCATAGGAATAAACACTGTCAATTACGACATTATATTGCAAAACTTAAAAAGCATAAACAAAACCCCATCTCCCACAGCCTAAGTTTATCTGTAGCCCTCTGTATTCTGTGTCATTAGCATCTTCCCAGAGAGTGTTCAGACATACATGGTCATAGTGCTCATTGCTCCAAGTGTTTTCTCTAGAAATACAAGTAGCTCCTCTGCCTCCCACTGTTAGCTGTCTGAGCAAGCTCACCCCTCCCAGCCCAATAATCATCCCATTGCAGACACCCTCACAAACACACCCACAGCTCTTAGGGTGCTACACAGCCCCCTCCCCAATGTTACAGCTGCTCCACTGCCCCCACTAACTGCTCAGCCCTCTCCACACCAGTCCCCTGAACATCCAGCACCCTCATCATCAAATGCCAAGTCCAGCTTTTCTCCAAATTTCCACATGAAGCAGTTTATGAACCCACAGCCAAGGTAAGTGTTTAGGCTGCCTGCCCCATAGGAGCTCCCACACTGGTGGGATGTAGAGCCTGCAGTGAGATCTGGGCTCCAGCAAATTCTCAGACTGGTGAGTGTCACAGCCTGGTGGGCACTGGGCAATGCCAGCCCAAGAGCACTGGCCCCCCAGATTCCCTGGCTTGGAGGAAGCTGCAGCTGGCTGGCAGAGACCCAGGCCATGGCTGTTCCCAGCTGCACAGCAGCCAGGGTCACATTCCTGGGATAGCTGGGAGCTTTGCTGTTCACACAAGGAAAGGTCATCCTTGTGCACACAGGCAGCTGGTGGGACCACGGCCCGGGCAGGGCAGGGGAAGGAGCAGCCGCGGGAGGCAGAGGAAGCTAAGTAGCTCCTGTCAGAGTTGAGGTGCTCCCTGGCTTCAGCCCAGCAGGATCCA
This sequence comes from Picathartes gymnocephalus, assembly GCA_013390045.1. Lineage (NCBI taxonomy): Eukaryota > Metazoa > Chordata > Aves > Passeriformes > Picathartidae > Picathartes > Picathartes gymnocephalus. The sequence continues at coordinate 641,952 of WEKY01007147.1, forward strand.
GCCCTGACACAGCTGACAGGCAGCTGCACACAGCTCTGAGCAGGGGGCAAGTAAGGCTAGAGCAGGACAGAAGATGGGAATTCCAGTAAAGCACAAAGAGCTGGTGGCACAGACACACCATTTCTCCAGGAGAACCTGCAGGACAGCAGGCCCAAGGCCACAGAGGTATCAGGGTGACCTGGGACTCAGAGAGCCTTCACTGGGATGACACAAGAGCCAGCTGAGGACAAGAGATTTATTGGTCATTCTCTATATGCAATTATATATTAATCTGTAGTAGAAAGCAGCAGTCACTAAGTGCACAGAGCAGCACCAACTCCTGCCTTTTCTCACACTGGAGATCCAGCCACACAGCTCAGCCCAAACTCATTGTCTTTCCTCCTCTGGGCCACAGCCAAATTCTGGGGTAAGACTAAACCTGCAGGGAGTGAGGCTGAGAAGTACAGGAGTGAGTTGCAGAGTCTCAGCTGAGCCAGGATGAAAGACCTAGCTAGTCTGGACCCCAAGGGATGCAGGAGGAGCTCTGACTTGATCCCAAAAATACAGTCACTTATAGCACAGTGCTGGGAAAGGTAGGGACAGAGCCCTGAGGTTGTTCTGCCCCATCCAGGAAGTGAAGGCAGGACCACGAGTAGGAAGGATGGCTCTTCCATCACTGAGCCAGGCCAAAGGGCCTGGGCAAGCACGTGGCAGGGCACAGTAAGTGCCAGAGAGCACCCAGGGCTTGGAGCAGCTGCAGGGATGGGGCACAGCTGTGGGCAGTGCTCCACCACAGGGACCCAGCCGGTGCATGGCAAGGAGGGCTGGTCCATCCAGCCTGGTGCTGGCAGGAGGAGCACAAGGGCAAGCATCCTCTGGCAGGGGAATGCCATGCTGGGATCCAAACAGTCCAGGCTCCAGTGGCAAAGGTGCCTGCCTGCTGTCCCAGGTATCAGGCAGTGCAGGACACAGGAGCTGGCTGGGCCCGTTTCATCACTTGATGAGCACCTGGTTGCAGAGACCACACACGAAAACTGTCTCCTTCTGAGCCTCTGGGGCTGGAAAGGAAAGCAGATGTCAGAGATGATCCCCCTTTCCCACCATGGGCTAGAGAACCCAGCCACAAAGCTGCTTTGAGAGCTGCACTCATTACTGCTCTGTCCCGAGCCAGGCTGTGCTGGGAACATCCTGTCTACCCTACCCACCAGGGCTGGTGCAAATGCCTGGACAGACAGAACAGGTGGAAGCAGGAGCTCTTTCCTCCACCTTTCAACTCACCTGTGGCTCCCATCACGGCTTTGGGGACTTTGAAGGAACAACATCTGGAGCAGAAGCTGTTCCCACAGTTACTGCAGCTCCGCTGTGAAGAAAGATGGAGGTGAGCCCCAGATGTATATCAGACTAAACCAGGAGTAAGTGAAGGGGGCCAAAAGTCTATACCTCCTTCTGGAAACTGCCCACAGACTGTGCTCCAAGCCTCACCCACAGGGCTCAGATAAGGCAACAGGTCATTCCCACCAGCAGACCCATGCTCTGCTTCACCAGAAAGGCCACAGGAAATGGACTAAACCAGGGCACACAGCAGGTAGCTTCTACAATAACAAATGTGTGTTTGGCCTGAGGCAGCTTCCAAAGGACTAAATGGACAAATGCTCCACAACACAAGGGATCCCTGGTACAATTAGGTATGTGACAACACCCAGCATTTAGCTGAGGTCATTTGGCCTGTGACCGAGGCCAGACACCTGAGCTGCTGGAGAGAGCTGGAGCAAGCCAGACATGAGCAACACTTCTGCCCCAGGTGCAGATAGCAAGCTGGGGCAGAAGCTGAAGACTTACCCTCTTCTTGAGCACAGAAAAGGTGGCAGCACAGCCTGTGCAGTTCCCTGGAAGAAAGAGAGCAGAGGTCAGGCAGGGCTCTGCTGCCTGGGGCTGCAAGTGGCACAAGAACATTCACAGCAGTTGTAAAGGCTCAGCTCAGAGATGACATTGCTGCACCTTCCCATCCCTGCCCTTCCTAGGAGCCAAGGAGTGCTAGACCATCCTCCTCATGGAGAGGAAAAGGTCACTGGAGGTGTCAGCACAGCCTAGCAGGTGCCACACCACTCTCGCCACTCCCAGTCCTATGGTCACCACTGGAAGCAGCACAGACCCCATGCTGCTGAGCTCCCCCAAGAAGCACCTGCTCCCAAACTCACCAAAGTTGTTGCTGGGGTAGCGCTTGCGCAGGCGCTCGGTCAGGCGTGACACCTTGCTGCGGATCACCTCATTTTTGCTCATAAAACCATTGTCTGGGAGGCTGAGGTCAAAATCTGCTGAGCACTGGGAGCTCTCATCATCCTCCTGCAGAGAGCAGATCCAGCTGAGCACAGCAGGGTGGCTGGGGGCACACTGAGGGCTGCAGGGCAGCCCACACCAGATGCAGGCACTCAACAAGCAGGATGCTCCACCTGGCATTTCTACAAGCCACTGGCAAACCAGGCAAAGCTCCAGTTGGGAGGAGATGCTACACGCTGGCATTGCAGTACTCACCATGACCAGCAGCTGGTTCTCCTTCTCCCGCAGCATGGGACAGAGAGGAGTGTGAGTACACACGCAGTCAGAGGCACCCAACCCCACAGTCACTCTCCTTGAGCACCCAGTTTGCCCAACAAGGTCTTTGTCCCTTTCCCACCTCAGCTGCCCTGCAGGCACAGCCCATCCCAACCAGCCTCAAACCTCAATAGCATCTTTGAACTCTTCATCAGGTTCTGCCTCCTCTGCTTCCTCCACACTGCCAGGGGTAAGGTCCTACAAGAGATTCACAAAGCTAGTCCTGCTGTTCCCCTGCCTCTATTCAAAGGTGGCCCCACATTTCTGAGCAGGTTCCAGGACAATGGATCTGGCCCCAGGCAGGCTCACAGATGACAGAAGTGTCAGAAGGTGAGGTGAGCCCCTGCCCCCTCAGACCACATCCTTACATGTGGCAAAAGGATTGAGCCAAGCCCCCAGGGCAGAGAGCAGCATCCCAGTAACTCGGGATTGGCCCACAGGCTTCCAGCAAAGCTGGCAGCTGGAAGAAGTTTGTGTGTAGAGGGACACAGGCACCTTCAGACCCAAAGGTTGACTCAGCAGCTCCCACCCCAGAACTGCCAGCCCTGCCCCTATCTCACCTCTGTGCTGGTGGGAGTGGGGGTCCGATCTGGGGCCGCAGGTGGTGGCAGGGGTTCAGCAGGCTCTGGAGTGCTCTCGAGGGGTTTGGAGCCCACACACTGCTCAATGGAGGCCTTGAACTCCATTATCACTGGTTAAGAGGAGAATACAGCTGGAGTAGAGTGGCACTGCCCTACTCCCAGCCACATCACACAGAAGTCAGCTGCAAGACCTGATCTTCAGGGCTCAAGGTGGGGCATTGACACATATCATTCACTCATCAGATGTCCTGAGCCCTCCTCTGCTCACACATCAAAGTTAGGGCAGAAAGGAACACCCCGACCAACTGCCCCAGCTCAGGACAGGGAACAGTAGGGGCCAACGTCACAGCTCAGACACATCCAACACTCCTCCAGCATGAGCCACAGAAGACAGCTCCTCTCCCTTGCAATGGAACATTTTCAAGCCTGTGTCATATACTGCCACAGGCACTGAATGTGTCTGAAGTCCTGAAGAGCAGGGTCAGGGATTGAGAGGGGTGGAGATGCTCACACACGGACTGCATTGACAGACCCTGGTTTGCAACACCACAGAGATGAGAAGGAAACAGCACCTGGGCTGGGACACACATTAGGAAAGACTCTGACCTCCAACAACTGAGCACCGGGACCACACTATCCACCCTGAGCTGCTCAACACCACCCCTAGGACATCACTGCTTTCAGGGCGGTTCAGGGTCTATGGCGGACCCTGACACGGGACAGTGGGCTCATGTGAAAGAGAGGTCCAGGTGAGGACCCCTGGCTTCAGAGGGCCTTTCCCCAACCCATCCCACACAGGGCACTCCCAGACAGACCTCATACCTTGGTAGAACTGGGTGTTGCCCAGGAAGAGGGTGCTGTTGAGGATTGCCAGGACCCAGCAGAGGGGCAGTAGGTAGAGGACACAGATAGTGCCTAGTAGCGCCCCAAAAAACCTGTGGAAAGAGCAGGATACTGTGGTCAAGTCAGAGAAACTCACGTGACAGCATAAAACCCATTCCTTCATCTGGTGTTCTCTCAAACTACTAAACAAACTAAACACAGCGCCGCAGGCCTGGCTGAGCCCCTCTCCCCACCAAACCCACCAAAGGGTGCCTGACCCCGTACTACTCACTGGGAAGAGACAGTGGGGTTCTCCCAGTACAGCACACGGTACACTGCCTCACAGCTGCAGCACATCCCGCTCAGAAACCCCTCCAGCTGGATCAGGCTGCAAATGAGACAGTCACAAAAATGCCCCTCAAACACACACCCTCGTTCCCCACATTCACCCAGGTTATGGAGGCCAAACTGGCACGAGCCCCCCACAGCCCCAGAGAAGCCTTTCTGGCTGCAGAGGCCCCCACAGTCCCACCGCTGGGGAGGCCCTAGGGACTCACAAGCTCTTGACCTGGGCGATGGCCTCCTGCCGCGAGAGCTGCACCTTGCGCAGATCCTCCCTGCGGATGCTGTGGTACCTCCTGCGCACCAGCTCCGGCTCCGAGGGCCGGGCCCGGCACGTCTCTTGCAGGTAACCCAGCAGGGCCGGCACCGCGACCAGCAGGGCGAGCACTGAGTACCAGGCAGCTGGAAGAGGCGGGACAGCGTCAGCCCGGAGAGTCCGGGAAGGGGACCAGCCCTGACCCCCGACACGCACCTTGACCGAGGGTGAGCAGGAGGAAGTTGAGGCCGAGGCAGACCAGGAGAGAGCACACAGGCCGCTGCCACCTGCCGAGAGGGGGGAAGGCAAGGGACATGAGACCGCGGCGACTATCTCGGTCTCGATCCCGGCCCAGCCCGCACCTACCGGAGGAGGGAGCGGACACCCTCGGCGGCGTCCCGCAGCGGCTCCAGGTAGAGCTCCAGCCGCCGGTAGGTCCGCACCAGCTCCAGCAGATCGAAAGCAGCGGCGGCCTTGGGCGGCGACGGCTCCGGCGGGGCCTCACCAGCTCCCGCCGGCCCTTCGGGGCCGCCTGCCGCCCCGTCCCGCTCCACTGCCTGCATGACGGGCC
>WEKY01007147.1:660717-677630 GCA_013390045.1 Picathartes gymnocephalus
GCCCTCTCCGGCGACACCAGCGGGCTCGTCTCGTCCATCGCGCCGCCCGCCCGGCCCCGTCGTGCCGCCGCGGCCGCTTCCGCTTCCGTCCGCGTCACGGAGCCCCCGGGGCTGCTCCGCCCCCCGCCACACCCCCCTGGCTGCTCCGCCTCCCGTCGCACCACCCCCAGCTCGGGCCCCGCGGTCGGAGCCGCGGGGGCGGCTGAGGGCATGATACCGCTGGGGCGGGCTCGGAGGCTCTCGCGCCTCGCACCGTTGGATCGGGGAGGCCAGGCTGTGTTCTCCCCCCGTAAGCCCCCGCCGTGGCGGCTGGCGCCGGTGGCCCACACCAAGATGGACGCTCTGGCGCGGCCGTGCCCATCCCTGCCATTCACAAAGATGGCGGCAGGGCGAGGGCGCTGCCCCGCTGCAGCCACGCCCGCGGTGGCGAGTTCCTTGCCCCACACAAAGATGGCTGCCGGCGAGGGCGTGGTGCGCAGCTGGCCAATGAACAATCGCGTTGCTAGCGGTTGCCGTGGAAACAGCCAACGGCGAGTGGGGATGGACGGTGGCGGCGTGGCTCCGCCCGGCGGGGCGGGGTGCTGGCAGGGGCGGTGGCGGCCACCGCCCCTCGGCGGGACGTGGTGGGGAGCAGTGTAGGAGGACCGCGCGGAGCCAGGTGAGCGCGGGCCGCGGGTCCCTGCGCCGCCCGCCCCGCCTGCCTCGCTCCTGTGCACGCACCGGGCCCGTGAGCATCGCCACGGGTGTCCCGGTGGTGGGGCGTGCGTGTATCAGCCGTGGGTGCATGAACACACCGGGCTGTGGGTCCATCAGCCGTGGGTACATGGACACGGCGGGGTGTGGGTGCACGAACAGACCGGGATGTGGGTGCATCACCCGTGGAGACAGACACGACGGGATATTGACACATCGGGGCGTGGGTGCATCACCCATGGGCGCGGTCACGCCCCCGGCCACACTCCCCAGGTGGGGTGTGCGCGCATCCCCCGTGGCTGCGTGGCACGGGCAGGATGTCCGTGCCTTTGCCCGGGGTTGTGTGCTTCAACGGGATCGTGCACGCATCGGGCACTGTGCGATTCGGGCTGTGCTGGGCGCGTTGCCCCTGCTTGCGGCGGGCGCGGTACGTGCAGGCTCGGCGTGGTGGGAGCCCAACGCGGCCGCGTCCGGCTGCTGGGCAGGCTGGAGTGCTCGGGGGTGCTCTCCTGCATGTGAAGTGTCACAGGCCGTGCTGGCCGAGTTCACAGCCCGCGACAGCACCCTTTCCTCCTCCTGGCATGGCTGGGCAGGCTGCAGGGTGGGAGCTGGCGATGCGCTCCCGGTCCCTCCCATCAGCAGAGAGCACTGTTCAGTCACTGTTCGCCTTGGCTGGGGCCATTTCTCTGGACACAAAGCCCTGGTATGTTGTGCTCCTGAGTGCCGCGTCCTTCTGGTTCACGTGGTTCAGTGCCCACCTCTTGGGTGATGCGCAGCCGGCTGTAAGCAGACCCCGCTTGAATGCGGGGAGCCCCTTCCCGTCGCTGGCACTGGCTGAGCTGCACCGGCAGCTGCTGGGGAGGCAGCGCCCAGCTGCGGGTCATGCCCCACCTGCGGGGCTATCTCTATGATGGTGCCTTCCCTGTGCTGGGGAGAGCTGTGCTGCATGGCAGGGCTCTGTGAGGTGTGCAGGGCTTTCGGGGACGGCTTGCTGTTGGCAGGCAGGTTTGCAAACCCTGGGTAGTCGAGCAAAGCCCCAAAGCCCCAGGATCCTACCTCTGCTGTCCCTCTTAGGAGAAGTGTCCTCTCATCCCTGGGGGTGAGCCAGGTCTGCCCATGCTTGATGCTGGATCTGGAAACCCCACAAGTTCTCTGTTCCCTCTCCTGAAGAACTGCCACTGAACACAATTCAGCAAGCATCTCCTCTCCGAAACGCTTGTTTCTGTCTGGGACTGCCCCAGCAAAGCAGTTCAGGACCTTGGGGGTTCTGCTGGAGTGCCACTCCAGAGGCAGCCAGTTCCTGCCACACTCCCCTTCCTGCCACTCACTCACATTTCACAGGGCTGTGACCCCCATGGGCTCACATCTCCCTGAGCCCTGCAGCGGGGCGGGCAGCAACCCGAACCTGGCGGCTGGGGTTTCAGAGCCTGAGCAGGGCAGCTGTGCTCCTGGGGTCACCTCCTCATCTGTGCTGTGCCCTAGCAGAGCTGTCCCCTGGGTAGACAGGCTCTCTGCAAGCTGAGAGGATGCAAGGGCTCTGTCCAAGCCGGGCTGCTGTCCCTGCCCAGCAGCTCTCTGTGCCTCTCCCTTCCAGATCTCGTCCTACTGTGCCAGAGGCTGTTGCCATGACCCTCACCAAAGGCTCCTTCACCTACTCCAACGGGGAGGAGTACCGCGGCGAGTGGAAAGAAGGTGAGATGTGGCAGGAGAGAACCCCACATCTCTGCCCAGCTTCACACTGGGGCAATCCCGCCTCTGTCCAGCGCTGCCCATTTCTGCTCTCACCTAGGTCGCAGGCACGGCATCGGGCAGCTGACGTTTGCTGATGGCACTGCTTACGTGGGACACTTTGAGAACGGGCTCTTCCACGGCTGCGGCGTGCTCACCTTCTCTGATGGCTCCAGGTGAGCACAGCACTCCTGCGTACACCTCCCTGGGCATTCCCACTTGGCGTGGGGAGCTGCTGCCTCAGGAGATCCTCCCACACAGGTACGAGGGGGAGTTTGTGCAGGGAAAGTTCAATGGAGTTGGAGTATTCACCCGCTGTGACAACATGACCTTTGAGGGCGAGTTCAAAGGCGGGCGCGTGTATGGCTTTGGTGAGTGCTGGCATGGTGCAGGCATCTGCACGGCCCCTGCTCAGCGCAGCCCCTTCCAGCATCTCCCACTTCCTCCCTCCTTCCCTCGCCCCATCCCTGGTGGGTGCGGCTCGCTGCCTCTTCACTTCCAGCCCTTCCCTCCCCTCTTGAGGTCTCCTGACCTTCCCCGATGGCTCCCACGGCGTGCCCCGCAACGAGGGCTTCTTTGAGAACAACAAGCTGCTGCGGCGGGAGAAGTGCACGGCCATCATCCAGAGGGCCCAGGGCGCTTCCAAGTCTGCCCATAGCCTGACAGCGTGATGGTGTCCTGCATCCCCTCCCAGCAGAGCAGGGACCCCCCCTACTTGGGCACTGGCTGGCCCTGGAGAAGGGATGTGGCACTGCTGTGTGCCTCCCTGCCCTTCATCCCTTCCAAGCGTCCTCCTGCCGAACCCCTGCCACTGAAGGGGATAGGACCCTCCGCTTTCCACCCAAGTGCCCTGGGGCAGCCGTGGTGCCTTCTCTTTCTGGCTGTAGCCCTGGCACCTGCTGAAGCAGCAGAAGGACAGGGTGACAGGGGCTTGGCCCCTCTTCCCCCCAGGAAGACTGTGGACCACTAGGGCTGCTAGCCAGCTGCAGAGGATGGAGCAGAGGGGTAGAGGCTGGTCCCTGACCCCACTGCCAGGGTGCCTTGGCCGGAAGCTGCTGACTGAACCACGTGCCCCTAGAGGGGCAGCCCCTAGCTCACTTTGCTGCCCTGGTCTGGAGACAGGGTGGGCACCCTGGGCACACCGTGGCCTGCACCCTCAGCTCTGGGTGACTGGCCATCCCCCTGCATGCCCAGGGTAGGGTGACCTTGTGTCCCTAAAGAACCCAGCCTGCTCTCAGGGCCAGCCAAGGGGCTGTGTTCCCCTCATCCCTCTGCCAATCCACCCATCCACCCACTGCCTTGGGGACATCAGCAGCAGCATCCCCTCCAAGGGAGACTGGGGAATGGCCAGCCTGGCACATGTCTGCTGCACGCTGGTGGAGGATGGTAGCAATGGTGAGCAAGGAGACAAGTCAGCTGGAGCCTGTAATGAAGGACATGAGCAGAGCTGTGTGGGGGTGCCAGGGCTGGAGCAGGGGGCCTAGGCAGGGCAGGAGGGGATAGAGGTATGGCGAAGGGGCAGGCAGGGGGCACACAGTTCCCCATTTTGCCCCCCACATGCATCCTTCATCTCCCCACTGCATGCTCACCTTCACCCCCCTGGTGCGGTCTGGCTGGCTGTGGCACAGGGGTCCTGGCAGCCCTCACTGCCCAGTGCAGGGCTGCAGGGGCCGTGCCCTCCCTGCCAGTCTCTGCCTGCACCGGGTCCCGTGCCTTGCTGTGACCCTGCCTTGTGCTGCTGCCTGCACGGGCCTCAGCTGAGTAAACCATGTTGCCAAACACCCGTGCCATGTCTTTTTTGCTGGGAGCAGGGATGGCGCGGGGGCCTTGCACAGCCAGGACTGCAGACACAGAGAGGAGACAGCAGGTTTATTCATGGCACAAGGATCCACCCCTTCCCAGCTGAAGACAACAGGACCCTGGGGGCTGGCAAGGATGCAGGCTGGCCTGGGGTTGCCCTCCTCTACCCACTCTGCCCAGTGCAGCCCTGTCCTACAGGAAAGAGTAACATGGGTGGCCTTCACCTGGCCACCTCCCAGTGTCCCCAGCATGTCCCCAGTTCCCAGGGTGCCTGACTCCTGTGCTTCCTGGTGTGGGAAGGAGCAGGTGGAGAACACCTCACAACCAGCCATTGGCACTGAAGGTGCTCCTCAGCTCTTCAACCTGGGCAGGGCTCAGAGAGGCCAGGGGTGCACGACAGGGACCCCCGTAGTAGCCAAACCACTCCATGGCCTTCTTCAGCCCCGGGACCCCAAACCGGCGGGTGACCTGTGGGAGGGAGGGCATGGAGGCTTTCTGGCTCCCCTGGGCCAGCATGCTCTGTGCGCTCTGCTCTACAGCCCTTGTTCCTTTGCTCACCATCACTCCTGTCCTCCCTGTGTGGGACTGCAACGCTGGCAGGGTGTGAGGTGGCTGCAGCACCCCATGAAGTGCCCACTGTGGGGTGGGAGTGCAGAGCACAACCAGACAGGACTCTGCTCAGGAGCTCTGTGGCACATTGGGCTCTGCAGCAGGCACAGGCCACTCCATAGTGGGATGAGGGGAAGGAGCATCTCTTCCGCCCAACACACACTGCTGCCTATAAATAGCCAGCAAGGCTCTCATGGAGGGAAAGGCACTGGCTGGTGCCAGTGGACAGGCTCTTCCTTAACATGACAGGGCTGGCACTTTCCACCTTCTCACCTCCAGCCTGTCTCGGCTTGCTGGCCAGGTGCTGTGCCATCCTGTCCTCCTGAACCACCCCTCCATCTGCTGCAGCCCCAGGGACTTCCTTCCTTTGCCTCCCCCTGGCTCTGCCATGGCCTGGCACCCTCTCCCCTCAGCATCGCAGGGGTTCTGCCTGCTCACCGCCATGTTGGGCTCAATGAGGCGGTGCTGCAGGTCACGGGCTTCCTGCCACTGGCCCGTGCGGCACAGGTGGTCCAGCTGACACAACGGGTCACCCAGAACATTGGCGAGGGCACACACACCCCCAGAGGCACCTAGAGACACCAGGACACATTGGCAGCCTAGCCAGCACCTCCCGGTCTCTCACCTGCCAGTGTCCCCCTGCCAGTGTCCCCAGGCAGTGCCCCAAGCCAGGGATGGGGCAGCTGCACTTACCCACAGCATAGCTCGCCAGCAGGAAGCCGGCTGATCCTGCCAGCACCTGGAAATCCTCCTGCCTTGTCTTGTGGACCATCAGCCCCATTCGGGTGATCTGGGGAGAGACATGCTATGCCCTGGGGCAGGCATCACCCAGACCCCCTTGCTGCAGGGTGCCTGCTGGCAGCAGGGAAGGGCTGCAAGTCCCAGTTCCCCATTCCCAGCTTAGGTCCAGGTTTGGTGGTAAGCAGCCCTGGGAAAGTCGTGCTCCACTCACATCCCCGCCGCTGTCCTTGATCCCAATGATGTTTGGGTGCTGAGCCAAGGTGATGACAGCCTCCATGGGCAAGTCCAGGCCAGTGTTGGCAGGGACACTGTACAGCACCACAGGGATGGGGGATGCGTCGCCAACCTGCAGGCAGCCAGGCAGATTTCAGTAGCTGGGGTGGGTTGGAGACACATTGGACATGTGTATCCTGCTGCCCCAGCTGGGGTTGCTGGCAGGCACTGGACATGGCTCACCTCTGTGTAGTGGTGGATCAGGGCAGCAGTGGTCATGGCCCCCCGGTAGTAGCAGGGTGTCACAACCAGTGCCACATCAGCCCCTGCCTCTGCCATGCTGACTGTCAGCTCAATGGTGGCCTGGGTGGCTGGGGAGGAGGCAAAGGGGTGAAGGGTGCTCCAGGGGGGACACATGGCCCCTACACTGCCCCCCACACTGCCCACACAGGCACTCACATTCGCAGCCTGAGCCAGCCAGCAGCAAGCGGTCCCTGGGCAGAGCCCGGCGCACACAGCTCACCACCTCTACCCTCTCCTGGGGTGCCAGGTATGGATACTCCCCATTGGAGCCCAGTGCCACCAACCCTGGAACACAAATGTGGGGAGGGCAGGACTCAAGCACAGGAGAAGGATTCCAGCACTGTCAGGTATCCCCATTACTCTCACTCCCTTCTTTGCTGTTGGCATCTGGGCAGAGCTTTGCAGCCCACAGTGTGCCCTCTCCTGCCTATGTCCCTGCAGTCCCAGCCTCCTGGTCAGAAGAGAAAGACTCTGGAGAACATCCGTGTGAGGCTGCAGCCTCTTCTGCAGCTCCTCTCCTATCATCTATCCATCCTTGGCAATCAACAGATACATATCCCATGAATTTTTGAGAGTGTGCATGGGAGTGCTGTGCACAGGTTCAAGCCTGCAGCTATGTGTGGAGCATGTGTGCAAGCCTGCACATGTGTGGAGTGTGTGTGCAAGCACGTGCTGGCGTGTGGTGGGGGTGTGCAAGGGCACACACGTGAGCCTGGGCACGTGCCATGCAAAGGGCCCCAGATGGGTGACCCGAGGGGTTGCCAGCCCCGGAGCAAAGTCCAGCTGGAGGCTGAGCACCCTTGGGAAGCTGGCAGGCTGCCTGCATGCTGCTGCACAGCCTCTGTGGCAGGCAGGGATCTGACAGGAGCCTGCATGGAGAGGGACAGTGGGCAGCACTTACCTCGGAAAGGGATGCTGGCATAGTGGCGCAGGTTCCCCTCCAGCTGGCCATAGTCCACCTCCTGTGTGGGTGAGAAAGGGGTAGCGAGGGGTGGGAAGATGCCCCCGAGATTTAGTGAGGGCTCTGATCTCTGGGGGGTGCTGAGCCCCCGGCACTGCCTGGGGGCTGCCCAGTGCAGAGCTGCCAGGGCGGCCCGGACGGAGGAGGCGAGGCGGGTGCTGAATGCCATGGTGGCTGGGTGCTGCCGCTGGCTGTGCTGCTTGCCTCGCTGAGGGGCTGTTAATATTTGACGGGGCACGTGAGGGACCCGCAACCCTGCTGGGTGGATGACATGGGGGGTGGTACCAGATGAGCTCAGAATGTTCTTCCCCCTTCAGGAGGTGGCTGCAAGGAGCTCAGCACCCCTCCATGTGAGTTTTGGCCACCCTGGCCATGCTTTCCCTTCTGCTTGCCAACCCCAGCTGTCCCTCTGCCTCATACAGGGCTGGGCTGCAAGGCCAGGGAGGGACCAGGCATTGCAAGCAGTCCCAGGGCTTTGGTCAGGGATCACCTGATCCGGCTGTCAATGTAGCGTCTGGTGAGTGTGAGCATTTCCGTAGAGGGAGCAGTGAGCACTGCACTCAGCATGAGTGCAAAGGGACCACGTGTCCCCTAGGAATGGCTGCAGCAGGAAAGGCAGAAGGACAAGAAGCCATCCAACTGCACAGAGTGGCTGTCCAGCAGGGGTACAACTACTGCTCTCTGGCACAGCCCCAGCCTCCAATACAACATGGACACAGGTTGAGCTGCCCTCATGTCCTTTTCCTCCCTGAGCTTGACCAGGTGGGACTTCAAAAGACTGTGAGCAGAGTGTCCTGCAGCAAGGAGTTCTGCCCTTGAACCACTTGGTGTCACCAATACTTGAGTCCTAGTGATAGGAGGCAGGGCTCATCATGCTGCCAGATAACCCTGCTCCCAGGATAACATAGCTTCCCCAGGCCCACCAACGCTGGTGCAGGCTGCCCAACCTCAAAGCCACCGGGGGCCAAATGCTGCTCTTTGCTGACTTTTATTGACACAGACTAGTCTTGTCTGGATCCTGCTCCTTGGAGCTGAGCCCAGCTCCTGGTCACTGCCTGGTGCCATCATGCAGGGACCTCCATCTCTCCCTGCAGCTGCTCCTTGGTCTCCAGTGCCTGGCGTGTGTCCACCTGCCACTGCTGCACCAGGTCTGTCGGGGTCTTGCCAGCCTGCAAGAGTGGGCAGAGAGAGGCTGAGCACAGGGTGGTATGACATGATAAGGCAGCAAATGGCCTCAGTGCTGGCCCCACATGCTCACCTCATTCTTGGCCATCATGTCAGCTCCGTGCAGGATCAGTGTTTTGATGATCTTGTAGCGACTGAGCCGTGTGGCATCATGCAGCGCTGTGTCACCTTCCTGTGAGAGACACAGCTTCACTGGAGATCGTGGTCCAGGGACAGGGACCCTCTGCCTGTCCCCAGCACTGCTCCCCAGCTCCCAGCACACCAACCTCCCTACAAACAAGAGGGACTGTTCCTGTCCCAGACCTGGCTGTGGCTGCAAACACCCTGGGGCAGGGATGTGTGTGTCCAGATGTGCCCCGCTGTGCTGGAAGCCCTTGGAGGGGTCAGCAAAGGGAGGGGATCGGTGTTGCCCCACCAGTGATGCCTGCATGGCTGCAGCACTCACCCTGTCCGGGGAATTGATATCCACCCCGCAGTGGATGAGATGCTCCACAATGTCAAGGTGTCCAGTTCGGGTGGCCACGTGAAGGGGTGTGCTGAGCAGCTTGAGGGGAGATGAGATGGACATCAGAGAGCATCCACCTCTGCTAACCCAACAGAGGGTCAGCTTTAGTACTCCAGGGTATGCCCCTGCCCCTGGCACAACCCTGTGACCTGCTCTGCCTGCTCACCTTGTCCTTCACATTGAGGTCTGCTCCACGGTCCTGCAGCAGCTTGACAGCATCCAGGTGCCCACCCCGGCAGGCCCAGTGCATGGCAGTGCAGTCCAGCTGGACATACAGTGCTGTGTCATGGTGGGGGACACTCCAACCCTGTGTCTGTCCCCTGCCCCAGCAGGTCCCCATGCTCGAGCTGAACTGGCAGAGCCCTGCCTGCAGCCACCTCCATGATGGGGACAGCACTGCCCCACTGCAGGGTCCCCAGTCCTGCTGTAGTTCTGGCTGCACCACACCCAGATGCTCAGACCAGCATGCAGCTGGAAGCAGGATCCAGCCTCACCCGGTCTCTGAAGTCAACAGTGGCCCCACTGTCCAGCAGCTTCTGCAGGATTTCCATGTGTCCCTCCAGCGAGGAGCGGTGCAGGGCTGTGCGATGGAACTGGGGGACAGGGTAGCACATTGGCAGATGGATGCATCCTCCCTGGCCCAGTCTGGTTGTACCTCCAGCCCTGTCCCAAGGGTCCCAGCCCTCGCCCACAGGCATGGTGGGGTATGGCTACAGGACTCAGTGGCATGGCACAGGCTGGGGGCAGCCAGTGGCTGCCAGGGATGCTACCTCATCACATGTGTCAGGGGAGCCACCATCTGCCAGAAACTTCTCAATGACGTGCATCTTGCCCTGGACAGCAGCTCGCAGGAAGGTTTCTGGCTCCACAGGACCCTCCTGGCAATGGGACAGGCTCAGGGCTGGGGCAACACAGGGGACAACATGGGGGCCCCCTGCCCTGCTTCCCCAGGGAGGTCTCTGAGTGGCAGGGTGACCCAGGGGCTGGCCTGTGGGTGGTCCAGCCCCTATCCCAGCAAGCCCCCTCCCGCATCTTGGGACCCCCCTGACGTACAATTTCCAGGGGCTCAGGTGGTGGAGTGGGTTCGGGAGTGGCTGCCCGCTCTGCCCGGCGCTGCCGGCGTTGCTTGCGGAGCTCGATGAGTCGCTGGATGCTCCCCACGTCGATGATCTCCCGCCTCAGATCCACTGAACTCCTCCGCACCTTCTCCTGGCCCTGGTGAGCACACACAGTGCCCCATTTGACTTGTCTGCGACCAGCCATCCCTGGCCACCCTGCACCCCAATCCACTCACCTTGATGGCCTCAAGGCCCCAGTTCCTGGGGCCGCAGCGTTTCTCCTCCTCCAGGTCAGGTGTGTTCATCCGCACCACGGCCGGCGGCTCTCGTGCACCATCCCCTTTGAGTTTCTGCACAGGCACAGCGGGTGCTGCACGGTCTTGTCTGGGCACAGAGCAGCCCCACTGCCTCCATCCTCAGCCTGCCAGGGAAGGTGGCTCTGGGCGTGGCTCCCAGCTCTCGGCTGAGATCTGCAGGGTGCTTGGCAGCCCTTGGGCTTGCACTTGCCACCCTGCTTAGTAAGCTGGGCACCTGCCTGCTGCTCAGTTCTGCTCCGTGGGCTAGAGCTACCGGGTTGGGAACCTGATCCCCCTGAGAGCCCTTGGACACCTTGCTGTATCCCCCAGGATGGCAAAGTCAGTGCCAGCCTCCTCACATCCAAGTCCCTAAGGATGGGCAAAGTGCAATGGGTGTTCCTACTACAGCCCAGGAAGATCCCCCTGTCCTATGGACCCACCTTCTCCTCCTCCTCCTCCTCTGCCAGCTTCTGCTCGATGAGCTCCTTGGCCTGTTCCACATCCAGCTCCATGTCTGCCCACAGTGCACAGTCCTGTGCAGGATGTGTCCTCTTCTTGCTACCACAGGCACGGAGTTCCCAGTCCTGGCTCCTGGTGCTGCCGGCAGCTTCGCTGGCTGTGGGGCTTTATGCTGCTGGCCCCTCTGTTCCACAACCCAAGGGCACCAACAGCTGTGGCTGCTCCACATGACTGGGGCAGCTTTGCCATGAGCTCACCCTCCTGCTTTCTGGTGGCCCTGACTCACCTCTCCAGCCCCACACCCTCTTAAAGAGACGACCCCCCCACAGTCACCTGTGCTTGCTGTGGGGAGCTGCAGTGTGCAGAACCTGTGACAGCCAGTCAAGAGAGGCTCAGCAGAGCAGGGACATGATCCAGGGTCATCCCATGGGCATGGCACCTATGCCTCTGCCACCCACCCTGGGCAAGCAAGATGCTCCCATGGCTGCCATCATCCCATCTCTGTGCAACCAGATGCTGCAGCAGCCACCAATACTGCCCGAGGCTCCCTGGCATCTTGGACAGAGAGGGGGCCTGGGGGGGGCCCTGCCCACCCCAAAGGGAGGCAATGGGTCCTCTCAAGCCTCTCAGCCAGCAGCAGACAGCATGGGATGCCAGGAGTCATGGCCCCTCTGTGCTGCTTTAGAGGATGACCTCAGGTGTGGAACATTCCGAGCAGCCTTGCCAGGGTCCCCGTGGCTGCCTGGCCTCCCCCACTGCACATGGCAGCCTGGCAGCAGGAGACTGGCTTCATGTGCAGCCAGCAGGCAGAGCCAGCAGCTATTCCTGGCAGCAGGAACATTGTTCAACCCTCCTGAGCACTCCCCCCTTGTAAGATGAGGCCAACACTGCCTTGTGCTGGTACAGTTAATGCGCTGGGCACCGTCCACCTGCACAGGACCTGGGGGAGGTACAGACAGCTACACGTCACTGTTACCCTCCTGGGCAGTTCCCAGGGCAATCCTTGGGTGCCCTGTCCCACGGGTGCAACACCCTCCCACAGCAGAAAGACACTATTTTCACCAGGGCAGGCTGTGGTGGCCATGAAGGTAGTCTTGGGACTGTTCCCCTCCATAGACTATCCCACCTAGCTCAAGGGAAGACACAGGCTTAAACCTCCAGAGAAGCACCAGGAAAGGAAGGTGGTGACCCCACCTTGAGAAGCAGCCAGGATGACAATGGGACAATGCTGGCAATGCTGTGGAAGGGTCCTGGTAAGCAAACAGCCAGGGTTGACAGGACAGGGTCAGGGTGGCACTAGGGAACAGAGCTAGTGTCCAGGCTATCCTTGGCTACCCTGTGCCCATTCTGACATGGGAGCAGATATAGGACAGGCACAGGGACCTCCCACGGCTATGGGGTACAGACCCCTCCAGCCTGTCCCCAAGGCCAGAGGAAGGATGAAAAGGCTTTATTGATAAATACAGACTATGTACAGAGGGGAGACATCTCCACCCAGCCCAGCACCCCATGGGTCTCCTGGCCAGGGGGAAGCCAGAGCCCAGTGGGTCACAGCCTCTCCCTGCCGGCACAGCCTGGCAGAGGAGCCCCAGCCCCAGAGACATTTGGTCTCGAACCTCCTGCAGCAAACACGGCGCCTGCCCGTGTCTCCAGCCAAGGGGAGCTACCGTGGTGGCACAGCCCCATGCAGACCTTCCGGGGGGATCACCTGTGTGGAGGGCAGCCTCAGAGGGGAGCAGGAGCAGCTCCGGATGGGCTGGAACACAGCACAGGGAATCCTCAGAGGTGCCACTGTCCCCCAGCCCCTTGCCCTCTCCCCTCAACCAGTAGGGGGTGGCTCAGTTCCTGGGTGGAAGAGGCTGGTTGACAATCACTTGCACAACAAAATCCTTCTGGATCTTGGTCTCCTGCAGTCGTGTGCGGTCAGTGAGCAGCTTGCCTGAGAAGAACCACCGCTGCCAGGCTAGGTCAATGCCCTCCTGTGCCTGCAGCTGCTTCTTCAGCTGCCCGATGGTGTCACTCATACTGGCGCTGAGCCGCAGGTCCTTGCCGGTGGAGAGGCGCACCTTGAGGGTGAACTCCCGCCGGGCATTGGGCAGAGGCTCAGCCGGTTCCACCACCTCCTCCTCGCTCCGCTCCAGGATCAGGTTTACAGGGGGTGCAAGGCAGTAGACAGGCAGCTGGTACCGGTTGCCCAGCTCATCATAGCACTCTGTCAGGGACCCTGGGGACAGAAGGATGAGATGCTAAGGGTGGGCATCCCCGTGGACCACCCAAATGGGGACAGGACCACCCCAAGCAGTATGGCACAGCGTGCCTTGCTTCCCTTGGCTGGGCTGAGCTCTGGATGGCAGGTGGGAGCCCGTTTTCTACTCCAGCTTGGGAGCCCCATGTGCTCAGACATGAGCACTCAGCACACACCCCACCCAAACCCCCAGTGCTGACCCTCACCATGGGGCAGGGTGATGCTGGCTCCATCGAGGATGGCCTGGGCCAAGCTGTGGTCATTGGCTTCTACAGCATAGGCAGCTGCCTTCAGGGCATCCCAGATCTCCTTGCGGCCTTCAAAGGCGGGTGCTGTGTCCCAAAACTCGTCCCGCTTGCTGCGCAGCTGCCCGTCTGTCATGGGATAGTCGCTCTTCCACTTGGGACACTCCTTCTTCAGGGGCTCATTGCGGCCTGCAGAGTCGGGGGGATACTCAGCCAAAGGACAGGGTTTCCCCTCGGGTCTTAAGCCCTCCCTCCCCATACCCACAGGTTCTTCCTGGGGACCTCCTGCACTCCAGCAAGGGCCAAAGGGATCACCCTGCCCAGTGAAGAACAATCCCCAATGCAGCCAGGGGGAACTGGACTAAAGCTAGCCCTGCCCAAGATCGCACTGGCACCACAGCAGTTGCCCCCCAAGTGACACCCTTTGCTCTCAGAATGGACAAGAGCTCTTGCTTCCTTGTTAGGGGGACCAGTCACTGCCCCGTAGGGTGGCCACAGGGCCTTGGGGCCCTTTGAGGCAGAGCAGTATTTATAGCTTGGGGAATTAGCCAGGAAATACGCTGGTGAGTCGGAACGAGAAGGGGATTACAAAGGCTGAGCTGCAGCAAAGGCGGGGTCAGGACTTCACCATCCCCTCTGCCTACCCCGGGATGACAGGGACCAGCTGCAGGCAAGACAGCAGGCACACAGTGTCCCAGGCACAGGGGGACAGAGGGCATCGCTGTCAGACTGCAGCTGCCCCAGCAACGGGCTGAACTGGGCTGGCTCTCCACAAAACAGCCCCCAGCCACATCCTCACGGACCTTCAGCAGCCAGCATTGCCCAGGGATCTGAGCCACCCCAATGTCAGTCCCACATCACCATACCTTCACTACACTGGGCTGCAGCCCTGTGGGAACAGCCATGTACCATTGGCCCCACAGCCAGGCCAGACATACAGGGCACGAAGGAGTTGTCACTCCCAGCTGAGCTGGGGCTAATGAATGACACCAGTTCCTTCCTGTCATCCCTCTCCCTGAGCTGGTCAGGTGGCACCCCTCCTGCGGGGACAGGATGAGGGGAAAGTGAAGCTCCAGCTGGGCAGGAAGATGCCTGTGCCCACACACTGACCTGCCAGGCAAGGTGATGTCACACCCCCCCAGCCACTGGAGACAGCGACCACTGCCAGCTGAGCCAAGTGCCTCAGGCAGCTGTTCCTGAGCAAGTGTGTGGTGACAAAAGGCACTACACGACCTTTTCGATTGTCCCACCCCACCCAAGACCATTGGAGCCAGCACAGCAACTGATTGCCAGCAAGCACCCACCTTGGGATTCCCCAAGGGGCACAGGTGCTCAGCTACCCGAAGGCTGGGTGCTGAGCATCCCTGGCAGAGAGCATCGTGCCCACATCCCTAGAGGAGCAAGGGCAGCTGGCCGCAGCCAGTGCTGCCGATTCAGCAGTCACGGTGCTGGGCCAGAGGGATTTGCAGCACCACAGGACACAGCAAGGTCAGAGGCAACACCTGCCCCAGGAGGGCAGTGGAGAAGTGTCCACAGCCAGCCTGAAGGACATGTTTGGGATCATGTCCCTACACTGCTGTGACACGTGTCCTTACAGCCAGGACTCCTGGCCAGCACTCCCAGTCAGCACCATTCCCCCAGCTCTGCTTGCAACAAAGAGAATAGGCTGGCCCAGGAGAGGCAGCAGGACTGGAGCTGTAGGGGTCAGCTGTGGCAGAAGCAGGGACAGGCTGTGGCTGCCTCGTGTGTACAGGCATGCCCAGCAGCCTTGCCCAGGTAGGCAGGGGCTTAAGCCTCGTCTATTTATTGCTACCGCCCAGCCGGGCCTGCACCTTCTAATCACCTCCTGCTCTATTCCAGGCCCCTTGTGCAACTCTCCACGGCAGCACCACCAGACAGGTCCATCCGCTCGCTGTGCGCGGACTCGAGCCAACAGGATTTGGCTGGCAGCCTGCCTGCCTCCTGCCCTGTGCTTGCAGCACCCTGCCCGTGGCTCAGCCCCCCGCGGTGCCCTGGTGAGGGACCCCCAGGCAGGAGGATGTGACCAAAAGGTTTCCCGGCCCTGGGGCTTGGTCCCTGCCCGCAGGAGCCTCGACAGCCCCTGGAGGCCCTGGAGAAGATGTCAGCCAGATGGCACACACCACTGCTTCCAGCAGTGCTGGCTGCTCCACTCCCAAGCCAGGCAAGGTTGGCATGCTGCATGCCACAGGCATCCCCAGCTCCTGCTGCGGTTAACTGGCCACCCCAGGGACAATGCTGTCACCTGCTGCCAGGAACCGTTGCAGAACCCCTCCACAGGGGGTCACAACAAGCCCCAGCCAGGGCAGGAGCTGGCCAGGCAGTGGGCTGCTTAGCAGGGCCCATGTGGCAGCAGAGGCAGGCAGGAAGAGCCCTCTGGCTCCCTGCTCACAGTAGGTCCTCATATACTGGGATCTGCTGGCCCAGGGCAGTGTCCCCATACTGCTGGTGAGGGCAGCTGTAGCCTTGCTTCATTGTCCACCACCTGCTGAGCAGCTCTCATGGGCTGGTGGCACCATGCAAGCAAAGGCAGGAACCAGCCAGGGCACCTGGCACAAGGGACATCCCTGCTCTCCCAGGAAGGGACATACTGCAAGAAAGCAGCAGCAACTGCCAGCAGTATACCAGGAAGGGACCATGACCCACCCCAGGAGAGCAAGTAGGGATGGAGACAGGCTCTGCAGCCAGCTGTTGCCTGGCACGGGAGGGGATCACACAGATCCAGATGTTGGAATCTGACCTCACCCCAACCCCGTTACAGCAGCCTGAGCTACAAGGCAATGGCCCCACATCCTGCCAAGCTGAGGGGACACTCAGCCAGGGACCCCTAGCCTCACGGATACCCGCAAGAAAGCACTCTTGGGGGGCAAAGTGTGTCGGCGTGGGGGGGCTATCACCCCAATCCATACCAGCAGGGCATCCCCGGGGCAGGCTGGCACACCTGGAGCCTCGCGCGGTGGGGGTGGCTGCCCACGGCACGGGCACAACCTGGCCCGGCAGACACGGCACCCTGCACTCCCTGCCAGAGTGGCGGGCACCGTCCCATGGAAAACACCTTTCCCTCCCTCATCCCAGCTGCGGGCGAGGGCCGGGGCGTCCTGTCCCGGGCACACGCTTCCTGCCCCTCCTCTCCCGCCGCCCACTACCGCTCTGCCATAAACACGGTAATTACCGGCTGCGACGGCACCGGCCGGGGAGGCGGCAAGGGAAAGGCGTGATTCATCCTACCAGCCCACGGCTTCTCCGCCGAAAGTCCACTGTACCCATCCCCGCGGCCTCTGGGACCCGGGTATTCGGGTACCGGTAACTCCGGGGGGCCGCGGTGCTGCACCAGCCCCGCTGCACCGCCACTGCTCTCCGGACCGGCGCAGCCGCTCCCTGCCCTACCCGCGCCTCCCGAAGCCCCAGGGCAGCGGGGACGAGGTCGCGCCCGCCGTCAGCAGCCAGGTGTATGGGACAGCACCGACCCCGAGCAGGCAGGACCCTGCCGTTCGCCGGACGCGCCGTGCCGGCGGACGCTGCCGAGCCCAGACCGGGGGCACCCGCCACTGCAGTTCCCCCAGGACAGCACTTGCCCGGAGAAGNTTGCCCGGAGAAGCCGGGAAATGACAGGGCTCGGCTGGACGCGCTGCGCACCCCAGCCCTGACCCCGCAAAGCCTCCGGGGCGCCGGGACGCGAGCCGCGGTTCCTGCCCGCTCCCGAGGCCGCGCACCGAACCGGGACCCCCAGGGTCCGGGAACCTCGAGAGCACAGAGTGGCTCCTGGGGTTATGCGAGGGGGTAGTTGTCCCATGGCGGACTGCGCCCCTCCGGTGCCCACGTTCCTCCCGCGCCACCCTCAGGGGGACACGGAT
>WEKY01007147.1:678083-754176 GCA_013390045.1 Picathartes gymnocephalus
TAGGCACGGCGATGGGGCTGGCCTGGGCCTGGAGCGGGCGTGGGCACGGTCGGGGTGTGGGGAGGGCTTTGGGAGGAAGCGTAGGGCTCCGGGGCTGGGCAGGGCAGGGTGTGGAGGCGCGGGACGGAGCGTGTCCGTGGGTTGTGAGGCTGCCGCGCGGGGCAGGGCACGTGGGTATGGGTAGGGTAGGGCAGGGCCTGCAGCTCGCAGCTGCCAAGGAGATGTGCGAGAGGAGTGGGACAGCAGCGAGCGTGAGGGGCTCCAGGAGCGAGGCAGATGTGGGTGGCAGGGAAATCGACGGTGGGAAGAGAGCTCATGGCCTTGCTGAGGTGCTGTGGGAGGTGCCTGGTGCAGACTGCCCTCACTGTGGTTTCTCCCCCTTTTCTAGTAGGGCTTGAGGCATTTGGTTTCCTCGCATAATTTATCGTTCTGCTTGGAACAGCAATTGGGTGACTTTTCTGCATTAGGGAAGTTACAGCTTCAGGAATGTGGCTTTCTAAGGATAAGGTGATACTTTTATGTTTCTAGGCAGTGGCTTCAACATGTTTTGGGAAAGAGTTTGAGGAGCAGTGGAGGGCTTTCTATATATGTTACATTACACAGAGGGGTACCTTATAGACCTTTCCCAAGGCCTGATGGATTGTGAACTGCTCTGTAGTGTCTTGTTGATGAGATGAGCTGGCAAAACAGGAAGCTAACTCAGTAGCCCATGTAACACAGAGTGAAGAAAATGTCAAGGAAATTTTGAGGAATTTACTAAACTATGTGACATTCAAGATGTTGCAGAAGGATTGCACAGTCCCCAAAATATTTGAGATAGACGTGGGGAAGGATAACCTTACAACTGTTGTTGTCACCTGATACGGTGTTACAGAAGTGCCTGGAGAAAGCTTTGTCTCTTGGAAGATATACAAAGGGAATTGCTCCCCACTTGCTCCCCTCAGCTCTTTTCAGCCATGTGGCTCTTGTGACAAACCCACCTTCACAAACAGGGGGGCTGCAAGTGTCCTGGAGCCCCTCTGACCTCGTACGGAACCACACATCAGAAAGGATTAAATTGCATTATGTATCCTTGAGCAAAAGGGGAGGTCTTTTCTAAGCTCATGGCCATTGTGCAGTTGCTGTAACAAACACATTGAACATCCCCAATTTGTTGCTGAGGACTAAAACGAGTGTAACTGGGCAAGTGGCAGAAAGGCCTTGGTGCTGTCACAGGCAGGTTGGGGTGCATGGGTCAGTGGGTGGCAGGAGGAGGCTGAATTCATCTTTCTTAAAAAATGGGAAGAGAAGGATACTGCTATTACAGAATCCATTACACATTCCCTGTCAGTGTTGTGCTCACGTTCACAGGGGATGTGGGGGAAACAAGAATGGAAGGCCTCCAGAAGTGACTAATACCTAGAAGGGCACTGAAAGGGGGACAGACCTGTCAGGAAAGGGAGCAGGCTGGTTCAGAGTAGCAGTCCAGCACAGGGTGAATGGCTTGCTTCTGTTTAGTCTCTGGGAACTATAGGAATCCCAGAACAGAAAGGCAGCCCCTCCTGGTAAAGGGATTCAAGGTGCCTGATTAACCTTGGGGCATATGTGCTGCTGCCAGATGTGGAGGCAGGAGTTTCAGGGGCTCACTACTGTGCCTGCTGTGCTGATGAGGCGGGTCCAATTAGCTGTGCTGGCACTCACACCACGGCCTGTGCAGCACTGGCCACGAGCACACCGTGCTCCCAGGCTGTGCTGGGGAGGTGTGGCCACACCATGTGAGGCAAAGCTGGTCACGCTTGCATCCCTGAGAGTAGAGGGAGCTCCCTCACTGAGCTGAACTAAGGAGCTGCTGACCTCGATGTTGCTGACCACAAGGAGTATCAGTACCTGGCTGTGGTTTGGCCATCACACTGCAGCTTTCTCCTGTTGAGTGGGGAATCAGAAGCTTTGTGTAGAGCTGCTTTCAGTCTCTGCAGACACAGAGAGGCAGAGTACTTGGCCACAGAGATGGTGTTTGTCTCAGACCTTTTATGTGATAGTGCAGAGGCACAAGGGTTCTTCCTGAGCTTGCAGAGTGAGATATTGGGATGCTGGATGTGGAGGGGCCATCCAAGCTGTCCCTGCAGCCCACTCTGCTTTGGCTGGTGCACAGCATCTGCTAGCTGTTTCACTGTTGTTATTCTGCAAGAAATTTTGCCAGCACGTTATGGCTGTCTCTGAGGGCACCCCCTGGTCAGTCTGTGCCTGTCAATTCTGAGACCTGCTGGGCTCCTCTTCCACACAAATCCCCTTATCTGTTCTGTTCCTCAGTTCAGGCTCCCTCTCCCTGCTGTGCCAGGCAGGATTGAAAGCTCTGTCTCTGGAGTCAGAACTGCCTGCTGTCAGAACATACTGTCAGAAAACATTGTCATCCCATCCCTAGAGACAGCTCTATGATGAACAGTGTGTCTTAATTCTGAAATTAACTGCTTGGGAAGAGACAGTAAATGCTTGCAACATCAGGAGACACTAGCTAGAACAAGGCCTGGGAAAGCCTGTAATGAAACCTTTGGGATTTGGAGAGGCTGAGTGCCCTGACAATTGTATAGGTTCAGCAGGGCAGAGAGGTGAGCACGTCCCTCCAGAATGTCCAGAAATGCTTACCTGGGCAAAGACAATGAGTCTCACTGACTGCCAGGTGATTTGGGGTTTTTTGTGGAGGAATGCTGTTTTGTCCAGGTAGAGAGTGAGGGGTGCTGCTTGTTTTCCAGCAGTGTCACTTGATACCTGAGCTGCAGGTTAGGGGTCTGAAGGTAAGGCCATCCCTTGCCTGCCGCCCCATGTCTGAGCAGAGGGCATACACAGAGCTTTCCTTCTGGGGAACTGCCACATTGGCAGTGGGTGGCAAGAGTGGAGAACCTGCCCTTCTGCCAAGGTTCTTGTAAGGTGCAGCAAGCAGGTCCTTACCAAAGCCTCCTGAGGAGTGACTCTTCCCCCAGTTGAGTTGCAGGAATACGGAGGCAGGAGGTGAATGAGGCAACCTGGTAAGGAATCTGAGTCAGAGTTGGAAACAGACTCCAGGAATCCCAGCATGTTATCTTCCTCTGACCACCAAGCTGCCTTTCTCCCTGCCCTCCATCTTGGAAGAAGTTTGTGCAGTACTTGCTCAGCACAGCATGGAGGTGGTGAAGTCAAGGTGGGAAGCTGAGTGATCACCAGTGTCTGGGCTGTTTGTTTAGCCAGTTCTCCCTAAGGAAGCACCTGGAGAGTGGCCCTCTGTCTTCTCAAGCATGGTCACATTAGAGAAGGGGGTTTGGTATCTCAGTGAAGTGGAGCATAGCGAGGCTTCTCTCAAGAGACATACATACAGCCAGGCTGCAGGGAGAGGGTGAGGCAAAGTGCAGGCAAGTTCTCCCCTGGCTATCTGCTCTCAGCTCTGTCTCAGAGGCGTTTGCAGGCAGGGCTGGAGGCAGCTCCACCAGTTAAGTGCACATGGCTCCTTTGGTGCTTAATGAGGAGTCAGCAGCGACCAGCCTTTCCCCCTGTGGTGCTGGGATGCTTCCCAGCATCCATCTCCAGTACCATGCCTGCATCATCTCTCTGGTTCACTCTCTTTACCTCCTTTCTCCAGGGGTGAAAGATGGAAGGTGGACAGTGCTGCAGCTTGTGGAAGCCTTGGGGTAAGAAAAGCCTTATGTAAGTTATACATCGGGTAAAGGCCTTGCAGGGGACATTCCCACAAGCAGGTATAGTTGGAAGGAAAAGTGTGCTCATCCAGGATGAGCTTCCACACTGGATGACACATTGAAGCAGGCAGGATGTTGTCTGCTCACAGCATGGGGCTTGAGCAGTGCTTTGCCCTCCCTCCCTAGACTTGGGAGCTCTTTGAGAAAGAGCAAGGCCAGAGCAGCTCTTGGTGCTCTCCCAGGACAGAGGAGAGAAGTTGTGGCAGGCAGCAAGGTGCATGGCACTTTTCAGCTGGGTCTGTCCCCAGCAGGAGCTGCCTGAGCAGACAGCTGCACAACACCATGTCACAAGGTGGCTGGCACTCAGCTTCTGCTTTTGTCTCCAAACTGTCATGGCCTAGGCTCATTTCTCCCAAGCTGGAGGCTGAGTTTGTCTCACTGTAAGAGGCTTTACCCTTTTTGACCCTTGTGATCTTGGGAGCATGGTGCAAGAGCAATTTCTTTGGTCTGACTTGAGAACCTGGATTTCTTTCTGCATGGTTCTGGGGCTAAGTGCACACATGCAGCATGGATGGGGGAGAGGAATCTGTTTCCACCCTGCCAGCAAGTCAGGCATAATTGGGCCCACAGAACAGCACCTCTTTGTTTTTGTAATGTGCCTGCTCAGGATGTGCTTCCTACTTGGTTGTACCTGCTCACAACAGGCTTCTTGGGCTTTCTCCCCTCTTGGCCTAGGTTTTGCCTGGAGAACACAGATCCTCGGATGCGAGGGCGAGGCATCCAGCTGTTGTCACAAGTCCTGCTCCAGTGTTACTCCCTGCTCCAGGAGAAGGAAGGTAAGGGCTATTCTGGCCCTTGAGTGGCTGGGGACAAAGCCTGTGCCATTAAAGTGTCTGTCCTGCAATTGGCAAAGGGATTGATTTAACAGTGTGACAACTTTGTACATGTCTCTAAGAGTCAAAGTCCAAGGAGGGCATGAGGCTCTGCGCTGCAGCCTTTTTGCCAACCTCACCACACAATTCAGGTCACTGAACATACCAAATCCCTGAACAGCTGGGGCCCCTGACAGTGTGTGGGTGTTGCACACCCAGGTGTGCTCAGCGCCACGTGGGACATGCTGCGGATACATCTGTATGTCAGAATCCTTGGGTGATGATTCAGAGCAGGAAGACTGTCCTTCACACACCAAGCCACACTGCAGCCCTGCAGCCTGACCAGGTTAACCTAGGAGGAACCCTGAGGAGGAGGGGAGTTCAGTGTAAGGATGAGAATGGAGTGGGGGACTGGAGTGGGGAGAGGAAGATGCCCTGTTCATGGCAGCAAGGAAGAGGTCTGCCTCTATTAAATGTCCCTTAGCAAATGGCTTGCAGCAGGGAAAGCCAGTAAGTGCTGACAGACTTTGGCTTGGACTTGGGGGCCTTGCGGATGGGAAGCTGAACTTATGCCAGCAGGCTGGTTAGACAGGGGGCCTAGCTAGTAAGTAGGGTGGAGGAAGGGGAGAATGGAAGTAAGAGATGCTTAGTCCTTGGCATTTGGTTCTCTTTGACTGGAGCAAGGAAGGGCTGAGAGCAGCTGTGCATAGAACCTTATCTCCTGGAGTAGCTGGAGTCAGGTGTGATGACTGATGGGAACTGGGGTGCTCTAGAGAGGCAGCCAGAAGTGGGTAGGTTCAGTGGGAATGCTTGAAGGAGAAAGGAGACTCAGGGCAGCTGAGCAAGGGGAGTGAGCTGGGTTAGAGCCTCGTGCCCCTGCTCACGCAGTTCATTTCTCAAGCGCTGCGTCAGCCTGCCTCCTGGGGGGCTGAGTTTCTGCAGCAGCTGTGGGCACAGGATGCTGCTAGCCGGCTCTTCCAGTCTGCTTCCTGCTACCACTCCCCAGGGCTGGGGTGTGCAGGCGCCCGTGGCCGTGACTCAGGGGCCAGGAACGTGTTGTGGAGCCAAGTGTGAGGAAGCCGGAGCTCCTGCCCCAGCCCTGTGCCCCACCCCATGACGTCCTCCTGCCTCTGCTGAGCAGACTGCCACTCTCCTGCTGGTGTCTGCATCCACATGTCTGGACAGGCCAGGGCAAATGCCTCTTGGGTAGCTCCAGCACCTCTGCAGCAGCCAGAGGTGGGTGCTGCCCTGCTGCAGTCAGGTGTGGGCTGCTCGTGAGGAGAGGGCAAAGGTGTTGGAGCCAGGTGGGTGCACCCAACAGCAGGAGTGTGTCCCATTCACCTGTGCAAGATGTGCTTGCTCTTAATACATCAGCTTGTGGTTGAGCTGGGGCCAGCACCCAGCAACTGCGTTTCCTAGGGCTAACACACATTGGTGTCTGTTTCTGACAGTGCTGCATCTGGTGCTGTTCTATGAGAGCCGGCTGCAAGATCATCACCTGGTGATTCCCTCGGTGCTCCAGGGACTCCGGGCGCTGGTGAGCTCGCACCCCCAGCCACAGTGCTGGAATGCACTCCAGAGCAGTGTCAGGGAGGTGCAACACCTGGGTATGGATTGGAGCAGTCTGTTGAGCAGGCTGGGCTGTCAGCCCATCTGGCAGCATTGCCCTGTCTCTTCTCTTCTCCTGCTATGCCTCTTGCAGAGGAGCAGGGGAGAGGAGACTGCCTTGATTTCCTGCCGTGTGTTGGGATTGGGGCAAGCACTCCCTGGCCACCCTGGGGAGCAGCACAGATGATGGGCATCTTTTCCTGTTCTGTCTGGGGAGGGGGTAGTGAGTTCTCCCCATTGTGGAAGAGGATCCTGCCGCAGCTGCTGTACAGAGGCAGGAGCTCTATTATGTGGCTGCCATCATGGTATTCTTTTCTTGCTTTTCTTTTCCTGTCCCCAGAGTATGTGTGAGGTGTTGTCCCCAGGGCTAGCAGTGTCTGTGCTCAAAGCCATCTTCCAGGAGGTACATGTGCAGGTGAGCAATGTGATTTCCTATCCTCCTGTCCTTGATCTCTTCTCCCTGTGTGTCTGGGAATGGCCACATTCAGCACAGTGGAGTGCTTCTGCAGACTTCAGAGACGGTTTGACTCTCTGCAGGAGAGGCTGTGAGAGACAGACGGCAGCTGAGGATCCTGTTTGGCCCTTATCCTCTCTTTTCTCATCTCTAGGGAAATTATTTCCTTTTGCTTCATTCTCCAGGCTGTGTTTAAGTGCCCCCAGTCCAATTCTCCTCACCTTTAAGATTGTTTTTGCTGGCAGTGCCTTGGGCAGCATGCATGGCCCTGGTGTGACTGATAGTGCATTCATGTAGTGATGGGACACAGTCATATTCATGTGCCATTGCATAAGGATGTGCACACTTTGCATGTGCCAGGCAGCAGCAGCTGAGCTGCTGGGGGTCCTGCTCTCTCTCAAGGGCATATGCTGCCCGTGGGGTAGTGGGTAGCTATGGTGCCATGTGTTGAGGATGGTTTTGTTTGGTCTGCTCCTCCCTTCAGTCCTTGCTGCAGCTGGACCGCCACACAGTCTACAGCATCATCACCAACTTCATGAGCACCAGGGAGGAAGGTGAGGGGGTAGATGACAGAGCCACTCTGGGATTGTTGAGGCTGGGAAAATTACTCACTTTCACCTTCTCTAAGGGCTCTGTGGCTCTGCCTGGGAGAGCTGGAAAAGGGCTGTGAGGCTGGGGCAACTCGACCGATTTAATGCTGTGTTGGTGAGGCCTGATGTCCTGCACCTGCTCACACTCCTTCTTTCTGTAGAGCTGAAGGGCTTGGGTGCCGACTTCACCTTCGGCTTCATCCAGGTCATGGACGGGGAGAAGGATCCCCGCAATCTGCTGGTGGCCTTCCAGATCGTCCGTGATCTCATTGCCAAGGACTATGCCCTGGGTGAGCCTAAACCTGCCATGCAGAGGTGACTGGGAGATGTGTCCCTTTTCTTTGAGCTGTTGGAGGGATGGCTTTTGGGTCTGACCAGGCCTCGGCTGGTCTGTAACATGCTTTAAAAGCTGCAGAGCTGGCCTGTCATGGGTGCTAAGCATAACTGCTGTGCCTTTTTTGCCCAATATCTTTGCTCACTCCCTCTCTCTCCTCTTTCTGCAGGGCCCTTTGTGGAAGAGCTGTTTGAAGTTACATCCTGCTACTTCCCTGTTGATTTTACTCCAGTGAGTGAGTCTGCTGTGTGCCACAGCCTATTCTTTCTGGTGTTTTCTTAGGGGGTTGTGTCCCCTCCAGGGAATGGGGTGTGAGGCTGGCTAAGGGTTTTGGCTGGGCAGTGTTGAGCTGTGAGCCATGGTACCCAGGCTGACACGCTGGTGCCAAGCTATCTGCAGTGACTGGCACTGCTGCTGCCTTGCCTGATATGAGGTGATGCAGCCTCAGCTGATGGCTGTGTTGGGATGTTTCCTAACTGGTGGGTGACCTGCTCTCTGCTTCCTTTCCAGCCCCCCAATGATCCTCATGGCATCCAGAGGGAAGACCTGATCCTGAGCCTCCGGGCCATACTGGCATCAACGTCTCAATTTGCTGAGGTACAAAACTCCTTGAAGATTCTTGAGCACTTCACTGTTCTCTGAGCACAGGCTGCCTTTCATAGTGCTGCAGCTCCTACTGTGACTCTGTGGGATGGGAACAACTGGGACCAGGAGCTTGCACTTGGGCAGCCCTGTCTCCTGCTGGGGCTGGTCATAGGGAGGGTGTTGACTGACACCCTGGGAAAGGGTTGCCTATTGCAGGTACCCCTTTCACCTCTGCTCTCCTGGCAGAGGCTGAACTTGCAGCCTTGCAGGCCCACGGACAAGGTGGTGCAAGGGATGGGCTGAATTAAAGTCCTTCTCTCTGCAGTTCCTTCTCCCTCTGCTTATTGAGAAGTTGGACTCCGAACTGCAAAGTGCCAAGCTTGACTCACTGCAGACTCTGGTAAGGAGGGATCCCCTACTCCCTTCAGCCCAGAGCTGATCTGTGGCAGTAGCAGCTTCCAGCCATTTCTGAGCTCTTCTCCCTGTCAGCCAGAGACTCTCCCTTGCAGAGCCACAATTTCCAGGGTCCTGGTTTGGCCTGCATCACTCTTCCCTGTTTTTCTTGAGTGATTTGTGCAGCTCAGCATGAGCCTGCCAGGATGGGCAGTGTCCCGGCACCATGTCCTCCTGGTACCGGCTTCTCTGTGATGCTTTCTCCTGGCTCCCTCTTGTAGACTGCCTGCTGTGCCATCTACGGGCAGAAGGAGCTGCAGGAATTCCTCCCCAGCCTTTGGTCATCCCTGCGCAGAGAGGTGCGTACTGCAGGGCTCCTCCATGGCTGGGCTTCTGCTGAGCAGGAGTTCTCAGCCAGACCAGGTGGGCCCCATATCTCCCAGCAGCCTGCACCTGTGACCTTGACCTGCCCCAGGTGAAAAGTGGAGGGGACAGGCCAGCCCTATCAGCATGTCCCTGTGGCTTGAATGGGCCACGCTGTGTGTTCAAGTCACGTGGGAAATGAGGCAGAAGCCTGAGCCCTTCAACCTGCACTGGGAGCCCTTCAGCCTGCGGTTGTTGTCAGCATGGAGTTCAGCTCATCCTGTGGCCTTTCCTCCAGGTGTTCCAGACAGCGAGCGAGAAGATTGAGACTGAATGCCTGGCTGCACTGCATGCTCTTTCTGCCTGCCTCTCCCGCTCCGTGCTCAGCTCTGATTCTGAGGATGTGCTGGATTCCTTCATCAGCAGCATCCTGCAAGGTAGCTAACAGAGACCTGCCCTGTGCAGCCAGGCCTGAAGGCATCCTCCTAGGTAGAGATATGCCCTCCTCCTCTCTTTCAAGCCTGTTCTCTTTCTAGTCCTCACAGCCGCTTTTGGCTTCTCCAAGGTAATTGGCTGCAGGAAGGGAGGACAAGGGTGATTGAGCTGCTTCCCTCTCTGCTGGAACTGCACTCTCTGTGCGTTTGGAGCTGTGGGAAGCTGCTCAGCTGGGGCGGCTGTGCTGCAGCTCAGAGCTGCACCCTGGCAGCACGTCCCAGCCCAGCTATCAGCTGTGTCCCCGCACGCGAGGCAGAGGAGCTCTGCGCCGGTGCAGCTGACGCCCAGCCTATCTCAGATTGCAGGCACCATCTGTGTGAGCCCGACATGAAGCTGGTGTGGCCCAGTGCCAAACTCTTGCAGGCAGCAGCGGGTGCCTCCCTCCGCACCTACCACAGCATCGTCCGCAGCGTCCTGCCCCTGCTGCTGGAGCAATACAACAAGCACACACAGGTGAGAGGCACCTGCTGGCTCCACAGAGTGTGTAAGGAGATATCCTTCCCTGGCTGTGGGTGGAGACCCCATGGGCACCCTGTGGCCTTGCAGTGTTTGGCTGAGGTGCAGTTCTGTCCCAGCAGTGACGGTGATCTGGGTTACACCTTTGTGTCCCTGCAGAGCAGCCAGAGGAGGACAATCCTGGAAATGCTGCTAGGCTTTCTGGAGTTGCAGCAGAAGTGGGGACATGTGGAAGAAGGTGAGGATGGCTAGTCCCTCTGGAGGCACTTGTGTCCCAAGGGCTGCTGGCTCTGACCTCACTTTCCTGTATGCTGACAGACAAGGAAAACTCACTGGCCAGTGTGGCTGCATGTGCAAGCCCCTGACATGTCCCAGGGACCCTGCATGATTGGGTATCAAATGCAGCACCCTAGAAGGGGTCTGTCAAGTGCCATGATGGTGGCTGTGTGGTGATAGCCAGACACAGGCAGTGACTCCATGCTCCTCTCTCCAGATGAGAGCACTCTGCTGTCGCTCCAAGCCCCGGTTTGCTCTGTGGTGTTCTCGGCGCTGACGGATCCCAATGTGCAGCTGCAGCTGGTTGGGATCAAGGCACTGACTGTCCTGGGCTCCCTGCAAGGTTGGTTCCTTGTTTCCCTTGAGGATACAGAGGGAGGTGTCACTGTCTTCTGAGATGTGCAGTGGCTGCTGGGACATCCTTGCCTGCTGCCTGTAGGTGCACAGGAGTTGTGGCAGCATTTTCTACCCAAGCCATGAGCTCCAGGGTCACTGGGTCTTTCTCTTGGCTGTTTGTGCTGGGGACCTTGTATCTCTGGCATATGGTGTGCTGCTGCATTGCTGCTGGATGAGGGGGAAGGATCCTGTCCAGCAGACCAGGACCTTTGCCTTTGGCCAGGGGTAGGATTCCTCTATGGCTCTTGTTCCAGGCTTCCTGTCTTCCTCTGATCTGGAGCTGGTTGTGGATCACCTCATCCGTCTTGCTCTGCATGAGGAGGATTCCCAGAGCAGGTGAGGGGTGGGCTGGCATCACGGCAGTCACCCACATTCTGGGAGGAGGAACAAAGCCTGGCTTTGCTGCAGAGAGGGCCTGTAGTCTGAGGGAAGGCACAGGAACTCTCTGAACAAGAAGATTACGTGGGATAAACCAGACAGTTCATGGGCTGGAAGTGAGAAAGTCTGAGCCTATCAAAGCAGGGGGCTCTGCCTACCTGAAGGGTGAAAAAGGCAAGTTGCTGAGAAATGGGATTCTGGAGACACCTTCTGGCCAGGTCTGTGCAGCTGGTGTACAAACAGCCCTGGATTTGCAGTCCTTGCATCGCCTTTTCCACTCTTTCCCCTGGCAGTGAAGCAGCGATGGAGGCAGCTGGGTCCCTGGCCCCCACCTACCCAAAGGTTTTCTCTGGACGCATGGTACCCAGGCTTGAAAACGAGCTGCAGTCAGGTAGGGCTGGGAAAGAAGTAGTGACTGGTTTTGGGGGAAAGCTTTTCCCATCCCTGTTGGGCTCCTGCCAGGCAGTGGGGCTGTGCCATGGGTAGGTTGGGGTAGGTTGGTGGCTGTCCTTGGGGGATTCCCAGCACAGGCCCTGTGTGCTGGCACAGGGAAGGCTGTGGTTGGTCTGGTAGCCAGCCTGTGTGTGTCCAGGATCACCCTTGTGGGAAGGAGCTGCCCGGCTGCAGAGCAGGCAGAGAGCCTTGAACCTGGCATGGACTGGGTCTGCTCTGCTGCTTCACCCCATCCACCCTGGCAGGGTCTGGACCCTGACTGCCCTTGGGTGGGGTGTCCCCAGGTACCCCTCTGAGGTGTGTTTCCTCTTCAGAGCGGCGGCAGGAGAGCTACCACAACCACCACTCCTTGCAGCAGCGCTGCCTGCAGGCCCTGGCAGCTGTGTCCACCCACACCAGCATCGTGAGGGAGACTGTCCCTGTCCTGCTGCAGCATCTCCAGAAGGTGCAGAAAGGTAATGGAGCTGTTACAGGCAGCTCTACAAAGCGTGTCTGGGCAGGAGCTGCCTCTGTTACTGGTGAGGGCTAGGAGAGAGCTGGAATGGCAGTGGTACAAGGGACCCACACCTGGGCTGTGAATCCCAGTGGTGGAGTGGGAGTGAGAAGAGCTGCATTGTCCCAGGATCCTGGTGCAGATCAGGAGGCTGGGTGTTGAGGCTGCTTGACTTGATGGTGACTGTGCCCTGCAGGGACTGAGGCCAGGAACACCCAAGATGTGGTCTCTGTGTGCCAGAGCCTGCACCACGTGGCCCTGCAGTGTCAACAGGATGCCGAGGGCTGCTGGTACTTCCACCAGACGGTGGTGCCGTGCCTGCTGGCCGTGGCTGTGCAGGCAGCCATGCAAGGTAAGTGCAGGGCTGGAGTGGGAGAGGGGAGAGCAGGCAACTCTTGGGCTCTCAGGGGTCCCTGATCCTGCAGCCAGTACTGCTGCTGATGCCTTTTGGTACCTGTGGCCCTCAAGAGTGGGCTCCACTGCTCCCTGCCACTGTCCCAGAGCCCTGCCCCACTCCGCTGTGGGTTCAGGGGGCTGTGCCTCCTCCCTCTGAATAGCAGGCTCCAGCAAGTTCCATTCCTCCCACTACCTGCAGAGAGCACCCATACATTGCCAGGCAAGGCACTGCTGGAGGAAGAGGTGCTGGCTGCCATGATCCCAGTCATCAGTGCTGCCACCACTCACCTGAGCCCTGAGTGAGTGAAGCTGGGGCAGGAAGCTGGGTGCTCTATTGTGGGGAGCACCCATGATGCCCCCTGCTGCTCTCTGTACAGGGTGACCCTTCCAAAGCAGCACATTACAATGTCTTTTTTCTCCTAGGCTGGCTGCCCAGAGTGTGTCTCATGTGGTGCCCCTCTTTCTGGACGGAGAGGTCTCCTTCCTACCCCAAAACAGTTTTCCCTGCTCCTTCCAGCCTTTCGGGGTATGTTTGGTGATTGGGGCTGGGGCACCAGAATGAGCCAGGAATGAGGATGTTGGCACAGGCTGGCAGCAAGGACTGTGATGACATGGGCACTGTTCTTCCCTTGCAGGATGGGGAGTGCTTGGAAGCACAGAGACGCCTAGTCGCCCTCCTCATGGCCTTTGTCTGCTCCTTGCCCCGTGATGTACGTTGAGGGGGAGTGAAGAGGAGCCCTGCCCAAGCACCCTCCAGCCTCTGTCCACACCAAGCTCCATGGACAGACAGAGGGAGCAGCTGCAGTCCTGGGCCATAACACGTTCTGTGTCTCTTCCAGGTGGGAATCCCTCAGCAGGAATGGCTGCTCCGGGAGCTGCTGGCTTTGAGCTGTTCATGCAACTGTCCCTTCACAGCCACCACAGCTGCCAAGTGCTTTGCAGGGCTGGTGAACAAGCACCCAGCAGGTAAGGGGGCTGGGACAGATGCCAGGGGTCCCTGCCCACTGTTGACAGGGGGAATGGCTCAGCATGTCCCTTCCATCCCCAGGGCAGCAGCTGGATGAAATCCTGCAGCTTGCAGTGAACAGGATGGAGCCCAGCCTTGCGGAGGGGCCCCGCCGAACGCAGGCGCTCACCTTGCTGCTCTGGGTAAGGCCTGCCCTGGATGAGTGGGGCAGGGGGCTGGGGGACTGAGCCTGGCACTGACTGTTCTGCCTGCACAGGTGACCAAAGCCCTGGTGCTGCGCTACCACCCACTGAGCTCCTGCCTGACAGACAAGGTCGGTGGTGGTGGGGCTGGGTGATGCTTAAGAAACCTGCCTTGCTCCTCAGTGTCTGGCTGGGGACCCCCAGCAGCAGGGCACTCTGCCTCAAGGCTTTCCCCCTCACAGCTGCTGGGCCTGCTGGGTGACACGGAGCTGGGCCCTGCCGCAGCCGATGGCTTCTCCCTGCTCATGGCCGAGTCCCCGGATGTGCTGCACAAGGGCTGCCATGCTGATGTGCGCATCATGTTCCGCCAGCGCTTCTTCACTGACAATGTCCCCAAGCTGGTACAAGGCTTCCACGGGGCTGGCCCTGGTGAGTGGCCACCCCCAGCCCAGCCTCACCACTCCTGACCTGTTAACCAGGGGACTTGAGCCAGATCCCCTTGTTCTGCTGGCTGCTTGTAACCATCTCTGCTCTCTACAGATGTGAAGGCCAATTACCTGAAGGGCCTGTCCCATGTGCTCAACCACCTCCCCAAACCTGTGCTGGTGACAGAGCTGCCTACGGTAAGAACCAGCCTGGGTGGCAGGCAGGGTGAGCTGTGACATTGCAGAGTGCATGGTTTGGGGTTACTCATGACTCCTGTGTCCTCTCTCTGCAGCTGCTTTCCCTCCTGCTTGAGGCCTTGTCCTGCTCAGATCGTGTAGTACAGCTCTCCACACTGAGCTGCCTCCACCCGCTGCTGCTGGAAGCTCCCCAGATCATGAGCCTGCATGTCGACACACTGGTCACCAAGTTCCTCAACCTCACCTCCAGCCCCACAATGGTGCGTGCACCCCCTCCTTCCTCCCTGCTATGCCCATCTCCCCTGCCCCTTGTACTGCCCTCATCCCTGTCTGTTCCAGGCTGTCCGCATTGCCGCTCTGCGCTGTGCTCATGCCCTCACCAGTCTGCCCACAACAGTGGTAAGTGCTTCTGCAGCACCCTGCCTGCTCCTGCGTGTAGAGGGGCAAGGGGATCCCAAACCTCCTGGGGGGCAGCCACAGTTCTCTCATGAAGAGCCCCTTCTGCCCTACAGCTGCTCCCATACAAGGGCCGAGTCATCCGGGCACTGGCCAAGCCTTTGGATGACAAAAAGAGGCTGGTGCGGAAGGAAGCAGTGGCAGCACGTGGGGAATGGTGAGTGTGTGGAAGTAGCTGCTGAGGGGGTGCCAGTGTGTCAGGGACATGGCTGATGGCACCATGTCTGTCCCTGCAGGTTCCTGCTTGGGAGCCCAGGCAGGTGAGCGCCCTGTGTCCCCTCCATGTGCTGACCAACAGTCTGACCAGCACCTCGCTAAGCCACCAAGTCATCTGATGCCATGGACCCTCTGGATCCTTGGAGCCCAGGACTGCCCCGAGTGCCAGGGCTGGAGCATGCAGGCCAGCAGACAGCACCCCTCACTGCAGTCCCTTCCCAGCACCCACAGCAGGGAAGGAGCTGTGCTGCTTGTGGCTTGCCCACCCTCTGCTGCAGCCAGGGACAGTGATGAACAGACCCACCACATGTGAGTGGAGAGGACAGGTCTGTGCACACGTGTGGTGTGTGACAACCCATATGCCAGAGGAATAAATATATCTGTTTTGATAATGCTCTGAGGGTCTCCATGCAGCTCAGGCTGGGTCCTCAG
Source organism: Picathartes gymnocephalus (assembly GCA_013390045.1). NCBI lineage: Eukaryota > Metazoa > Chordata > Aves > Passeriformes > Picathartidae > Picathartes > Picathartes gymnocephalus. The sequence continues at coordinate 693,146 of WEKY01007147.1, forward strand.
TGCTCTTCCGTATGTTGAGCAGCTTAAGATGCTGCTGGTTATAGGCCCTTCCTCCTCTTTTTACATTGTGGCCCCGCTTCTCCCATCCCCAGAAGTCCATGTCCCCCATGAGATAAAAAAACACAGAGACTCCCTTAAAAAAAACATTATTTAGTCAATAGTCTTAAAAAGACTCCCCGGGGAGCACTTGGGGGATTGGGGGTGCCATCCTCTGCACCCAGCCCTTCAGAGAGCTGAGCTGGGCCAATGCTGGCCCGTACCTGTGCTAATGAGGGCAGCACCGCCAGCTGGAGCAGGGAGCAGCTCTGCCACCTTGTCCCTGGGCTGCCTGCAGCCACCAAGAGCCAAGAAGGCAGGTGTCTAAGCACCAACACTGTCCATAGAGTTTCCCATGACTCTGGCTCTGGCTTCAGTCAGTGATATGTGCCAGCCTTCTGCCAGGCACTTTGGCCAAAGGAAGCTGAAGGGTGGAGCGGGTTCCCCCTGCACTCCCCTGCCTGTGGGAAGGGATGTCCAGAGCACAGGGCCTCAGATTGCCAGGAGTGGTGCGCGTTGCTCCGTCACACAGAGAGGCAGGTCCCAGCTCAGGCCTGTCCCGTGGGGCAGGTGAGGGGAGGGCAGCAGGACACGGGTGAGCCAGTGCCTGTGGAGAAAGTGAGGCCACAGCCAAAAGGTGGAGTCTTTATGCTTCTCAGCTTTGAGGAAGCAGATCCTGAGCTGCCACGATGGCTGAGCTCCTCAGCTGAGATTCTCCTGGCAAACGTGTGCTGGGCAGGCCACACCTTGTCATCAGACAGGGCTCCTGAGACACAAGGCTGATGATGCCCAGGTCTTCCACACCTTACAAAGCCCAGTGCAGTGCAGTGTGGGATCAATATCCAGTGTCTCCTTGAGCAGCTCAAGGAGAGCCCCTGCTGTCCCCATAACCCCAAGAGCTGCTGCGTCACCACCTTCTCAGGCAGGGGCTTCCCCAGGATTTTACCTTGGCACATCCACACCCAGGAACACCTTCCAGTTATCCCAGCTGCCGTAACTGTAGGGGTTCCTGAAGACCTGCAGGACAGGGAGAGGCACATCACGTCTGGCTCTGCCCCAGCCAGCCCCCATGCTGTGGGCTATGCTCACCTTGCCTTTCTTCTGTAGTCTCTGCCTCTCCTTTCTGTTGATGTGCCGTTCGATGCTCGTTTCCCCACGGGTAATGAGGGCAGCGTGCCACAGCGTGAGGGCTCCCAGGGCCAGTGCAACAGAGCTGTATGACAAGGGACAGCAGGTGGAACACAGGCCTTCGTTCCCTCGTGCTGCAGCTGGCGGGGGCTGAGGCTGCCTCCCTGCACCCGCAGTTGTGTAAGTGGGTCGGCTTGTCTAATCTCCTGTGACAGAGACTCCTTCTCTGTGGCCCAAAGGCTGGCAGGGCAGCAACATCTGCGCTAGAGTGAGCAAGCCTAGCTACAGGCAGGTAGATGGTGAGCAGTGTCACGTGCTTGACTCTGTTTTCCCCAGCCCCTGGGCCCCCTCACCTGCACAGGACCCAGAGGTAGACCACGCTCTTGTGGAAAGCTCGCTGATGGAAGGAGAAGGTAGGTGGTGGGGTCTGGTAGTATGTCTGAAAAAGGACCAGATGGGGAGGATTAACCCAAACTGCGTTACAGCTTGAAGCCAGACAGGGATTGCTGCACCCTTCACTGCTGCAGAGCTTGGACAGCAAGAAAGGACTGTAGCTGGAACTAATGCAACAGCCAGGGTGAGGGGGAAGTAGCCTGGGACAGCCACGAGACAGACAGACACCCAGAGCTGGCACAGGCATGAGGAGCAGTGGGCTGAAGGTAAGGGGACAGGGAGCAGCCATGGCACTGTCAGGACAATGCAGCTGATGGTCAGGGAGAGGTGTGTGCAGTGCTGCATCTTCACCAGGAGACCATGGCCTGAGCAGTACATGCCAAGAAGCTGTTACCAGCCCAAGCCTCTGGAAGCTGGGTGCACAGAGGCAGACCCCAAGCTGCTGGAGGCAGTGCCCATAGCAGAGCTGCCTGGCCAGCCCCAGCTCTCTGACACGTGAGATGAACATGGGGGCTGATTCTGATGGGGGGTGCTCCTTGAGACCAAAGCCCCAAGCAGGATCCAGCCTGCAGGGCAGCTCTGCTCCACACTGCTTGGAGCAGCTGAGGGGCAGGGATGTCCCACCTGGTTGGCAGCCACCTGCAGTCTCTCCTTCTCAAGCAGTTTCATTCTCTAGGGGGACGGAAAACAGGGCACCAGTTATGTGTCTCAGAGGAGCAGGGCAGGGACCCTTCCCTCACACTCCCACAGGACCAGAGCAGCTGGGGGCCTCACAGGAGGAAGAAGAGGGAAGCAGTCACTGTATGGCTGGGCCTGACCCAGCCTTGCTCTGCAAGCTCAGCCTGGGGAAGCCAGGCAGTCTCAGTGCATGGCAGGAGAGGGCCGGGGCCTGGCCACTCACCTCAATGGCTGCATAGGCATCCCGGAACATCTCCCAGCCGCTGATGCTGCAATAAATGCAGCCCATGGTCATGAACAAGCAGAAAGAGAAGAAGTAGCGGTGGTTGTAGTGTCCCACACAGTTGTTTAGCCAGGCTGCATCTGGGGTTAAAGGTACATAACTGCAACAGACCGTGAGTCCAAACCCAACCGAGGGACCAGGGCAGTTCTTCTGGGCCGTGCTCCCATCACCCATTCCTATGCTGGCTGTCTCCTCGAGGGGAGCGACTGGGAGAGAAGGGAGAAGCAGGGCTGGCTCCCCCCAGGAGTGTGCCACCTGTTAGTACTGCAGAAGGATACGGCAGTGATGATCCATCTTCAGCACACACCTGGGAGAGAGGAGAGCAGTGCCAGTGTCAGAGCCAGTGCAAGTGGTGTGTTTGGGAGGGGACAGGCACCACCGAGCCCTGCAGGCTACAAGTGACAGGGCAAGGAGGTGGCAGAGCAGAGGAGAAGGGCCCCTGTCTCTCACTGGGGCAGGGGGTGAGGTGTGGGGTTCCAAAGGCTGCCCCAGGCAGAGGGAGTGTGCCCTACCTGTTGCAGATGCTGCAGTGGTGGGTGCGAGCTGGCTTAGGGGCAATGCATTTCCTGCAGATAGAGACGCCAGTGAGGTCGTTCTTGGCCTGTGTACAGGTCAGAAGAGATTTGTGCACCTTAAACCCTGCATCTCACACTCCTGCTCTCCCCTGCCTCCCCACTCTGCACTGCCCAGCCTAGCTTCCCCAATCCAGAACTGTCCTGCAACGACATTACCAGGCTGTTCCCAGTGACCATCTGTGGCTGGTCCCCAGTGTCCAACTGGGAGAGGTTGTGCTGCTGCTTGGTGCCTCACCTGTGGTGGGTGCCCAGGTGAAGTGGTAATGGCCATGTAGTAGTGGAAGACAATCATGATGAGGTTCCAGTGTCCATAGGCGAGGTGCCAGCATATCCAGGCAGGTGTGTAGGTCTGCAGGATGAGGGGCAGCAGGCAGATATACACGATGGCCACAATAGAGCTCGTCAGCCCAATCACCAGTGCCACAAACACCTACAGGAAAGGGGCCTGGGTCACTGGAGTGGGTAGCGCCTGCCCCTCGCTGCCTGGGGAGAGGCACAGACAGAAGAGAGCCAGAGGAAACCAATCTGAACCACACACTGAGGTCCCAGCTCACTTCCTGCCCGAAGCACAGGCAGCCCTGAGCCCATTGGCCCAGCAGCACACTTGCCCCAGCACCAAGTGTACCCTGCCCGGTGAAGGGGACTCACCACACCAAACCACCGGGTGACATGGTCCACCAGCCAGTAGATGGGCTCGAAGAGGGAGTCAAGCACCACATCGCCGTTGGTAAAGGAGTTGTAGAGCAGGGAGCGCAGGCAGAGGTGCCCGTAGTGCCACAGCTGCTCCACCTGCCGCACCAGCTTGAACCGCCGCCGCCGGCCCAGCCGCAGGCACTTGAGGAGCAGGCGCATCACCGCGGCAAACATCCGCTGCCGGCTCCTCATCCCTGCCACACCACGCCTGGGGGGACAGGAGCTCGGCATGGGCAGGCCACCCTGCTGCCTGGCTGTCCCTCGGGAAGGGTTTCCCCTCCCTGACGTGCTGATGCCGGTAGTGCAGCTCCCTGAACTGACAAGAATGCCGAGCTGGAGAAGCTGAGCCCAGGCTCCTGGAGACTGTGGAACTGCTGTCGCCAGGATGTCTCTTTGCATGGAGCAGGGGGCACAGGCCCCTCAGCATCTGGGCTCAGGTGCTCTCTGGTCCCATCTCGTCTTTCCCAGCGGGGAGGGGGCCGGGGGAGTGACACGGAGAGTCTGACTCAGAGGAAACCAGAGAACGCATGAGCATCCAGGATGCTGGGCCATTTACAGGGATGATCCCAGCCCTTCCCATCACGTTCAGGAATAGGGGAATCCACACAAGGAACACGTGGAGGAGGTGGTGCAGGATTGCCCCTGCTCCCCTAGTCCCTCCTTAACCCCAAAAGGTAGGATGCTACTTCCCTTCACCTCACCTTCTGGACCAAGTTGCAGAGGCCACCCTGTGCCCCTTCCAACCTCACTCTAAGAGTCCCAACACTTCCTCCTTCTCCTTGCCTGGATCCTTGAACAGTGCCACACACTAGCAAATGAGAGGCCCAGGGACAGCCCAGGGCTGGTGCTCCCCTGCCTGCTGAGCCCCTTGTCTTGCCCGAGAGCTTTGCTAGGAGTGATGAGGAACCCGATCTGTCCCAGCACATGGGAAAATGATCGGCAGGGCTGGGGCCCCCAGGCCTCCGTGCAGGCAATACCCATCAATATTAAGCAGTGAGGCTGCCTCAGGGTCCTGCCAAGGCACGTTCTGAGCCTGGGCCAAGCACTTTTCTTGGTCTGGTGCCAGGCACTGGTGCCAGAGCTTAGAGTCCCTCCAGCAGGGATCGTCTCTCTGCGCTGCTGTGCCCACCAGCACAGCCCCTGGGGAGCAGCAGGGAGGGTGAGGGCAGAAGCTGCAGCATCCAGATGGGTTTCCCAAAGGAGCCAAGGCTCTCCTGCACCCTGTCTGAGGAGCGTGGGGTTGACCCCAAGGCTGGGATCTGCTGGATACGAGGACCCCAGACCCAGCAGCCCATTCCAGGTCACAGGCATGGCTCCTGACCAGACTTTCTACACTGCGGTACAGGAGAGGTGGGATATTCAAACCCCTGCATCACCCTCTTCTCCACACTTCTCCTTTGGCTTGCCAAGAGCTTTTCCTTGAAACTCAGCAGGTGCAAAGTAGAGCAACAACACATCCCTGTGTTATCAGTGTGATAAAAGACAAAACACTGCAGCCAGAAGCAGGTGCTGAGGTCAGCCCTTCCCTCCACAGCACCTTCCTGCCCCCCAGAGAAGCTTCCGCACCTACAGTGGCGGCAGCTGTTGGGCAGGGAATCCACAGGGGAGGCAGCCAGCCTGCTCTAAAGCAAGACCCACTGTCCCCAGGCACCTGCCTGAAGATAGCAGCACAACCACAGAGATGAGGCACCAGCACAGCCAGGCAACTTTCCCCTGCCCAGCCGGGTACTGGGATCCAGCCCTCGCCCTGCCCATGGGCATCCCCACATCCCAGGGAGGCACTGAGCCTATGAGAATGGGACAGCAACCACGAGCACTGGGAACAGCACAGCCGAGGGGTGGGGAACCTTGGATTTGGCCCCACCCCAGGCAAAGACGAGGCCTTCCCCTGCCAGGTCCAGGCACCCAGGCGCAGCCCTATGGCACCCTCCGGTGGCTCCACAGCGCCCGGCTCCAGAGACTTTCCGGTACTTAGCCCCATCTTCAAAGGCTGCCCACCGCATCCAGCCCCGTAACAGCCGGGTCTCCCTGCCCCACAGCATCCCCGTCCCTCCAGAGCAGCAGCATTCCCCCCACTGCCTCCCATCCCAAGAGCACCCCCAGGGCACTGCCTCCTGGGTCCGTACAAGCACCTCCTGCCCCACAGCATTCCCCATCACCTCCCGGCGCCCGCGCTCCCCGCCCCAGAGCACCTCTGTACCGCCGCCCAGCCCCACGGCAGCCACAGCCCCTACAAGCCCATAGCCTCTCGCAGGGCCCTGACACCCCCGCCCGGCGCCGCCGACCTGAGCCCGCCGCCTCCATGCCCGGGCCCCGCCGGCCCACGGGCAGCGCCCGCGCATGGCATGCCGGGAGCACCGTCTGCCGTCACTGTACTACAGCCCCCAGCAGGCCCCACGGCAAGGAGGAGAGAACCAATAGCCGCGCCGCTTACAGCGCAGAATTGATGTTTGGGACCAATAGGGTGAGGACTTTCTGGTGATGCCTTGTCGGTGGTGAGCATGGCGCCTCCCGCACGCTACTGCGTCCCTGGTGAGTGCGGCCCAGGGCGGTCAGGGGCTCCTGGGACTGGGGCTGCTACTGCCCGGGACAGGGATGCGGTGGCCTAGGAGAGGTGTACGGGACGAGGCAGTGCGGAGGGGCTTGCCCCAGTGATGCCCCGCACTGGGCCAGCTGGGAGCGAGCGCTGGGCCCGGATGCCCCGGCAGCCCCTGAGCCCCTGTGTCGCAGGTGAGCGGCTGTGCAGCACGGAGGAGGCCACGGCTGGTAGCGGGACCTACACCCGTCATGGCTTCATCTTCTCCTCTCTGGCCGGCTGCCTAGAGAGGAAAAATGAGGACAACGAGGTGAGCGCGGCCGCGGCATGGCTACCCCTCCGCGGGGCTGACAGGCGTGCGCCCAGGCTGCACAGACTGGGCTCCGACGGGGAACTGGACTCCGACGGGGTTCGGCTGGTGATCCTGTGCACGAGCTCTGCCCTGTGCTGATCAGCATGTCTTGCCCTGCAGCTGCCCGTCGTGTCGGTGGTGAGAGACAGCGAGTCCCAGCTCCTGCCCAACGTGGGGGCCGTGGTGACATGCAAGGTGGGGCGCTGGAGCGCTGCGTTGACAAACTGGACGGCCTCGACTGTTTCTGTCTCATACTGAGCTTTGTTCCTGCACATGGATAGGGTGGGGTGAGGAGTCCCTGAGGTTGTTAGTCCCCTCTGTAGAACTTCCACCAGGGCAGGGGCAGCCCAGGGGCTCCCTTGGGTCTGTCACTCACAAAGAAAGTGACTATTGGCATGAGGGACACCTGCACTGAGACTGAGATGGGCTTGAAGGCAGGATTTTCTTTGCTCTCCTTCCATAACTCTTTCTGGGGCAGGGAGCGTGCAGGTCAGTGCCTCAGGCAGCTTGGAGAAAGGATGGCACAGACCAGGGATTAGTTTCCTTATGTTCCTGATGGAGAGAGAGGGACTGGGATCGCTGCAGGTCTCAGCCTTATTCTGGTGCCTCGAATTGCACAAGTATCACCTTCCTTGCCTGGCTTGCTGCCAGGTGTCTCACCATTGCTTGGTCACAGGGAGAAGGAAGCCAAGTGAGACCTGAGCTCCCTATGCAGCCCTGCCTGCTCCCTGCCCTTTCCCTGCCTGGAGCACTGATTCCTCTTTTCCTACATGCAGGTCTGCAGTATTAACTCCCGCTTTGCCAAGGTGCACATCCTGTATGTTGGCTCCACGCCGCTGAAATCAACCTTCCGAGGCACCATACGGTAGGGAAAAGGTTAGGATCCTCCTCCCTTCAGGGGGCGGAAGGCTGTTGTGGGCAGTGCAGCTGGCTGCTCTGAGCTGGAGCTCTGCCCTGAGCCCTGGGCTGGTGTCCAGCAGGTCCTGGTGAGCACCCAGGAAGGCCGGGGCAGCTTCTGTTGAATCGTCTTGGCTCATTGGCACTGAGATCCCTCCATCTCCTTTTTCAGGAGAGAAGATATCCGAGCCACAGAGAAGGATAAGGTCAGTGAGGCACTGCCAGTAACTGTTCTACACCCGTCGCCCCCAGTTTCTGCTCGTGGGGGCCCTGTCCCCCCACTGACAGCACCCTGGTGCTGTGTGGCATTGCCTGCTCTCTCCTGTGCAGGTGGAAGTGTACAAGAGCTTCCGCCCCAGTGACATCGTCCTGGCCAAAGTTGTATCCTTGCCGCTCAGGGACAGTGGGTTGGCTCGAGCTCCTTTATGGAAGACTTTCCATTAACTCCTGTCCAACCAGATCTCCCTGGGGGATGCGCAGTCCAACTACCTGCTGAGCACAGCAGAGAACGAGCTGGGCGTGGTGGTGGCACGCAGTGAGGCAGGTAGGCATAGACACAGGGTCTGGGCTGAAACAGTTCTGCCTCATCTCTGCCTTAGGGGCAGCTGATGCAGCTGCCTCCCTCTCCCCATGGAGGAATGCAAGTTTGGGAGGGAGCAACGCTGACATATCGTGTCCCCAGGGGTGCAGATGGTGCCCATCAGCTGGTGTGAGATGCAGTGCCCACGGACACACACCAAGGAGTTCCGTAAGGTGGCCCGGGTGCAGCCCCAGTTCCTGCAGACCTAACACCTGAGCTGGGGAAGGGGGCTGCAGGATTGGGGCCTGTGGAGCCAGAGCAGCCCCTGGGCTCCCACCTCCTTCACAGGTCCAGCCAGGACCCCCACTGGCTGGACAGGTTTGCTACTTGTGGATAATAAATATTTTTCAAGAGCTCCATGCTTCGTTCATTACAGCCAATGGGGGAGCCAGGGCTGCCTGTGGCACACTGGTCTGGCTCCTGCAGCACAGCAGGTGAGGGAACACCTCACTGTGAGGCCCACAGCACGTGGGCCAGCACGAAGCACGTTCTCACGGCAGGGGGGGGAGTGATGGAGTGACTTTGCTGCAGTGAGGCCAACAGCACAGAGCCCCAGGCTGTGGCTGTGCTGCATTAGGAACTCGTCTCGCCAGGTTGGTTTCCCCACGAGGCAAGCCTGGAGCACACCAATAACCAGTATGGGCTGTGGCTGAGAACAGCCTGGGGACACATCTCATCTCCTCGGGCCACACGTGCATGCCCTGCCCTTGGGATGAGGGTGTGGCACACATGGAGCCCAAAAACCACAGCATGGCAGGGTGTCGCCCTCTCAGGCAGGGATTGCAGAGCTGTGCTTTGCTCCTTGAGCCTGGCACAGCTTCTGCACCCTCACGTCTGTGCCCAGGAGTGACTGCTGCCTTGCACATATGCTGGTAGCAGGGAGCCCTGCATGGTCCGGAGACACATGGACACCTCCTTATTGCGCATTACTCCTTTATTGAACTGGAACAAGACAGCTGCTATGGTTGGACAGTTACACAGACCCTGTGCAAGCCCAGGCTCACAACACCAGCAGAGGGAGGCCACAGTGACAGGCCATGTACACACATGTGAGGGATGGGACACAACAGCACCTGCTTCACCAACAGGATGAGGATGGGCATCAGCTGGGGGAAGCATGTGGCAGGCACAGACCTCCAGGCAACAGGCTCCCTCCCTCGCCCTTGTCTGAACGCAGTATAGTTAAAGAAGGGGCTGGCAGAGCTGGGCCCGGAGTTGTGAGTACCACCCTGGGGTGCTGTACCACATGGACCAAAACACAACCCTCCCAGTGGCATCCCAGTCACTGTGCCACGCACCCACGATGGGGTGGGATACCCACCTTGGTCGCTGCCTTCACTGCACTTGCCTCACTGCACCCAGGAGAACTAAATCAAGTGACAAAACTACAGTAAACGGGTGACGAGAGCTGCCGGGGACGCAAAGCAAAGGAGGAGCCTGGCATGGCAAGGGATTGCTCGGCCTGTCCCCCTGCAGACAGGGTCCAAGGGTTGGGATCACGGTGTGGACAGGTGTGTGGTCGCCACCTGGCAGAGCTAGGGCTCCCTTTCACACCAGACCTCCATGTCCAGCCCTCGCCCCAAGGGCCCCCAGGCTATCTGCAGAGGGGAGCCTAGTCTGAGGGAATGGGCCTAACCGTGGGGAGCAGCTCCAGCTCCACAGCTCCAAGTTCCTACAACTGTGGGGGTGCGAACAGAGGGGTAGGGGATGGCAGGGGGCTCTACTACGTGCTGGTCTGCTGCCTGCCCTCACTTCTTGACCTTGCCCTGAGCAGCAACGGCCTCCATGGCCTTGCGTACAGTCTCCTCATCCCCCAGGAACTGCATGGGCTTGACAGGTTTCAGGTTTTTGTCTAGCTCATAGACAATGGGGATACCAGTGGGCAGGTTCAGCTCCATGATGGCCTCTTCTGACATGCCTGTGAACACAGCAATGCCGTCACTCTTGGACCTTCCCACAGTCCCAGCTGGGGAAGCAGGGCGTCCCTGGGATGCCCCTGCAGGGGCGACCTACCTTCCAGGTGCTTGACAATCCCACGCAGGCTATTACCGTGCGCAGCAATAAGGACTCGTTTGCCCTCTTTGATCTGTGGGACGATTTCCTCATTCCAGAAGGGCAGAGCCCGGGCAATGGTGTCCTTCAAGCTCTCGCATGTTGGCAGCTGGTCCTCTGTCAGGTCAGCATAGCGACGATCCTGGGAGAACAACCGTGCTTACACAGCAGCCCAATGCTTCCCCATCCAGTGTGGGAAGATGGTAGCACAATTTTGTTTCTCCCTCAAATTATCCACCTGAGGATCCACCCACTACATGTAAGCAAAGCCAAGCCTGGAAGCAAGGAAGTGCCTCTGAGGTTGCAGTAAGCCATACTCAGGGCCGTGAAGCCTCGTGGGAAAAGTCATACATCGTCTGTCCGGGCAGAAAGCAGATCAAACATCCATGAATGGGTCATGGCACTAATGATTAACAGAGATATTGTGCCTTCTGCTTTGGATCTGTCTGTGCAATGGTCAGGGGTTCAACTCCACAGGGAGGAAGCAAGATAAACTCGGCGTAAAGTCAACCAGCACCATGCACAACAGCCCCAGTTAACGCAGCAGAAACACAACAGACCTTATAGAGGAAGCCGGGCCACACTGCAGAGACTTTTAGGAGACTCTTTGCAAGGCAGGCAAAAAGCAATGGGTCTTACCTTTGCAATAGTGCTGTAGAAGGGGTGGTCAGACTGCATGGGAGGCGGAGGGATGTCATAAGAGCGCCTCCAGATCTTGACCTGTGCCTCACCGTGCTTTGCCGCTGTCTCAGCCTTGTTCAAACCCGTGAGAGCCCCATAGTGCCTCTCATTTAGGCGCCAGGTCCGGATAACGGGTAACCACATCTGATCAATAGCATCCAGGACGGTCCAGAGAGTACGGATCGCCCGTTTTTGTACCGAGGTGAAGCAGATGTCGAACTCATAGCCGGCATCTAGAAAATGCGGTGAAAGGGGGAGGCGGGGGAAGACCAGAAAGGTGAGTGCCGGGCCTTATGCAACCGGTGAAAGGGCAAGGGCGGCGGCCTCACCGCACCGGTACCGGTCGCGTCCTCGCCCTAACGGAAAGCGGCGGCGGCCAGGACGCGACCCGGTACCGGACAACCAATACACTGCGGTACCTATGACTCTCCCAGGAGTACTGAACCCCCGACCTGGCACTGGAGGCCCTCCCCCGTTATCGGAGAGCCCCAACCAGCACCCCTTAGGCTCGACGTGGCCGCACTAGGCCGCATCCTTTCTCCCCCGTCCCCCACGACCTCCCTCTTGGCGGACACCCCCTCCCTCGTTCACCGGTACCTCGGAGGGCCTCGCCGCCGCGCCGCGCCTCCTGCTGCCCGGCGGGGCTGAGGTCGGCGTCGTACCATCCGCTGAAGCGGTTCTCAAGGTTCCAGGCGCTCTCGCCGTGGCGGACGAGGACGAGCCGGTACGCGGCGGCCATGGCGGGCTGAGGGACCGGCGCGCGCTGCTCCTCACGCCGCTGCCGCGCGCGACTAACGCCCCCGCTCAACCCCGCCCCGCCCCGCGTGCCGCTACTGGGGGGAAGCGCATGCGCCGAACGAGGGCCAGGCCGAGGCGCACGTACCACATGGCGCGTCCACGAAGGGCGGTGCGACCTTCAGGGCGTGGCGTCACCGTGACGTCACGATACGCGATAAAACGTAATGCGTGACGCCTCGCCCGGGTCTACGGGCCCGGTCTGAACTGTTTCATAGGACCGCGGCTTAGGCACGGGGATGTTTCGTGGACGCTTGCTGGTGGCTGCCCCGGGCCCTTCGGGTCTCCCCTCCCAGCCCCGACTGGGCATGACCCTGCTGAGCTTCCCCAACACCGCTTCTTGCCTGCTCGGCCGGGATGCGGCCTTCCCTAGCGGCTGCCCTCACTCAAGATGGTAGCTGGCGCCGGAAGCGGAAAGGGGGGGGCTTGGCGTGGCCGCACGTGCAGCCGGGTCCAGCATGGCGCGGAGTGGGAGGCTCCGGTCGGGGGCCGCGGCCAAGCTGAAGCGCTGGCGGAAGGGCCACAGCAGCGACTCCAACCCCGAGACCCGCCAGCATCGCCTGGCTGCCCGCAGCCGCTTCTGCAGCCGGCCGGCGGGTGAGGGCAGGGGTGGGCGGGCGGGGTGGCAGGGCGCCGGGGCGGGCAGCTCCTGACCTGTGCCCAGCGCTTCCCGGAGGGGTGCAGGGGCGCGGAGGGCTGCGGGGCGAACCTTGGGGTCCGCCGAGAGCTGGGGCGGGGGTAGGCGGAGGCAGCAAACTAGGAAGGACTATCGAGGCGGCGGCGTAACGAGTTAACCTCATCGTGACACGGGGCCACAGAAGCGGAATGGGGCACTGCGTGCTGCAGTGCCTGTCGCCCTGCGAGGCTCCTCAAAGCCCATGGCCGCATCTCTTAAGTGCTGCTGTGGTGTCTGGTGCCGTGAGGAACGTGACAAACGCCCATTCAACTGGGCACATGATGGGGAAGGCAAACCAAAGTGTGCCAGGCACTGTGAGAGCACTGGCTGCTCCAGGCGAAGGACATCTTTCTCCTGTAGATGCTGGCTGCAGGCTGGTGTCTGGGACTCAGAGGGACATGTAGCATCTGTCCTGGCTGCTAGGGCTTCAGGTGGACGAAGATAAATAGGGCAGAGTATAAGAACCACCTCAGTGTTAAAGCCTTGGCACACTGAAACACGTTTGTGTGGACATGATGCTCTCTTCCATCAGAGATGACTGTACTGTGCTCTGGTTTCTTTTCCAGGAATGAAGAGCTCTTTACAGTTATTCCTGTGCTTTCACCCATTGGGGTGAAGCAGCACCTGTATTCTTGCTGGAGATGAGCTCCAGCCACGCCAGTCTGGCTGGGAGGGGAGGGGAGCCTGGGGGATTTCGGGTGAGTGGTGGAGCAATGTGACTTGGCAGTTCTGACACATCTCTCACCCCCGGCAGAGAAAAGTAACTTGACGGTGGATGCAGTGAAGCTGCACAATGAGCTGCAGTCGGGGTCCCTGCGTCTGGGGCGGGCGAGTGACAGTGCTCAGTTCCATATGGAGGAGGACAATGCTGAAGAGGCTGCCACAGAGAAGTCCTCTGGCACCTTCCTGAGCGGGCTGAGCGACTGCACCAATATCACCTTCAGCAAGGTGCAGCGCTTCTGGGAATCCAACTCTGCTGCTCACAAAGAGGTATGGACAGGAGCAGGGCTGGGGAAGGGAGGTGTCTAGTGGGAATGGCCCCCTGGCTGTGAGGCTTAGAGAAGCTGACCTGCTTTGCTGGCTGCTCACAGATCTGTGCCGTGCTGGCAGCTGTGACAGAGGTGATCCGCTCCCGAGGGGGCAAGGAGAGCGAGACGGAATACTTTGCTGCACTGGTGAGTGCTGGTTGTGTGGAAGAGGCGTGGGGGGAGCTGCTGCTGGCAGCATGGGTGGGCTCTCAGGAGGGATAGAGAAAGGTGCTGTGCTGGTAGCCAAGGCCCTGAGTGTCTTTGTTCAGCAGAGATGCTATTGGGCTGCTCCTGTTTTTTCTTCCTCCTCGCGAAGGGTTGGGGAGGGCTGGCCTGGTGCGAGCCCCTGTGCCCCATCGCTTACCCATCTTCTGTTCCCAGATGACCACGCTGGAGGCAGTGGAATCCCCCGAGTCACTGTCTGCTGTCGCCTACCTACTTAACCTTGTCCTAAAACGGTGAGTGGTTGGCAGAGAAGCAGGGAGAGCTACCAGAGCCTATCATGGAAAAGAGATTGGTGCTGTCCTCCCTTCCCAAGCTGTGGAAGAGACCCAGCTGGGGTGAGCTGGCGATGCAGTCCTCTTTGTGACTGCCACCAGCTGTCTGCTCTGTACCTCACTGATATGTCTCCTTCTCCTGGCAGAGTCCCGAGCCCTGTTCTTATTAAAAAGTTCTCAGATGCCTCAAAAGCTTTCATGAGTATCGTGTCCTCACAGGCTTGCAGCAGCTCCACCTCTGCCCTGCGATGGGTGAGTAGCCAAGAGGCAGCCAGCCACGTCAGCTCTGCCTGGGGTCTGCTGAGTGCTGGGGTCAAGGCTGCTGCTGTAGGGTGGTGCTGGGTGTGTGACCTGAGGCTCTTGCAGTGTGAGGGAGATGTCTCTGTGGGGTGATGCTAATGCCACTGCTGCTCCTTGTCATAGGTCCTCTCTTGCCTGGCCACACTGCTACGGAAGCAAGACATGGCAGCCTGGAGCTACCCCAGCACCCTGCAGGTCTATCATGGCTTGCTGAGCTTTTGTGTTCACACCAAGCCCAAGGTGAGAGCCCAGTGCTTCTGGCAGGGGATTACGCTGCTTTCAGTGTTTGTTTCTGGGGGTGGCTGTACCCCTGGGCTGGTAGTTTCCATTCATGTGGGTTCTTTTGTCCAGGTGCGGAAAGCAGCGCAGTACGGCGTGTGCTCTGTCCTGAGGGGCAGCGAGTTCATGTTTGGCGATGCAGCCCCTGAGCATCACCCTGGAGCACCCTCCACTGCCAAGTTCTGTGTGCAGGAGATTGAAAAAGCTGGAGGTGTGGGGCACTGGAGCATGGGGTCTGTAGCTGAGTGTGGGGGACTCTGCCACTGTGGGAGGACTTGGAGGGAAGAGGGGAGGTTGCAGCACACAATGGATTGCTGGGGATGGTATGAGACAGCTTGGGGTCACCTATGGTATTTTGATGCCTCCTCAGCCATTCCGTTGCTTTCCTGTTCAAAAAAGTCAGGGGAGTGATCACCCTGGTTCCGTAGGTCAGCCCCACTGCTGTCATAGGGGCTTTGCCTTGGGCAGGGCTTTGCCATGGTGTGCCAGAGGCTCAGAGCTTGCTCTGCTTCTGTAGGTGCCAAGGAGGCCACCACCACCCTGCATGTCCTTGCCCTGCTGCGGGATGTGCTGCCCTGCTTCCCTGCAGCTGTGATGAAGACCTGCTGTGAGACCTTGCTCCGAGTCATGACCCTCAGCCATGTGGTGAGTGTTCCTGCTCCAGGGGTCACAAGGGCAGACCCCTTCCCCATGGGCTACACTCTGAAAGGGATCAAACTCTTGGCTGTCATCTGGGAGTCTGGAATTGCAGGATGCAAATGGAGAAAAGCCCAGGACAGCTTGCTGGCCTGACTGCTGTGGAAGAGGGAGGCTATACAGATGGGGCGTAGTTGCAACTGTGCTGGGTTTTCCAGGGCAGAGCTTGCTTTGGGGTACAGGGACAGTTGGTTCAAAGCAGAGTCCCCTCTCCTGACACGGTATCCTTTGCAGCTGGTGACAGCATGTGCCATGCAAGCCTTCCACAGCCTCTTCAGCGCCCAGGCCAGCATGGCCTGCCTGCCAGCTGAGCTCAATGCCCAGATCATCACTGTGAGTGTGGGGTACCAGTGTGGGGAGGGACAGAGCTGGCAGTTGCACAGCACCCACCCCCTACCCAACCTCTGCTTCCTCAGGCTCTCTACGACTACGTGCCCAGCACAAGTGACCTGCAGCCGCTGCTGACCTGGCTGTCCACCATGGAGCGGGCACACATCAACCTGGGCAGGTGCAGACGGGAGCCACGGCTGGGCAGGGGGAGAGGCAGCTGCTTGGTCTCTAATCTGGTCTTTCTTTCCTCTCCAGGCTGCAGAAGGACCTGTGCTGGGCTCACTTGCCCCGGCTCTTCTCTGCTGCCATGAACTGCTTCCTCTCCCCACACTCCCAGGTGGTGTCAGCAGCAGCACAGACCCTGGAGGTATCACAACTGGACACCTCTCCCCACTTGGATGCCCTGGGCCTTGTGGGGGGTTCTGCCATGGGGCTTGGGGCTTGCCAGGGAGTGGTGTGCCCCTCTGTGCCTGCGAAGCTGGGGGTTCTGTGGTCCAACAGCTGTCCCATTTTTCCTGTGTGCCTTTGCAGACCATTCTGAGTGAGTGCATTGCTCCCCACATGGAGGACGTGGGCACTGTGTCCACATCTGCCCCAGCCCCTGCTGCCTACCTGTGCAAGATGTTCAGGTGAGGAGCAGTGATGTGGGAAGGGCTGGCCCCATGGGTCTGGCTGAGCTCTGATCAGCCTATGCCCAGTCCTCAATGGGGTCTGGCAGGCCTGGTGGGCACCCTGAATACTGCTGGTGTGACTGTCTCTTTTGTCCTCCCCAGATCAGTGGAGGAAGGGCTAACATACCGTTTCCATGCAGCATGGGATGAAGTGCTGCGAGTGTTGGAGGTCTTCTTCGAGACATGTGGGAAGCAGTGCCATCCCATCATGAGGAAGGTGAGCCAGGCTGGGAGGGCACAGATTCATCCATAGAGGCAGGTGGGGTGGCTGTGCTGCTGTCTGGTCTGTGTTGTCACCTCCAGCTGTGGAGCAGGGCTGTGCTGTTTGCCCTGCTCTGTTCTGTGTCTGGCCAGAGTGTGCACAGCTCTGGGACACTCAACACAGTGATATGCTGGGCAACTGGCATCCCTGGGTGGGCAGAGTGATATGTGCCAGACCTGCCCACATGGCTCTTCTGTGATTGTCCTGCCCTGTCCCCACAGTGTCTCCAGTCCTTGTGTGATCTGCGTCTCTCCCCACACTTTCCCTACACTGCTGAAGTGGACCAGGCAGTGGGGGCTGCTGTGAGCACCATGGGTCCCGAGGTGCTGCTGGAAGCTGTGCCCCTGGAGATTGATGGCAAGGAGTGAGTACAGTCCTGAAGTAGCAGCTTTGCAGCTGTTATGTTCCTGTTCAGTCCCCACGTAGTGCTGCAGGTGTGGCTGCTAAGCCTACCTATACCTACCCTCCTGACCCATCCTTTCCTCCCCAGGGAGACACTGGATTTCCCCCGCAGCTGGCTCCTGCCCGTGCTGCGGGACAATGTGCAGGGTGCACGGCTCAGCTTCTTCACCAGTTACTTCTTGCCTTTGGCAGCCACCCTGAAAAACAGAGGTGAGGAGAAAAGCATGCTGGGGGTCTCAGCAGTCCAGAGTGTTCTGTGGGACCTCCCTTCTCTGCCCTGGAGTGGAGCAAGGCTTTGTAATGTCTTTTGCTCCGCTCATCTTCTCTTTCTCCTCTGCAGCCCTGGAGTTTACCCAGGCTGGGAAAAGTGTGGAGGCCAAGATCTATGAAACACTGCAGTGGCAGGTAACAAGCAGTGCCTGGGAGCCCTGCCACAGTGTACCCCTGGTACCAGGCTGGGGAGCAGTGACTTGGGCAAAGACTGTGGCCTCCCACCTTTTCCTTTGCCTTCCAGGTCTGGACTCTGCTGCCAGGCTTCTGCACCCATCCCACAGATGTGCTGGGGGCCTTCAAGGGGCTGGCCCGAACCCTGGGCATGGCCATCAGCGAGCGCCCAGATCTCCGCCCCACTGTGTGCCAGGCCTTGCGCACCCTCATCCACAAAGGCTGCGAGACAGGTTGCAGGGGAAACAGGTCCTCGTTGTGGGTTCCTGTCACCTGTGGGAGGGGAAATGCTGATCTGTTGCCCCCTGTCATCCTTTCCCTAGATGCGGAGCGGACAGAAGTGGGTCGCTTTGCCAAAAATTTCTTGCCCATCCTGTTCAATGTGTACAGCCAACCTGAGGAGGATGGGGGCACAAGTGCTCAGCGCCGCTCCGTGCTGGACACTGTCCGTGCTTACCTGACCATCACGGATCCTCAGGTGAGGGGCCTGTGGGGCACTGGAGCAAGCTGTCCTGGCTTGGGCCAGCATCTCCAAGCCAGACCCAGTCTGGTGGGGCTTTGGTGCATGCCTGATTGAAGAGGACAGGAAGAAAGGCTCTGACCAGAGAGCAGCCCTTCCTGCCCTCATGGACAGGGAGACTTTCCAGCCCACAGTCTGGGATTTCCCAGTCTTGCAGTCTTATCTGGCCCATCATACACAAGCTCTGCGTGAATTTGTCCAGGTCTTTCTGGACTCACTGGTGCTTCTGGTCTCCACAAAGTCCTGTGGCAAGTTGTTTGCCAGGTGGACTGCAAACTCTTGTAAAAGCACTCCCTTCAATCAGTTCTGATCCTGTTCTCTGTGCCTGCCCTGCAGCTGGTGTGCGGATTCCTGGAGAAAGCCGGTGCAAAGCTGAGCAGTCCTGAGAGTTCCGAGTTCGCCAGGTAACACCTGGGAGCTGGTGCTAATGGGTAAAACTCCTGGTGTGCTCCTGGTGAGCAGCACTAGGGCATTGTCCTGTGTGGGCTGTGCTACCATTGTGCACTTCGTGTGACTCACAGCTGTTGTCCCAGCTTAGTTGGGCAATGGTAGTGATGCCACAGTTAATAACTGCAGCTGTGTGTCCTTCCCTGCTGCAGACTCTCCATCCTGGACCTGGTAGTGGCAATGGCACCCTATGCTGATGAGCAGTCCCTGGACTCCCTGTACCAAACCATCCAGCCTTCCCTCCAGGTGAGTTGGTCCCCAGCCCTGACAGGTGCAGGGGCTGCAGTGGGGCACCTTCTGCTTGCTGCCAGCTTGGACCCACACTCTGGGGACTGAGCAGTTGCTATAGGGGATAGGTCTCTGCTGGATAGTGTGGGGTGCTAGTGTCCCTTCAGACACCGTGGTGAGGGGTTACCTCGGCAGTGGAGCATGTTGGCTGTCCCTGCAGAGCAAAGAGCGCAGCATGCAGAAGAAGGCATATCGCGTGCTGGAGGAGGTGTGTGCTGCTCCCCACACTCCCTGCCAGGCCTTCGTCCGCTCCCACCTCCAGGACCTGCAGGCAGCACTGCTGGACTCGCTCAAGAGCGCAGCCTCCCCAGCCAAGAGGGTGAGAGCAAGGGCTGTGGTGGTGGTGATCAGCCACTGCTGGGAGGGAAGGGATGGGGTGGACAGCAGAGGTAACCAGGTGTGTGTCCCTGGGTGTTCCAGTGCTGGTCTGTTTCTTTCCCTAGCCCCGGCTGAAATGTCTGTTCCACATCGTGAAGCAGCTGTCTGCAGAGCACGAGCCTTTTGTCACTGCCCTGGTCCCAGAGGTGAGCATGGTCCTTGGGGGGAACTGGCTGGTTCTGGCTATGGTAGTGGCAGCAGTAGTGACATGCCTGTATTCCTCTAGGTCATCCTATGCACCAAGGAGGTGTCGGTGGGGGCCCGCAAGAACGCCTTCATGCTGCTCGTGGAGATGGGGCATGCTTTCATCCGCTTTGGACCCACCCCTGAAGGTGAGCTTCTGTTCTACTTGCTCAGCCTCATGGCCACTCTAGCCCCAGGGAGATCAGACTCATGCCCAGCATCCTGCTGAAATGGTCCAGGGATGCTGCTTGACACAGAACCAGTTGGGGGCTGAGTCATGCCCCTCTTGCAGAGGCTATGCAGCGGTTCCTGCTCCTGATCTACGTGGGGCTCACTGGCTCAGTCACCATGATCAGCTGCACTGTGCTGGCACTGACCCGCCTGTTCTTCGAGTTCAAAGGTGAGCAGGAGCAGGAGGGCTGGAGAGACGAGGCAGAGCCCTTTGGCGAAGGTGGTGCTGGGAGGAAGCCATCTATGGCTGAGTCCCACCATGGTTGCAGATCACCTGGAGTTCAGTGTGGTGGAACAGCTCCTGCAGAACATCTGCCTGTTGCTGGCCTCTCGCACGCGGGATGTGGTCAAGGCAGCCCTGGGATTCCTGAAGGTCACACTGCTGTTGGTGGACACCACGCTCTTGGCCAAGCATGTCCAGACAATGGTGAGATAATGCACAGGGTGTCTTGAGGAGGGTAGTGGGGTAGAGCTGCGTCCGCCTTGGGCAGCCAGGAGCATCTCCAGCTGCACTCTGCCTTGGAGCCAAGGAAACCACGTTGATCTCAGTGGCTGAGAGCAGCAAAGAGGCCCCTCTCCTGAATCCTGGCATAGACATGACAGAAAAGCCCCATGAACCAGCACTGCCAAGCACAGAGACCTCCCCATGGCCCTGCCTGAGGCAGACATTGAGAGATGGCAGCAGGGTGAACTAGGTGGCCATGGAGATGAGGGTTGGGAGGCTGGGTCCCCAAGGCAAGAGTGCTTTGGTCTTGAGGATCTCTGTCCTGACAGCTGGAGGCTGTGGGGAACCTTTCAGATGACATGAGACGCCACTTCCGTATGAAGCTGCGAAACCTCTTCATCAAGTTCATCCGCAAGTTCGGGTAAGCCAGGGTCTCCTGGGGTGGTGAGGGAGCTCTCTGGGAAGCAGTGCAGGAGAAGGTGGGTGCTGACTGCTCTCTGTATGTTTCCTCAGCTTTGAGCTGGTGAAGGGGCTGCTGCCAGCTGAGTACCATAAGGTGCTGGTGAACATCCGTAAGGCAGAATCCCGGAGCCGTAAGCAGCGTGCACTGAAGAAGGCAGCTGCAGATATGGATGAAGAAGAGACACCGCCACCACAACCCAGAGGAGACAGGTGAAGACAGGCTTGGGGTGAAGAAGGAATATCCCCCACAGGAGGCTTGGCACTGGATGTGCTCAGCTGATGCTTCTAGAGATGCTGGAGACATGTCCAGGGCTGCTGTGCATTGTGGGGCAGGCTATACCCCTGAGCTTACCCCATTTTCCATCATCCTTTCCACCTTTTGACCAGTATGGAGGAGATCCTGGCTGACTCAGAGGATGAGGAAGAGGAGGAACAGCATCGGAGCAAGGAGTGGAGGAAGCAAGCACGGCAGAAGGGTCAGGCATGGCTGAAGGAAGGGGAAGATGATGAGCCCCTCAACTTCCTGGACCCCAATGTGTCCCAGCGGGTGCTGGGTAAGGAGTGGAGCTTCATATGGGGCTGGGGTGGGACAGATGGGGCTGCTGCAGTGCACAGGGGCCCTGGGGGCACAGCTGCCCCCAGGATTGGATCCTTCTCCAGGCCCTGACACATTTCTCTGTGAGCAGCCACCAAGCCAGGCCCCAAGCGGTCCAGAGGAGTGAGCCACGATTTCCAGATGTCTGAGGATGGACGCCTGATCATTCATGAAGAGGAAGAGGAGGTGGATGATAATGAAGCCAAAGGTACTGCCTGGGCTGACAGGGGCCACTCTAGATATGCTCTGGGTCTCTGAATGGTTTTCATCCTGCCACCTGCATGTGGGATCTTGGGGGCATGTGGGTGGAAGGGGCAGCAATTGGTATGGCCTTGTGTCACACCCAGTGGCTCCCTTCTGGGCCTCTGCCCAGGAGAAGCAGTCACCTACATCATCTGGAGGGTGCTGGTGCAGCAGGGCCACCCTGCTACTGCAACCCTCTCCACGGGCTAGCACAGTACCAGGGCTTTCCCATGCCCTCATCACGCACTGACCTTGTCCTGTACCTTAGGAACAGACGAGGAGATGGCAGATGTGCTGCAAGATGTGGGGCTCCGCAGTGTGAGTATGGGGCTCATGGTCCTGAGGAGATGCTGGGGGAACTCATCCTTGCCAAACCACTGCCTGTGCCATGGCAGCTGCAGCTCTGCCTAAAGGCCAATGGGGACACCAGGCAATTGCCAGCTGCTTGGAGGGGTGCAGGAAGTTGTCTGGGATAGGGATGTGCTGTATGAAAAGTCTCTGGGTGCCTATGGGAGGAAGCAGGAGGCTGGGGATTGATAGGAGGGCAGAAGTGTAAGGATAGGCCAGCTACAGGGTTCCTGCTGCCTTTTTCTGCAGAAGAAAAGTCAGAAGCGTCGGTTCAGAGAGGAGGCAGATGATGAGGAAGCTGAGGCCAGAACCTATTCTCAGTATAGAGGTAAGTCCTCTGCTTGTGCCCAGTCTGGGGCTCCCCAGAGAGCCAGAACCATGTACCCATCTTGCTGTGCTGCTGCAGCGCAGCTGAAGCAAAGATCACAGACTGGGTAAGATTAGAAGGGATCACTATGTCATGTGGTCCAACCTCCCTGCTCAGTGTCATCCCAGAGCATGTGGCACACGATTGCATGCAGATGGTTTCTGAATATCTCCATTGTGAGAGACTCTGGAATGCCTCTCTAGGCAGTCTGTTCCAGTGCACTGTCACCCACATAGCAAAGTTCTTTTCATGTTCAGGTGAAACTTCCTGTGCATCAATTTCTGCCATTGCCTCTTGTCCTATTGGCCAACAGCACTGAGCAGAGCCTGGCACCATCCTCTTGACTCCTTTCAGATATTTACAGACATTGGTGAGGTCCCCTTTTAGGTGCCTGTTTTCTGGGCTGAACAGGCCCAGCTTTCAGCCCTTCTTCATAAGAGAGATGCTCCAGTCCCTTAATCATTCACTGGACCAGCTCCATGAGGTCTTTTTCTCTCTTGTAGTGAGGAGCCCAAAACTGGACACAACATTCTGGATGCATCCTCACTAGGGCTGAGTTAGATGGGCAGGATCCCTTTCCTTGACCTGCTGGCAATGCTCTTCCTAATGCACCCCAGGACAGCATTGGCCTTCTTGGCCAGGAGGGCACTGCTGGCTCGTGAATAGCTTGTTGTCCACCAGGTTGGCCCCCAGTCTGAACTGGTGTCTGGGGTTATTCTTCCCATTTGCCTTCATTAATTTCAGACAGTTCTCTACACATCTCTCCAGAGATTTTATTTGTGGGAAATGGCCACCCCTCTCCTGTCCTGACACCCAAGAGCTGGAGACAAAAACAGGAACAGCTTTCACAGCCTAGACCTGGGTAGGGGGAGGCCTAAGACCCCCTTCCAACACACATTATCTTTTCCAGCTGGAGGCTCTGGCATCCATCGGCAGCTGAACAAGGAGCCAGCCTTTGGTGCAGAGTATAAATCCAAGGTGAGGGGACCCATGGGGTTGCACAGTTTGCATGGGGGGATGCTTGGACTTTGCTGGGGCAGGAAGCACCATTTGTGTTGGGAGTCTTGTCCAGTATCACAAAGGTTGGAGGGGATCTCTGCTCCAAGAGGAGTTGCCAAAGACTCTGTCTCTGAACACTGCCAGCCCATTTCAAAGTTCCTGTCCTATCCTTGCCACGGACAGTGCCTGCTCGCTGCTCAAAGCAGGTGTCTGTAGCATCATCTTGGTGGGAAATGATTTCCCAGGCCAGTGTGCTCAGCTGGCACCCCACTGCAACACAGTCTTTGGGATAGCTGGGTGGCAGGGTTGCAGTGGAATGGGATGCATGTGTCTTCCCTGGTGCTGCACCTTCTCCCATGTCACTATCTCCCACAGAAAGGTAAAGGTGACGTGAAGAAGAAGGGCCAACTCGACCCCTATGCCTACATCCCCCTGAACAGAGCTAAACTCAACAGAAGGTGAGGCTAACCAGGAAGGGCACAGGGGTGGGAACAGGCTTGATCCTGCTTTTTGTTAGGGTTTTTTGGTGTGTTTGGGAGCTCCCTGTCATCTGCTGTGCTGCTCCTTGTGGAGTCTGGAGCAGCATCCCCATGCATTAGGTGTGCCCAGTGCCTGCACCAACCCAGATTCCTGCTCCTTGCTCCCTCCAGGAAGCGGGTGAAAATGCAGGGCCAGTTCAAAGGCCTGATGAAGGGAGCCCAGCGTGGGGCCAAGGCTGGCCACAGGAACCGTCTGAAGTCCCAACGCTCCTGAGGAGACTCAGGTGCTCGATCTGCCCCTACCCAAGGACACAGCATCCTCTGAGTGGAACAGCTGGGGGGCCCTTTTGAGGATGACCTCTGTTTGTTTGAGACTCCCTGGGAAGCCACTTCAATGTATTATGGACTGATGGCCCTTCTGTGCCTGGAGAAAGTTGCTGCGTTGCCTGGTACAGGCATGGGTGGGTATGTGTGAGAGCAAGTAATACGTAAAGAATTCTCTGTATTGATAAATACCCTCTGTTCTTACCCAGCCCAGATTCCTCCTCTCCTTCCCTTCAGATCTTGCATAACTGTGCTGCGCCTCCTGTCCATGTGCAGCAGGTCCTGCTGCTGCTGCAGGGCTGTATCCTGCAGGGCTCATGCCAGCATCAGCCTGGACCTGGAGCAAGAGCTCTCTCCCACATTGGGCTTGCCTGGAGGCTGCCAGGAGCAGCACTGTGACACAGACCAGTGGGGCACATGTGCAGTGGGGCTGAGGCGTGGAGCTGGCCATAAAACAAAGCCAGAGAGGATAAAGTCCTTACAACCAGCTTTCTTTAACAAACTCCTTCGTGGCAGGCTCTTCTGCCCAAAACCGTAGCCAGGAAATCTGTGCCATGTAGAAAGTGTCTGCTATTTTTCCACTGGACACTTTTCCCATGTCCATTTGGACACTTTTCCCATATCAGCCATGCCTGATGGCAGGGCAGGAGTAGTTCGCTGCAAATTTCTTCAAACTGGCTAGAAAACTGCTACAGCAAACCTCTGTGCCTTGCTATTTCTCTAACCTTTGAGAGCTGAAAGAAGCCCTTTGCTCTGACTGCTTCCTGCCAGCTAGATCTGAGCAGCACAAATAATCCTGGACCTTTTTAGCTACTCAGCCCTGTCACATTGGCCTGAGCATCCGGTTTTGCTCAGCTACTTCTATGCTTAGCCCAAAAGATGGTGTTTGGCCAAAGCATGCTGAAGAGAGCGGGGCTGAGGGTAGTGGATCCAGGTCCCATTGCTTGCACTGCAAAGAACACATGTTGATGAATGTAGCTGGCTTTCCTTTCCTCTTCCATATTAAAAAGCCTTCAGCCATGTGTAATTTCCTATTGTGGCAGCTTACATGCTGGAATTGCAACGCTTCTCAGTTCTCTAATAAGCTAAAGGGATTGTGCTTGTTCAGCCTCTTACTGCAAGCTTCTTTCTGGAGGCTGCAAATCCAGTTTCGTGGCTTTCTTATGTGGTTTTTTCTGTTGTTTGTTTGTTTTTTTTTTTCCAAGATCCTTTTAAAAGCCTGGTATGGAGGACGAGCTCTTGTACTGATACTGGTCCTGCCTGATCAGGAATGCTATTCCCTTTGTGCTTTCCCACCCAGGGCTCTCAGTGGGACCCTTGAGCCCCAGGACCATGTTGAGATGCTGCTGCTCATCCTGCCAGAAGGGAGCTCACAGCCTGGCCTACGGGACAGGCTTCTCCAGCAGCACCTCATGACCAGGAGCTACACCCATCTTTCTCTGCTGCCTGCAGCCTGGGCCTGATGCCCTCCCCTCCCCTCTCCTGAGAGCAGGACAGGGGAAGACAGACAGCAGTCACCTTCTGAGACACCAACACCTGTAACCTGTGGCTCTAGGCCCAGCAGAGCTGTCTGTCTTTCTGCTTTCCCTTCTCTCCTTGGAGACAGGGGCCTGGGGAAGGCTGTAGCTAATTTATTTGGGAGCTCCATCTTACTGACTCTATTGTTCTTCATTTGCATGTTGTTGCTTAAATTAGTGCGTGCCTGCGTGGAACAGAAGAGTTTTATTAGCACAGAGGATGGTGTTCACCTGAGCTGGTGTCCAGAGAACAGATTCTACTGCAACAACATCTTGTTAATCAGCTAATTAATCATGTAATGCAATGGAAACCCTCAGCGAGGAGATGTCATCCTGTCTGAGAAGGCTGGCTGTGAGTCAGGCCTGCTCCCCACCAGCAGCTGCCCCTGGCAGGGAGCAGAGCTGCATCTTGGGGGCCCTCAGGAGCCTGACCACAGCTCTCTGACATGGGGCAGGGTGAGGTGGTTTGGGTCCTGCCTCCTGCAGCTACGTGCCACAACTCTTTTGCAGTTACCCATGGAGAGGCACGAGTTGGGGACCTGGAGACATGCTTGGCTTTTGCTGCTCAAGCTGGGAGGTGGCTTGAAGGCTATTTCTTTACCCAGCAGGTTCTTAAACTGTGCACCTTCTTCCCACGGTACCAGTGTTGAGCTACACTTGCGCATGACATTGTCACAAAGGGTTCTTAACCCTTGCAGATACCAGCTTGAGGAGAGGTTGCCCCCAGTGCTGGCTGGGTGTCCCCTGGGCTGGCTGGGACAGTTGCAAATGCCCACTCTGATTCTTAAAGCTTAAAATCAGGGACAGCTGTGCCCCGTGGGGCTGTGCCCACCCAACGTGCAGATGGACTGCCACATCCTCCAAGCACACTGCCTGTTGGGGTTCCCCGTTCAGAGTTGGGATTCCTCACACACATGGTGCAGAGATGGGAAAACCCTCCTGGGGCCAGCAGTGTAAGAGGAGCTTTAGTGTTTAAGCTGAAATGATTGGCAGCAAGATAATTAAGTGTGGAGTTTTAAAATGCCGAGGGACCACTCCAGCTGAAACGGAGTCAATTAAAAAAATATTACATTAATTCCTAGTCCCCTCAGCACTCTGATCTAGAGTTTCGATTGTTTCTAAGTTGTCTGTCTTTCTGTAGTTGCTACCTGAGCACTGTGGGTGCAGCAAGTGTGCAGGCCCACAGCGACCCTGGCTGTGGGCACGGTAAGTGCTTTCATCCACAAAAGGGAATAAAACTGCTCTTCCACTGTCTATATTCTCTGTCCTTGATGGAGAGCAGTGATAAATACTCAAGCCGAGTTGGGAATTGAAGTTTATGGTGTAACTCGTGCTTCTTGGAGCATTTGGTGCAGCCTCTGCAGGCTGGGTGTCCATCAGGCGCAGCGTGAGTTTCCTTGCAGTGAAATGGTTGCGGCAGCCCCTGTGCCGCCGAGGGCCGCGGCTGGGGGTGTCGGTGTTCAGCTCCGCGGGAGGCAGCGCCGAAGGCCTGCGGCGCCGGCCTACAACTCCCAGCACGCCGCGCGCCTCACGGGTGGCCGTGCCCCTACACCCGCTCCTTCGTGCGCGCGGATCGGCCGTTGCCCGTTCGAACCGGCCAATAGCGGCGGGGCGGTGCCGGCCGCAGCCAATGGCGTCGCGCAGCGCGAGCGGGGCGGGGCCGAGGGGGTGGTGCAGCGGGCCAATGGGCAGGCGGAGCGGCAGGTATGAGATGGCGGCGGGAGCACCGGCGTCCGGCGGCGGCAGGTAGGAGCGGGATTCCGGACACCTCCTCCCCCTGTCTCGGCGGCGCGCTCCCCTTGGCCCCTCGCCGCCGTTTTACGGCTCGGGCACCCCGCACTAGCCGGTGGGCAGTCACCGGCCTGTGCGCCTCAGCTCGCCCATTGCGGCGCTGCCCGTGCGAGCCTCGCCATTGCCGTCCCCGCTGCCGCGCCGCCCGCCGGTGCCCTGGCACCTTAACGGAGCTGTCGGGCTCAGTGTTCTGGCGGTTCCGGAGCTTGGCCGAGCCGCCGCGCAGTCCCGTAGGGGTCGCGGTAGGACCCCGCGTCCCTGCGGTACCCGTGCCCCCGTGGGCTGGGCAGCGGGGGAGTGCTCCCCGCAGCATCCCGGTGCTGCATTGCGGGGAAGCGCCGCCCGCTGCTGTGCAAGCGGAGAGATCCCGCCCCGGGCAGGGGATGTTCCCGGGCGGTGACAAAGCTCTTCCCGGCCCCGCTGCTAAGTGGGCCCCGCCAGGCTGCGGCCGGGCTGGCTCGCTCCTCCTGCAGCCGCAGAGCCGGCGCCGGGCGCTTGGCAGTTGCGGGGTTCGGTAGGGTGATGGCACTATATAGACTTGCTTCGCATCCAGCCCTCCTCCTGCTTGGCTTTGTCCGCTCTACGCGTGTTGTTCTCGCTTTCCAAACACACAAGCGATGTCAGCTTCACGTAATTCACCTTTAGCACATACTTCTGTATGCACCACCATTCTGTTACTGCTGCAATAAAATAGCAAGCACTGCATGAGCACCTCGCTAGAACAGTGTTGTCGGATGACTGTTAAAAAGGCTGCAGTATCTTTTTTTTTTCCCTCTCTTTTTTTCCCCTGTATGTGTGGTGTGTAGCTGCCAACTGAGTATCCTTTGAATGGTAATTCTTGTGGATAAATAAATACAGCTGAGGGCTGATGCCTCATACTTAGCCTGATTCACAGTGATGCCATCCTGTTCTCTGCTGAGTGGGACCCATTCCGATGGCACTTGTTCTGCGTATCTTGGGGCGCTGCTGTGGTGCCTGGGTTGGGGCAGAGCATTGCCCTGAAAGGAGGGCTGGAGAGATGGTGCTCATTGCAGTGTATTCGGGCAAGGAGTGCCTAAAATGCTGGACCTGGTAAAGGGATGAGTATGCTCACTGCAGCTGATACTTAAAACGCCCTTTTGGATTAAGCATTTTTAACATGGCCTGAATCAGCCTAAATGATTAGATTCATTTTTTCTGTGTTGGCAGTTGTCCTTAGGATGTATTCCCCCTCTCTTTATCCCCCACTCCTCTGCAAGCAATTATGTTAACGCAAAGCCTGAAGTACAAGTTTTCCTCCAGCACTGCCTATCACCCACAGGTAGCGCTAGAAAATCGGGTTCTTGCTTTGCTGGTCCATCACCACACAGACCAGAAAGCTTGCTTTTTTTTCGTGCTTTTGTCCCTGTTTCCTCCTATCTGGAGAGAAGTGCAAGTTAGCTAGTAAAGCTTGCATGCTGTGCATCTGGTATTATAGCATGCCGACTTAAAGACTGGAATTAAAAGCTTGTTGTCCAAAACTCTTTACCAAATGTTACCGACCATGACAAAAGATGATTTGTGTGGGTCTCTCTGTTCTGTTTGTGGTCTCTCTAACTTCTGCCTCGTTCTTCATAACTGAGAATGAAGATTGCAGTGTGCCAGAGTGCTCAATTTCAAAAGAGAAACATCTGTCTGTTTAATAAATACATTTAATATCTGACTCAAGCAGTACCTAAACACTTTGCCAGGCACTCGTGTTGGCCGTTTGATATGGCAGAGGTGGGATGAGCAGAAGGGAAAAAGCAATGGGTCTGGAAGAAGCTGGAAAAAGCCATAAAGCATCTTGCTAAAATGGCTTGATAGAGTGGCACTGCACAACTGGACATCAAGAGCTCACATTGTAAACAGGTTATGAAAGGAGACACAGTTGCCATCTGTGTTTTACTGGAAATAGGAAAATGTTCACTGTAAACATGACTTAATGGCAAAAAATCAAAGTGTCTTGCTGAGGGTCAGGCAGAAAAAATGGTTGATTTCAGAGTTAAAGCCAAGTCTGAATACATGGCTACTTTTCTCTGAAGATAGCCTGGGAGCTGGGAACAATCTTATTCAAACATTCCATTTTCCACAGCCCTCATGAGAATCTTTGAGACCTAGAGTTGTGTTTGACCCTGTAGTCAGTCCAAGTCCTGTGGGGTACGGATCTGAACCGAACTCAAGGCTATGTTGTATTTGCAGTATTTTTGTATGTTTGCATGTAACACCCTGTCCTGTTCCCATCCAGGGTGGGATGGGCTTTGACAACAGGATCCTTGTTCTGCTACACTTCAGTTTATTGTCTGTTTGCGTGAAGGGGGAGCATTGCTTCCCACATAGCCCAAAGCAGCGTCTGGGTCTCCTTGCCAGCCTGGTCATTGCCTTGTTGCTGTGTGCACATTTACATGCCTATGAAAATGTCACAGAGCTTCATTATCACTCCTTTAAAGGTGCCTGGGCACTCAGTTCAGTCTGAAACTGAAGCGCTGAGTGCTGGACACTGCTGGGAAATCAAATGCCTTGTCCTAAAGGTCAAAAGTCCTCAGTGTGTGTTGGTTTAATAAGTGACACGGACAGATGGTAAGGAGACAGGGCAGCATGGAAACGTTGGCTAATGTCAAATGGTTGCACTGAAGTCAAGTTCATTTTGGAAATACTGTCCCTCTGTATGTTGGGTTGGGCTCCTGGTCACAGCTGAGGCCTTATCTTTTCCAGTTGTTTTGGACCTAGCTCTTTCTGTAGGGTCTCATTTTCACTTACCCTTTAGCTGTAGGCAGGAGCAGAGAGCCGAGGCCCTTTCCTTGCCCTCTGCTCTGCTGGGTGCAGGCACAGCCCTGCTGTGCTGCTGCTGTGCAGGCTGTTAGCAAACCTGCACTGTGATCCTAGGGACTAAGACCATGGGTTCCTGTGTCCGCAAGTCACAGAGGTATCACAGTCAGCATGGGCAGAGAAATGGGAGGAAATCTGTCTGCTTGGTGGGATAAACAGGCTGATGTTTTTCAGAGCTTCACAGGTCTGGTGTGTCCCTGGCCTCTCATCCTGGTAATGCATTACACTTACTGTGGTGTCTGACAAGAACATTGGGCCCTTTGCTCCAAAGTGCAAAACCCTCATTCCTTGACTACTGGCCTTTCTCACCTCAGCACTAGGTAATTGCAATTAAGCTATCTAGAGTTTCCTCATAAATTTTATTTTCAGAAACTGTAGCTAGCAGGGAATGTGATAAGCTCCTTAATAATTGCCTGCCAGCTGGCTTACAAGAACTTTTAATGTGTTTGCTTTTGGCCTATAAAGCTCTAGTAATTTGGACTCCAGCCAAAACATCCTTTCTTCTTGAGCAGTAATGTGGCAGCTCTGATTTTCAGAGGCAAGAATTTCTCAGGGGAAATGGCATTCGTTTTCCTTTTTTTGTTTTTCTGGAGTTCATACTCAAGGTTGAAACATAGCTTTATGGTTTGGGACTTCTATATGGGCATTCCTACAGCCCTGCTTGCTAGCTGTCATATAGCAGGAGACAAGCACACTGTGGCTCTCCGTGCCTTGGAGAGCAGGAAGCCTTTTAGGGAGCATCCTCAGAGCTCTCGGGGGTTCCTGGAGCTCTCCTCACGCACATGCCACTCTGCATTCTCTTGAGTGGCCCCTGGAGCAGTGTATAAATATATCACAGTTCCCTGGGCTCTGCAGCAAAACAGATTTGATCCAGACAAAGATGAACTGTCAGGCGGGATGGGAAGAGAAGCTGTATCTCACCAGAGTTGCATGAAGTGACACTATAGGTTATTGTCATGCATTCTGGTATCTGTGTACAATATTCCAGTTTTTAACATCCTAGCCTGCCCAGATCCCCTTCAAAAGCCCTAGACCCCCATACTGCTCAGTTTGGTGAGTTAATTGGGCTGCTTTGTGTATCTCTGTCTCTCTGGTGCTGCATGCTGTGCTGCTCTGTGGCAGGCCCAGCCTGTTTATCTGTGTGCCTCAGCAGCCCTGACCAGATGTCACCAGCTTATTTAAATGCTGGCATGCATCCAGGTGTTCCTCATCACAATTCCAGCTTGTAAGAGTTTACACATCTGGAACAAGGGATGTGGCCTCTGACATACTCAGTGGTGTCTGCAGAGGATTGCTGATGAGGAGGGATTTGATGTGCTGTCATCCTTTGCAAACACCACTGTGATACAAAACACAGATGCAAGGATGCAGCTTGTTCACTGCACCTCTGGAGCGTTGTGGAATTGCAGAAGTGTAGTGAACAAAACCAAGAGCTGTGATTCCTGGGTACCGTCGTCCTCTGTGTTTGCCAGGCTGTGACTACAAAACCTCACCAACAGTCCTGTGAGGAGCTGGCTGTGGGTCCTGACCCCGGTCTCAGTATCCTCCAAGTACAGAAAAAGCAATTGCAGTCAGGCAAATGCGTGAGTGCTGCAGCACACTGTACTCAAATTGTGGTGCTTTACTCAAGCACCAGTCTACCTGTTGATGGTGGGATGGGATTCCCAAATGTGTTCTGGGTACCAGCTGGTGCAACCAATTTTGGGTATCATCCTGTGGGAGGGCTGGAGGAAAACGTCCATTCTGCCTTGCTGGATTGCTCTGAGCTCCCAGACTGGTTGCTACACAGCTTGTTAATTTGCTGTGTTGTTTTTGTGTAATTGCTTGGTTTTTCACGTCAGAAGTAAACCCGATTGCTATGAGTTGCTGTCTATAGATGGTACTTCTGCTCTGACCTGGTCACTAGCTTGGAGCTACTGGCCTGAGAAGCATCTAGATGGTGTATCTTTGCTGGTCT
This sequence comes from Picathartes gymnocephalus, assembly GCA_013390045.1. Classification (NCBI taxonomy): domain Eukaryota; kingdom Metazoa; phylum Chordata; class Aves; order Passeriformes; family Picathartidae; genus Picathartes; species Picathartes gymnocephalus. The sequence continues at coordinate 724,810 of WEKY01007147.1, forward strand.
CTGAACTCCATCCTGCCTCTGATGGATGCCATACGACTCTTACCTTCAAGAGTAAGGGTGACAATAGAGGTGCATGCAGCTATTTTGGAGTGCTAGAGGCCAAGGAGGTATAGGTAGGACTGGGCCATGCCTCTTATTGACTTCCACTACACTCAACATGTGGAAATAAAGAGGATAAAGACATTTTAAAATTAGAAGAGCAAGGGAATGCTATCATTATTGGCAATTGGAAAGTACCCACTAGCACACTGGGGATATGGCAGACGCGTTGGGTGCAAAATGGCTATGGGGCTTCCTCAGGCTGTGTCCCACACTGCAGTGAGGGTCTGGATGTGCCACACAGTGCCCTGTGGCACTGCCAAGCTTCTCCAGCTCTCTGGCACTGCTGCCTTTTTGCGTCTGCCTCACCAGCAACTCCCAGCCAGTGTGTGGCTCAGCTCAGCTCTTGCCTCCTCAGCCCCATGTCCCTGCCATCTGTGCCTGATAGCTTTCAAACCAGCTTCTTTATGCTCAGTCCTATGTCACTCTTTGCTCAAAAACTGGATTTCTTCTACATGTCTGCAGTGTGACCTGATTATTTTCCCTGTCCTTCCTCGCCCTCCTTTTTAATAATGTCTACAGAAAAGCTGGCAGAGTTCAGTTATATCAGTCATACTAACTGATAGTGCTGCCTCTTCTCTTGGGATTCCTTCTCTTTTCTGTCCCTCCAGCATTCATTTCAGATTTAGCTATCAGCCCTCTAAAGACAGGGTATTGCCTTTGTTCTGTTTGTACAGCACGGAGCACAGCGGAGTCCCCAGCTGTGACTGAGGTTCCCAATGCCACAGTGATAAAAGTGAGCAGATCAGTAACAAGAAGAGGCAGCTGCTGCCATCTAAAAACATTCAGTTTTGGTGTTGGTTTCACTGAAATCAGGATTGGATCTAAGGCTCTTCTTCTGTTGCTGCTCCCAGTAGGAGTTTATATTAAAATAGAGACACAAATGCAGTGACAGTCATGAGAGTCAGAGCGGCATTCCTATTTAACACTGTTCGACTGTGTTAATCTGATCTTAAGGTAGACATACGAGCTTAAAGATCTTTAATGTAAAATTACTGGATTTCTGGTGGTAGCTGCCTTTCTGCATTTTTTACAGGGTCTTGCATAGTCAGCTGAGCCATCACAGTGTGGGAGCACCCAGACCTGTGGTGGTGGCGCTGGGAAGGAGACTTGATGAGGAGCAATGCAGTGAATGTGCAGTTCCTCTGTAAGGCACCCCTTGGTTCTTTCCCTCCTAGCACTAGAAGGCATCTGGATGCTCTGATGTTGTGATGGCTGATTGAAGTACTGCTTGATTGACTTTAAAATATTCCAGTGGCTATTATTAAAAATATCACAAAGAATTCACTCAGGTCAAACTTGAGAAATTTCATGCTGAAATGCAAATTTCTTGATGTTTCACATATATCAAGCTGTCTTGCTACTGCTGTTTTCTTTGACAGTGGTAATATATTGCATTTTCATTTTCTTCCAAGGCACGGACCCCCACCCCTCCCAACTCTTTTATCTTTTCAGATAGGTCCATCTCCTCCAGGTTCACATCACAGACATGTAGCTAGTGTTGCCAAGACCTACTCTGAGTCCTTTACTGACACAGAATTTGAATTCATAGATGATAGCACTGACATGGATTACCAATATACCTGATTTCCAAAAAGTGGCCAGGAGTTGATTAGTTCCAGGTTGTTGAGCACAGGCCACCATCACATAACAGCAGCTTTCTTAGCCAGCTCCTTGCTGTTTAAATTGTATATTATTATCTGGTTCTCATAGACAAAAGGCTGAATCCCTCTGTGTAAGCTATTTAAATGTGAAGAAAGCAAAGCAAAAATTAAAAAGGCAGTGTTATCTCATCAGGCTTACTTGTGTCAAGGCTAGAGACAGTAGGCAAGGATTGGCACCCACTGTGCTGTGCACTGTGTACTCATCACGAAAGGACTCTGCCCCTGAAGACCTCATGTGTATAACCCTGCACAAAAATTACTGCCTGTTTTTCTTGACATTTTTCAGAGACAAATCAGTCATCCTATGAAGAGTTAGGGTGCCAAGTCTGAGGCCTGAATGTGATCTTTGTTACACCATCTTACAAGAATGTCAGTCTGAAGTACAGCCCTCAAAGCAACTTTAACTGTGAAGTTACTTCTAATGTCTCTGCAGTCCATTCCGATTAGACTACTTTTATTTTTTTATTCTTTTTAAATCTAGGAAATAATTTGTCTTCTAGTCCTTTGGTACTTAAAATTATTCCATATAATTCCACTGTGGTTCTTTCATCTCTTTGCAAAATCTGGGATGGCTCCTATCTGGCTCTGAAAATACTGTCTTCAGACATCCTCATTAATTGATTCCTTACTCTGGCACAACGTAGGAAACAATGCTACTTCTCCCTCCCTGGGGAAATCCGAGCCTGTACACATCTGTCCCATGTCCCTTTGTGCTTAGTCAAGCAGAGAATTGTTCATGTTTTGTGTTCTTCAGCACTGCCTGCTTATCACCCTGCTCACAGTATTTGGTAGCAGCCTAGCTCTTTCTTTTAATCTAAAGATTTTCTTACTATAGCAGGAGATTTTCTTCTATTATCTGCCTTATTTTCAAAAGCTCTTTAATCCTTTTACTCCTATGTGGTAAAACTTGTCTACTGTGGTGTGTCTGAAGCATTAGGGCCTTAGTGATGATGTACAAAATGTGCAAAATGGCACTGGAGATGAATTTTGCCCACTGAATTAGACACATCAGGCTCCTCTGAAATCTTTAGCTTTCAGTGTATCCACTTTCCCTGCTAGACAAACACAGCTGATGCCTTGCCCCAAAGGTACCTCTTCCTTTCTTGCCTTCTGTCCTTATGCTCTATTTCATGTTTCTTGAACCTTTCTTCTGTCACATATGTGGACTTAGAACAATATCAAATCTGTGAAAGCCACTAAACCAGCTCCATCTCACCTATCCGAATGCAAGCTTGCCGCCATGTGAGGTAATCTGCCTGCTTGCACAGCTCTTGCACCACAGGTTTGATCACCAGGTTTTGGCAGTTAAAATCTCATTTTTGTCCTACTTTCCAAGGCATTTCCCTGGCCTGGATCTAGTTACCTTAGGGATTAATTGATCCATCATGATTTTGACCTCCTGCACCATCCACTCCCCATGAAATGATGGGGCTGTCATGCCTGAAGCAAAAACGTTGTGTGTGACAGACAGCTTTCTTTGTGACTTGGCTGGGATCACAGGCTTTGCCTCTGAAGGATACTAGAATGGCAAGAATCTCAGCACAATATAGGAGGACCCTTTTTTTAATCTGCTGTCTTAATCACAACCCTATTAGAACAAGGTTTTATTATTCATTGGGATTTGATTATATTCATGAGACTGGAGAGGAAGCTATTTATTCCTTTATTTTATTGTCTTTTGACGTGTCATAAAGCAGTCTGAGATTACAGCATATAGAAAACGTAACTCTGTAACTGCCAGCAAGGCAAAAAAAAGGCAATAAACTCCATGAATACATGTTTGTCTCCCCTTTGCTGCTGTTATATAAACTGTGAGCGTAGGTAGAGTACATCCATCTCTCTTTTTTAACATGAAAACAGCAGATGGGGCACATGGCTCTTTCTGAAGGTTATAGTGTGTGCAGCAGTGAGGATTGGCAGGGTTATTGTGTGTAAAGCCAGTGGGGGCTTTATCTTTGCTCAGAAATAGGGGTTTGCTTCACATTTCCATTTTGATTAGCAATAATGATACAAAGGCAAATTTTCTGTGCAAGGAAGAGCTGCTAATAAAGTGACCTTTCAAAATTAAGTAGCTCATTGAAGTGCCATATCACAATAAGCGTATACAAGGCTGGTCCCAGCTGCAGCAGGCAGGGAAACTGGACGGGAATCCAGAGAAACATGGAACAGAAATCCTGAAGTGGATGAACGGCACATGGTGGCACAGTAATGGTAGCAAGGAGCAATGGCCAGGTGCTGTTTCCAGCTCTGAGGGGCCGATCTAGATGCTTTGTCTTTGAAAGGATCTGAAAGTGTGAAAGGCAGGCGCAGAGAGTGTTTCTAGCAAGGTTTCTGGGCACAGGGTTGTGCAGTTAAGGGACTTGGGTGTTGTCCTGCCAGTGCCATAACATTGGTTGTGCTTGGATGCTGTTGGGAATATGTTTGCATGGCTTTCCTCACGGTAAACACAGGGTAGACTTGGAACTATTTTGTGGATTCCTCTTGGATACAGGTGGAAAGCACTTAATACTACGCTGGTCCTAATTCAAAAGCCTGGTTTCTATGTAGGAATTATTTGCAGTTAAACTCCAGCTACGCAGCCTTTGGCAAGAGACATGAATCAATTTGTCCAGCTTTTCTTTTCTGTTTTGTCCGTGTGTGAAGGCTGATGCCCAGTGTGTGCCAAGGGGGCCTTTCAGACCCAATAATGCGCCCTTGTGTCTCGTAGCATGCGTGGAATTTGCACAGGCTGTGCTGGGACAGGCAGGTTTCTTTTGTTGCTGGAAACAAGGAGCAAGTTCTTTTCCCTGTCTCTGCTTCCTAATGCCTCTTCAAAAGCTCTCAGCACTCATGTAAGAAATTTACTTTTTTCTATTTATTTTTACATTAAATGTTGTTAGACTTTGTGCAACTTGTAACACAGGCTGTGCAGAGAAGTCATATCAGTCAGTGCTAGTTGACAAAATTGTTTAATTTTTTTTCTGTGAATCTAGATATCTAATTGTCAGAGGGAAGAGATAATCTGTGATGCTTGATGTAACTGCTGGAAAGTATTTGCATATCTTCTCTGTGGGGAAACAAAACTGCTAGTGAGTGAATAACAGTGCACGGATCATTGCAGGCAGGGTCACTGGGCCTATACACTAGCTATTAACCCTTCTCAGGATCTGTATTGCCACAGAATGAGTTGTCATGGGTTTCAGGCAAAGGGCTTGCTCCACATTATGGGCAGAACTGGCACTTGTCTGTGCATTGTAGCCCTATGCAATGAAATGCGAATATGATCAGATCAATTGGCAGTTGCTTTTTGGCAGCAGATACCAAATTGTTGCATTTTGGTCTTGATTTATTGTAGATAACAAACTGCTGAAAAACAGGCTGGGAAGTGCTCAGCAAAATATGGCCCCCATTTGGAGTCAGCAGTGTGCTTGCTAGGCCACTGAGACAGGCAGCTGGGAGCCTTTAAGAGCTTTCTAAAATTTTAGATGACCTGGCAGATTGCCTTGCAGTCTGCCTTGCAGACCTTCTTCCTCTCCATCCTCTTGAAGGCGTCTGGCATCCGTGGAGAGCAGTGTAAAGTGGGGGGTTGGTATGGATTCTCACGATGCAAGAGTTGCTGAGGGTCTCGTTTCCTCTTGTTTCAGCAAGTATCTTTCTTTTTGTGGAGCCTGAGTCCCAGCTTCTGTTCTCTTATTCTGATCACACATCCTGGAAATCCTGAAGATAGTCTTTCAGGTCAAAAAAGTACAGCAGTAGCTCAGATAACTGTTGGGTTCACAGATCATGTGCAGAGGTGGGCTGGAGTTCAGGTGACTTGCCAGTATGTGCTTTGATGTCCTCCTGTCGTGAGCTGCTGCCAGTTTACATCAGAACAGGAAGTTGCTGAGGTCTCTGAACTAGTAGTGAGGTGTTCTGTTGCTTGAGCCAATGGATGTGAGGTTCAGTGGGCTGCAAACGCTTTTGGTGGCAGCTGTGTTGAGCAGTGAGCAGGGATGCCCAGCATGGTCTGAACACAGTGGCATGGCCTCCACCCTTCAGCAGGGAGGAGAGGAAGATCAAGGTGCTCCAGTCTTCTGTAGAAAAGCCTGTTTTGAAGCGAAAGCCTTTATGGGCTCGGGCTGTTAAACAGAGCACTTGCTACCCCCCAGGTGCCACACCACATCTAAGGGACTGATGTGATCCCTGGTACATAAGGACAGCATCCCTATTAACTGTGCACTTGGCAGCTGCTCTTGGAAAATGGTGTCCAGTGAGAGCTCACAGCTGAGGACGGATGTAGAAAGAGTGGAAAGGAAAGTATTACGTAAGAGCTAAAAAATGATTAAAGGACTGGGGGATGTCACAGGGTGAACACATGCAGTATGTGCAAGCTGAGTGGGTAGGCATCCTCCCCCCAAGAGCCCTGGAAGAACTGACACACCCATTCCCAGAGCCAGGCTGTCACTTTATAGCTGAGTATGACAGTAGCTCATGACTGGAGAATAATAACACTAATCCTCACCTTTAAGTTAAAGAGTGGTGGGAGAAGCAAGCTGGGCAACTCTAGCGTGTGGTCTTGACTTCAGAAACGTGAAAATGTTTGAAAGAGTGGTGAGAAGACGGTAATGGAAGACCTAGAGGTAAACAGAACTTGGGATAAAAGTTAAGTATGAGCATTAAGAGTACTGATTAACATGAGATATCTCTTTGATAACTCTTTGATTTGATTTTCAACATGGTAAATGTACCTATCTTCTGGTAGGGTTATGTACCTGTTCTAGATAACCCTTAGCAGAGCAGTGTCTCCGCTGTATCTCTTTTCCAGTGCCACATGAGAAGGTATGAGATGAAGAAAGTAGGTGTCAGTAGAGAAAAGGGAGCTCAGATAAAGGGCATGAAGGGATGAAAAAGTTAAGAACTGGATAAGCTGAAAAGGGATGATCTAGGTGAAAAGTTAGTAGGGGTTCCTCAAGGACTGATTTTGCATGGCTCATGACAATGAGTTCTCACTTGCTCCAGACTCAAGAGTGCAGAGCTGGCAGAGAGCAGTAACCAAAGCGTTGGCAGCATGTAACCTGGGAGCATTTGACAACACCCATAGCAAAACTGAGGGTTCAGTGTTATTGCACATTTATGACCGTAAAAACAAAGTCCCAGGACATGGGAACTATCTATTTGTTGATAGAAAGGTGGGTATGATGGCAATAGGAACTGAGGAGTGTAAGCTGGCCATGAAAAAATTTAGATTGTTTTTCAGGCTTTTGGGCCACTGGGAATGAATTTCTGGGGAGGAAGGGAGATAAAACCATTTATCTGGCATTATTTATGCCTTAAAGCAATAAGTTAAGGTAAAATATTGGGTGTCATCTCTGCCAGAGCTAGTAGGATGTAGATACAGTGAAACAAGTAGTAGAGATGTAGATGTAGTGAACATTTTCATTGGATGTTGCCTATGTCACCATCACGCTGTGGAGTGCTGGTCTTAGGCTGTGTTGTACAAACAGTCCAGATATTATTTTGCTCCATAGGGAAATGTAACTGCTGTGCTGAACACTCAGCAAAGCCAGACAGTGCTGTTGGTGTAGGCTGATAGCTCCTGTGTCAGCAGATGTCTCCTTCAGGGCAGACTAGCTGGCTGTAAAAACCCAAAGTGATAAGGAGTTACTGTATTTTTTTTTTCCTCTTTCCCTTTTTTCAGTGATGCCATCTGCAATTTTGTCATCTGCAATGACTCCTCCCTCCGCAGCCAGCCGATCATCTTCAATCCTGACTTCTTTGTGGAAAAGCTGCGCCATGAAAAACCAGAGGTGTTCACAGAGCTGGTTGTCAGTAACATTACCAGGCTCATTGATTTGCCTGGGGCAGAGCTGGCCCAGCTAATGGGAGAGGAGGACCCAAAGCTGCCTGGGGCAAACAGCACAGCCTCTGGATTTTTTCGTTCTCTGATGTCTCTGAAGCGCAAGGGTGAGTATGGATGGCATTAAGTCTGGTGCCCACCTTCAGAGTGATGCTGTCGTCATTTGTTACACTTGGTTTACAAAACTTTCTGCCCGTTTTGAGCTTGTGTGGAATGCTTAATACTATGGTTTTGTAATCTCTGGGAATGCTACTTCTAGAAAGGAGCAAAACAGGGCAGGAAATTGATCCCAGAAATGCCCTGCATTTTGAGAATACCCTTCTTCTGGGATCATTGCTGTGGTGTATGTCAGGTTGGCCTCAGTGGGTCAGCTGCCCTCTGTGCAGCTCAGAAATCCATAAGCATCTTCCATCCAAATGCTAGTGCTACTCTGATCCACATCCCAATGCAGTGAGTCAGTGACAAAGCTCTGCAGATGAAGGACAGTTTCAACTCTAGAAGGTGGCATGGCATATCTCTCTTTCTCTCTTAGACAAGCATTCTGCCAGAGTTTTCTTCTGCTGAACTGACTATTCTTATCTTCCCCTAAGTTCAGCTGTCTTGGTTGTGAAACATTAGCCCCAGGCCCTTCGCAGAAGTCTTCTTTTGAGTGTGGTTGTGTTCAGATGCTTTCCTCTTCAATGGCTGGCATTTACCACTCTGTTTTGTTGAAACTAAAAGGGTGTTCTAGGTGTGTGTGTGTCTTCTCACACCTTTGCCCACACTCAAGGGGAGTCTGGTTCTCCTGATAAGTTCAGTTAAACCTTCTTACTCATCTAGACAGAAGCAGCCTCCATCTGGGTTCCTCACATTCCTCCTCAGCTCTGGTTTCCCAGCTTAGACTGCTGGCTGCTGGCAGAAAAGCTGTGAGCTGTCTTCGATGTTAGCAGCCTGAGGTTGAACACTTCTGATTAGTCTTCCCCTTCCTTTGAGCAGTTCTGCTATTGTGAGTTATCTCAGAGAAGGGAACTATTGCTATGGCATAGTTTGACTATGGCTTTTTTCTGTCTTCAACCATTATGTAATTATAAACAGTGCATTTCTGATTCTACCAAGCCTATTTCTCCATTGTGTTTCATGAGGACAGGCTCTGCAGCCCCACTGATCAGGCAGAATTTTTCTGGTGCCAGCTTCAGCCCTCCACTTCTGTTTGCCCCAGCAAGAATCCTGGTACGTACACTCACCCTAGGAAAATAAAGACTTCAAATCAAGTCTTATAGCATCCTTAAATGAGAATTACTTAATATTGCCATGACTTACTTTGCTGCTCCATAATAACAGGTCTTTGTGCTGCCCCTAAACTGCAGTTAAACTGTGCTCATACCTGTTATTGCTCCTGCCTTTTCCCAGAGAGTAGCGGGACACCTTAAATTCAAACACTTGCCACCTGACGAACAGAAGTGAGTAACCAAATTGTAAGTGTTTTCTTAGCGTGTATGGACACCCCCATGTTCTTGTCAAAACCTTCCAGCAGGGGCTGCTGAGCCTTCTCTAGTTCAATATTTTTATTAAATTATCTGTACTCTGCTGGAGCACTGCTTTTATCAGGCCTGACATCTCCTGCTAACTCTCTTCCCCAGGAGCTCTGCCTTCCCCCATTCAGATGTCTCCATGGCCGTGTGTCACTACAGCTAGCAGATGTTTCCAAGTCTGCTGGCTGCACTCCCAGGCTGTAATGGCAGTGTCTCCCAGCATTGACAGGCACTGTCTGTGAACTCCTTGGCCAAACTCTGACAAAAGAAGTTTGTGCCTACAGAGAAAATCAGTTTCATGTACTGTGTTTCATCTTGGAGCCATCATTTGTTTTTCTTCATGTTATAGACCAGCTAGAACAAACAAATTTTTATTTCTTCAAAGCCAGAGGCCAAGGACCGTGGAGCTCAGAGCTGCTCAAACTGCAAATACTTACAACTTCTTTGAGCATCAGGAAACTCAATCTCATGCTGCTGCTTAGTTTCAGAAGCAATCGTACAATAACATCTAAGCCTTTGTAATGCAACATCCATTCTCCAGACACGTCTTTCAAGTTTCTTTGAGAATCAAATCCTCATTCAGATACCAGCTTCTGACTTCAAAACTAAATCAAATTTGTCAGGCCCTGCATGCCTCAAGAAGATGTATTTTCCTCTTCTATTCCTGGCCACTGTTGATTCTATCTGTTGAATGTCTAATGAGTTTAGTTTTCTTCGAGGACAAGAATCTTTTGCAGATCATTCTCTCCCTTTGCACTCAAACCTTTCAGACCTTTCGTGTAGATCAAGAGCTTGCATTGCTTTTTTTTCTCTTGCAAGACAGAAGCATGCACTTCATCAGAGTGAGGTCAGAAAGTTCTTGATTTAACAGGAGGCTGGAGTTCCTGGTGGCTTACCATGTATTTCAGAAGTCCTGGAAGAAAGCAGAACATTCTTCAGGCGGAATAAATTTAGTTACACAGGAGGGCTGCTAGAGAAGTGCGTAGGGTTAACCTGGTCTCTCCCACATGCTGTGAGCATCAACACCACAGAGCAGTAAGATCTGTAGTACAGGAGACCAAAAGCAAGTAAAATCAAAATGAGATATGAGGGGGAAAAAAAAGGCAAGAGAAAGCTTGGGGGGGAGATAACTTTTATCAGACCAGCCAATACATCACTTGGATTGCTGGGCTATCAGCTGTAGCAGTAAGGAGAGAAACCTTCAGTGCAAATGGTGCAAATGTCCACCTTGCCCTCAGAAGTGACCCATGTTCCTGGCAGTCTGGTCATGGAGAAGGGAGGAATATTCTTTTCTTACATCTGTTGTCTCTTTGAAGCCTAAGTACAGGGACAGGACAAACCAGCTCTTTACCTGGTTCCAGTTCTCAGTCCCAGTCAGCATGTTGTTGTACAGTCTATCCAGTATCTTGTCTCCAGTCCAAACCTAGATGCATCTGAGGGAAGAAGTATGGTGCCCAAAGTTCTGGTTGCTGCCACTGAAGTCTCTGGGAGTTGTCTCCACTTTCTGAGGGACAGATCATACTGGATGTGTGTGTTTGACAGAAAAATCCATTCACTAGCAAGGTTGCATTTATTGGAAAATCCTGTCCTTCTGGATAATCACTGTCTCACCTGTGAAGTCCCTCTGTGGACAAGAAGAATATTCTACATTGGTTCAACAAATGCCCTTCAGTTAAATGGACTTCTCATCTAATGTTTCCTTCCCTGCAGGGATCCCCTTCCTTTCAGCTCAGTTGCTTCTATCTTTTGGGACTACGGCCTGTGTTATTTACTGGAGTTCTGCAGCTGGCAGCTTATGCCCAATCTTAACCCCATGACATGGGAACAGACTCCAAGAGTGAGAGGAGCCCAGTTCATTGCTTTGCTACTCTCCTGCCTTGTTCAGCTTTCATACTTTACTCAGACCAGGGCAGCTGACATAGAAGAGAGATTGACTGCGATGAGGAAATTCCATGTTTTATCCGTGCCTGAAAAGGAGGCTCGTGTAACCCAGTCAGATTATGTCTGCTCTCCCCAGTAGTTCTTCTTTTCCTCTCCCATAAACTTGTAGCTGCAATTCTTCTTTCTGCTCCACTTCATGTCAAGCCCCAGTGAGGATTAATCTGGATGTTTCTTTCACGGTGTAGAGTGTGCCAGTGTGGCACCAGGGCTGTCCAGGTTCTTACATCTGCACTTCCCACTTTGCTCTTTTCCTAAGGTGTAGGCTTGCAGATTCTATGCCATTTTAAACTGAAACATCTGTTCTGGTGTTGTTTTTTCTTCAAGGGCTAGAGAATATTTGCTTTAGCTGATAAAAGCTGTAATTAAACTGAGGTAAGGAGCAGATTGATGAAGCCCATGTGAGTACAGCATGGTGAGATGAAGTGACTTATTTTGGAGTGTTTGTGATATCTCACATCTATGAGGGTCCTTGTGACCTTCACCCTTAACATTTTGCGGCACTGGTCTTTGCATGTTGAAATCCCGTTCTTTGGGGAGCATTCATTTCTGTGGCTGTTGGGTTCTGAGCTGCCTGAACACGTTGTCTTCTGTCCTGCAGAGAAAGGCGTGGTGTTTGGCTCACCGCTGACAGAAGAAGGCATTGCACAGGTTTCCCAGCTAATCGAGTATCTGCACAAAAGTAAGTGGCTCTGTTTGCTGTCTTCCTATCCCAATGGGTATCTGTCTGGCCCACTTCAGGTCTCTGGTGCAGACAGAAGCTCTGAGATCTCCAGCAGCAGGAGTTTGGGACTGCACTGTGCAACTGTTCCCCAGAATTGCCTAGCAGATATGTTGGTCTATTTCCCTCTGTACAAGGACTTTCTCTACTGATGGGAGCCAGCTTGAAATCATGTCTCTGAATGCAGCTCACTGAGGTTTGCTGTCAAGCTCTGGAAAGAGGAGGGAATTGCCTTAGTAAGAAGGTGTGAAATCAGCCTCTGATTATTCAGTGCCCTTTTTTCTCCCCTTTGCTGAGCAGATCTAAGAGCAGAAGGCTTGTTTCGAGTGCCAGGCAACAGCATCAGGCAACAGATCCTAAAGGATGCTCTGAACAGTGGTACAGATATTGACCTGGACTCCGGGGATTTTCATTCCAATGATGTGGCCACCCTACTTAAGATGTTCCTGGGAGAATTACCAGAGCCACTGCTGACACACAAGCACTTCCATGCCCACCTCAAAATTGCAGGTGAGTGGGCAGCAAAAAGCAGTGATGGGCAGAAGGACTGGAATTGACCTCCTAGAAAGCACTCTAGGCTGTGAAGTATATTCTTTAAAGGCAGAGTAAGAAGGAATCTTCCTGCCATCTCAGCCTGGTGATGGAAAGACTGGACCTAATTAACAAATGAGACCAAGTCTGTCTAGACCATTCTTCTCTCAGATACCACAGTGGTAAAGCCCACAGTGATAACCTGGGTCTCCATCTGTTTTATGTCCAGGGTTGTGACCAAGTTGTGGTTTCTATGTATTTAATAACTGTTATTTAACTACCTTATGTGAACTTCTTCCATCTTGCCTTCAAGCCATCACAGCTCTTAGCAGCTCTGTTGTTCTGTGGGAGGAGTAGCATAGATTAACACATCAAGTGGGGAGCTTGGGAGCTGGGGGAAGAGAGATGGAGGGCCAAGAACTGTGCAGGGGTTTGTAGGAGATCTGCATATGAAGAGGGAAGGATAAGCAGTTGCAACAGACTGCTCTGAGGGAAGGTAATGTATGTCCTTCATGTTCTGCCTTGTGACTTGGCAGACTTGACGCTGTTTGATGAGAAGGGGAATAAGACCAGCACTCCAGACAAAGAGCGCCAAATTGAAGCCCTCCAGCTGCTATTTTTGATCCTTCCCGCTCCCAACCGCAGTCTGCTCAAACTGCTGCTGGACTTGCTCTACCAGACCGCCAAGAAGCAGGACAAGAACAAGATGTCTGCCCACAATCTCGCCCTCATGTTTGCACCCCACATCCTATGGCCCAGAAATGTGAGCGATGCCTCAGTGGCTGTGGGTGGGATATTGCAAGGTAAAAGCAAAGGCTTGGCAGGGGAAAAACCAAGATGAGAAGGTTAAGTACTGACACAATGATCTGAGGGTTGGAGGCTGTGATGGAGAGGTGGGAGCCTCCTGGCAGGACTCAGTCCCAGTGTTCAGCCCAGACCTGCCACGGGTCTCATTTGCAAATTATGCATCTTCCTTTTCAGTAAAATTGAAAGCACAGCACAGTCATGCTTCTTAGAATGTCAGCTCCAGAAAAACTTTGCAGATCTCTCTGGAAGGTTTCTTATGCTGCTGGTGAACTGTTTGACCACAGAGTTATCTGATTCTCCTCTCAGAGCAGCTTTGGCTCTTTGTGCTCTGCTTGTTGGTGTGCTATAAGCCCTGTCTGCCTGTCACCTCAGAGCAGGTCTCCTGCTATGGCACTGTGTGTGTCTGTGTCCCCAAGAGACCCCTCCTCCTCCCCTTCTAATGGATGCGCCTTTGGCTGTGTCCCCTTGCCAGGTGACAGCAAATGACCTTCAGGAAAATATCACAAAGCTAAACAATGGAGTGACCTTCATGATCAAACATTCTCAGAAACTCTTCAAGGTAAATGTGCTTTGGTGTCTTGCTCTCCTGCCTCCATCACCAGGAGACTGAACACCCCTTGTCCAGACAGATCTCATGTGTTGAGTGTATATTCTGTGGGCTCTCTTCTGTGGTAGGAGAAGGAGATTTCTGCAAGAAACTGTTCCTTTAGTGACTAGGGAGGTCTTTGCTGGGCAGGCAGCCCCGGAGGTGGCTTTGCCAGGGCAGGTCAGCAGCACGGTGCAGTGTAACACTCCCCTCTGCTGGACACCAGCACCTGCTGCCTGGCAGGAAACCTGCCTCCCGAGGGCAGGTGCACACTGGGCTGCACTTGGGTTCTGGCAGGATAAGGAAAAGGAAGGGATTTGTCCTGCCTCAGTGCTGCCAAGAGCAGAATACCTGATGCAGTGGGTTGTTTTGGTGTGAATTTCTCTGCAAATGGTCATCAGCCCACTGTTGTAACAGGCACTGTCCAGCTCTAAGCAGGGTGCTGTGGTAGGACGGTCAAGAGTGTGGAGCTTTCAAGAGTTCCTCCAAGGAAATGTTTCTACAACAGGCAGTCTCTTGACTTCTCAGGACCATCCTGGTCACTGGAGGTATCTGCTCACTGCAGAGTCCTTCTATGGAGAGTTTCCCTTCTACCTTCTTTGTCAGGCCCTTATTTGGCCAGCTCAGAGCTGGGGCACTTATTTAGAGCAGGGTTCCACAGGAATTTTTCCCTACTCTGAGTTCCACTTGTGCTGAATGTCTGCATGTAAAGGATACTGTGAACAGGGAGTGCACTGGGGACATGAAATTCCATGGCTTTGTTTGCCCGGAATGGCTGAGTCTTGATACAAGTGGCTTGTGTGCTATGGTTGAAAAATAGCTCTTGCTGGAGCTGCTGTTGCCCCAAAGCCAAAGATGCTAAACATCCATTTGGCCTGTTCTCTGCTCATCGTCACAGGCTCCGGTGTACATCCGGGAGTGTGCCAGGCTACACTATCTGGGATCCAGAGCCCACACATCAAAGGTAAGGCCAGCAAATGCAGCGGCTGCCCTCCATGAAAGGGCAGAGGCTGTGATGCTATGAAAGGATCTTTCTGAGTGATGGAAAACAAACCAAGTCATGAAAGAGGATCTGTCAGAGGGCAGGAGCAACAGAAGCATATGTTGTGGTAGTGCAGGCGGCTGCATTAGGGAAATTGGACAGAGTTGAAGCATCTGTTAATCAAAAGCACAGGGAAAGAAAGCTACGAGCCCCTGTTTAGCAGCAAACGTGCTCCCTCACAGGGCAGTACGTGCAGCACCTGCTCCTTCACAGGGCTGTGCCTTCCAAACAAACAGACATGCCTGCTGCCATGGCCAGGATGCTTGGCAGAAGTGCTGAGATAAAGGCTACTTGCTGCCACTGGGACAACATTTGTGTTTTGCCAGCAAATGTTTCCCTGCCTCATATAGCTGCAGAAGAAGGAAGATGCATGGGAAGGAGCTGCACTGACCCTTCTAAAGCCTGGAAGGGCTTCTGCAGTTCGCATCTGAGAGGGGAGGGGAGGGAAGAAGCAATGGGGTCACCTTTGTATTGCTGTCACCTCTTCCTGGCACGGGGCCTGCTGATGCAGTGCTGCTGCAGAGTGGTAAGGAAAACACAGCCCTGTGCATTCACTGGGGTTGAAGCAGCTCACGAGACTCTTCCTAGCCTGGCTCAGATGGGTGGCTCGTTGGGATTAAAGCATGGCAAGCGACTGCTGTCTCCACTTTCCCAGGACGACCTGGATTTGCTGACGTCTTCTGGCTCCAAGGAGCTGCAGCCCCTCAAGTCTCAGAAGCGAAGCCGGCTGGACTCTTGCCATCAGGAGGAGACCCAGCAGCGCACGGAGGAGGCACTGAAGGAGCTCTTCCGCCACGTCCACAATATGCCTGACTCTGCAAAGAAGAAGAAGCTTATCCGGCAGGTAGTGTGGGGAGGAAAGATATCTTGGGGTGTGCTTGTCAGCACAATCCTGGGCACAGAGCTAAAGACAGGGCCTACTTGACAGCTGCTCCTAATCCTGGGCAGGCTGGGGAAAGTGAGGGCTGGGCTGCGTAAGGAGCAGAGCTGTAAGAAGACAGGAGAAGGTGTCCTGGATGTTGCTGTACCAAGCAGGACTTCTGAGCTCTGTTTTTCAAGCTAAGGACTTGCTAGCCAGCAGTTCCCCTGTCCTGATCATGGACTTGTTGAGCTTCCTTCCTCAGAAAGGGAAAAGTTTCTTCCCCTGTTGCCTGCAGGGAGTGGACCAACTGGTCTCCTCTTGGTCTCAGACAACTTGCTGCACCAGACAGACTGGTCAATATGGTCAGCACTAGTTGTGGCTGCCAGCTTCCAGCTGCTGCCCAGCCTTCTTTCTGCTCCCAACACCTGCTGCTGCTGGTTAATCTGGTAGCCAGCACAAAGCAGCTTTGCACCCAAACTCCCTGTAATCCTGGGTGGAAGGTGTGGTCTTCCTCTGCTTTCTTCCTCCTGCAGCTCTGAGCTACTCCTCCATTCTGGGGGGTGAAGGAGAGAAACTGAGTTCTGGGACAGCAAGTACAGCAGCACACAGCAATAAGTGACAGGTGTAAGTGTGCTAACATACTGCCCTCATGTTTCCTTCTAGTTTAATAAGCATCCAGCAGCTCTGACTCCTGGCTCTGATGTGCCCACATCCCCAGCACCACGACGAACCCGCTCGCGCTCCTTCAGCGGCCTCATTAAGGTAAAAGCAGCCTCTGACCCTTGCTTTCCACTGTGAGTTTCTGGTGTTGCTTTCTGCTTCTGCCTTGCCCTGCCTTGAATGAGGCCCTCAAAGTGTAGGGACTCTTCAAAGTATTGCCTGCCAAACAACGCAGATCCACTGCGGCAGAAAAGGCAGCACAGTGACAATAAGCCTTGTTACTATAAATTGTAATTATCTTGAAACACATGGCTGTAGGATCTATGCATCTTTCTGGAGAATTGATTGCTTTTTGAGATGAGACAAGGATTGACAGGGAGCTGGTCACGTAGTCTAGCATGTTAGCACAGGTTTTAGCACATTGTGGGCTGCCCTACAGCAGCATGTACCTGATTCTGACAGGCTGGGCTCCTGACTGGGCCTCAGGTCAGCTCCCAAACCCTTTACAATCAGGCAGGCTCAGCCCAGTAGTGTGGTATTTCAGGTGGTTCTGCTTTACAATCTTTGTCCCAGCTTGGCTTCCTTTTTTTCTTTCCCAGCAGCCAACTGCTTACCAGCAATACATCCTGCTCCTTCCCTTTCTTTTTTACTTTGCACTCTAAGCACTAGCCAACAGCCCTTTCTTCTTACAACAGCGAAAAGTTTTGGGAACTCCAGTTATCCTGGAGAGGAAGAGCAGAGATACTACACCAGAGCCTGTGCGGGTCAGCAAAGAGAATGTCCAACTGGTAAGAGCTGCTCCCAGCACCACTGAAGCTGCTGGTGGGGAAGTGTGTGAGGGGAGTTTGAGAGCAACTTCAGTGATTGTTGGGGAGCTCTTCTCTGCCCAAGAGAAGGTTTCCAAGTTTCTTCTGTGTGATAGAATAAGGTTCTGAGAAGCTGCTCTGAGGAGAGCAGAGCAGATAGCAAGGGCAGCATCAGAGCAGGGATGACAGCACTGGGTCTCTACTCTAGTCGTGTCTCTCTGGCTGTGTCCTGCCCTGGAGCATTGTCTTGTGCTCCCTTCCCTCTCTCTCAGCCTCCTCCACAGGTTGTACAAAGCCTGCTGCCTGTATGCAGTAGGGCTGTCCCTTGGCCCAGATAAACCAAGAGTGGATTTGGGTGATAGATGTTCTTTGGTGGTACAGGCTGCTCCCAGGGAAGGCTGTGGATGCCAGTTAATTCACCAGCTCTCTACTCCTCTTGCCCTCTCTTATCCAGTTACAGAAATGTGGCTCTCCAGCTCATATGTCCCAAGCGAAGCTGAAGTCTTTAGAAGGCCAGAAAGAGGTGAGACACTTCCCTTTACCCCCCAACTCCTCTTCTGCAGGGAGCCTGGTGTGCTGAAACCTGCCGAGGTGACAGCACGCACTCAAGGCTCTGTGACAGCTGTAGTGCCCCAGCTCATAGCAGCCTGCTCCATACCAAGCCGCAGGCAGGTGACGTGCTGGAAGCCAGACCCTGAAGGGTCTTACAGCCCTTCTACCTTTGGGTAGACTGGCAGAAAGCAGAGGGAAGCTGGCAGCACAGGACAGTGCTAACAGCCTGTCAGAGTGGCAGTGGGACAAGAGGTTGGTGCAGCCCAAGACCGACTGCTGTGTTTGTTCCTGTCTGCTCATTGCCTCATCTAGAGCTTTAGCAAAATGTGTGGGAGGCTGACACCAGGGAAGGGTCCTTGCTTGGGGAGAATGTCAGCCTTTTCTTGCATGGTATTCTGTGTCTCAAGCATTCAACTGCTCTCATTCTCTGCTACAGGAATCCTGCAGACGCATGCGAGCCCGCCTGCTTTCCAAGGATTCATCATCCCTCTGAATCGCTTCACACCAACGCATGGGTGGGGATTGCCCAGCCTTGAAAGCTGTGAATAGAAAATGTGCTGCACTGAGAGGGGAGTGCTGCAGGCTCACGGCAACCCTCACCAACACTGCAGCGCTCTTGAAACTGGACCTTTGCAAGGATTGCAGGGATTTGTTTCTTTCTGTATATAAATTATATTTCATTCTACTACGGGGCAAACCACTATCTAACCAAAACTTGTGCAGCATGTCCAACCTGCTGGCTCTGGGAAGAGCTGGAGTGCTTGCTTACAAGGAGAGCCCTGTTCATTGCAGGGCCCTGTGGGCACTCCCAGCTTTCTCTGTAATGTTGCTAGGCTGTATTTGTTTGCTTTTCTGCTCTGAGTTTTTAACATATTGCTTGTTTTTGCTTCTTCCTCCCTGTTAGTGAGAATAATGGGCTGCAACCTTTACCCTGACAGCTAAGCTTGCCTCCAGTCCTCCTCTGGAGGCATGCCCTTCTCTACTTCTTCTTGGCTCCATTTTGCTCTGCTGTTTCCAAAGGGCTGGAGTGCACAAACGGTACAGAGCATGGGATGGGCCCAGAAGGAGAGGCTCTGGATGCCATCTTTTTAAGTGGGGCCAGGGGAAAGCAGCTTCCCCAATAAACTTATCCCTCTATTTTAGCATGAGCTGGAGGCAGCCCTTGCTCATTGCCTTCATGTTTCAGTGGCACAGCTCTGAACAAGGAGTGTCTTGGCTTTGTGTTCACCCAGCGAGGCTTAAGCTGAGCAGAGCAGGAGGCTGGCAAAGGCTGTCTGGGGCAGAACAGCCTAGTCTTTGGAAGTTAGGGTGCCTGGAGCAGGCAGAGTCTTGTGGCTGTGTATGAAAGAGAAAAACAGTGTGAGAGGTAAGAGCAGACTCCAGTCATTTGTGATCTGCTGCAAATGGTGCCAAAGGCTTTGGCTCAAGATATCTGGATGGCTGTTGAAGCAACTGGCTGATTAGTCATTAAACTGGGTGAAAGGGCTGAAGCAGAGTTCAGCTCTTTGGTCTGAGCTGCAGAAATGAGATGAAACCTTCTAGATACAGGATAAACCCCAATCACAGCTGGCCAGTCAGCAGTCTTGTTAAGCCAAAGTGCTCCAGCAAGCCAGTCTTGCCAAGAACCTGTCTGCAAGCACTCTGAGGTAGGATACACGCAGGGTCACTACTGTGAAATAAAGATTTAATCAGCTGTGGGACCATCTAAACACTTCTCAGCCTTTCTCAGCAAAGCAAATAATCTCTGGAATCCAATTATATTTGTCTTCTAATCTTTAAGAACCAGCAGCCAGCAGGAGTTAGAGCTCTGCTCTTGACAGCTTTCTGAAACAACTGGTGGCAGGAGGTGTGAATACTGGGATATGAGCAGGGAGTTAAGTCTGACTGGCTGGAGCTGTCAGAACAGGGCATTGGAGCCCTGTACAGCTTAGCTGGAATTTGTCACTTTTTTTAATTGTGATTTTTTTTTTTAAGATACAAATCTTTGTGCTGCTCTGTACAAAGGGTGGGTTTTGGTACTTTATCAGGGATGCTTGTCCCCAGTCTGACCCCAAGTTGGAGCCTTGAAAATATAGGGGGTAGGGGGAATGTAGATGTGTGACTTGGGAGTTGCTGGTGTTAAGGAGCCTCTGTCACAGCAAAGAAAGAGCTGTGGTTCTTCAGGGACCAGATTGACAATGCTGTGAGGAAGGCTGTTTGCTGTGGTAGTAGTATGTGCTTTTTGGATGTGTCTGTAATTGTTCCCTCCAGAGGCTGAAGCTGTCTATGTGCTTTTCTCCAAAGGGCACCGTGTTTTTCTGACTGCACTTCTGCCCTGTCCCTGCAGCCTTCTGTCAGCAGAGCCTTGGGAATCTCAACTTTGCCTCTGAGCAGAGATGAGGCACAAACAAAGGTCAAGTGGCAGCACAGAGCTGGATCTGTTCCTGCTATCTCTGCTCTTACTTGCATTGGGGGCAATTGCTGGGTGAAGCATTTGTTCACTCCTCCTCTCCCCATTGTCCCTGCTTGGCACATTTCATATCTCTCATCTCTCTGTGGGTGTCTGCTTGGCAAGGCAGTCTTGTTCCTAAAACTAAATACTCTGCTCCCATATAGATGAGAGGAATGTAACTCTCCACTGTCCCCCCTTATTGATGGCTCTAGCTCAGGGGCTCCGTCTGGCTTCTGGCACAGCTGAGATTGGTTCAGCTCTAAGAAAAGTTACCTATGGGGCATTGGCCAGGCCTTCTGCATGTGTCAGATGCCTTACCTACCAAGGGGGTGGGTGCTGTCTCCAGACAGGGCAGTCCCAGGAGGGGTTCAGTACCCTGGGCTTTAATCTGTGGTGCTGGGCTCGCCATGCTGCGGATGGTGGTGGCTGACAGATTAGGCCCCTAGGACCTTGGCTGTTGCAGTCCCAATGCATTCACACTGTCTCCCAGGCACGGGAGAGTTTTAGTTATGCTTGGATGTGTCTCGTTTGTTTGCCCTGTGCAATGACTCATAAGGATGCTTCTTCCCAGAGCAGCCGCTAACTGTTCGCAGAGTCTATCATTTCCAAAGTATTTTTAATCTTTCTCCTTATTTATATATGCTATGTCAGTACTGTTGCAGACTGTTGCCTTTCTGTGTGTTCATGTGAAAACACCACATTAAATGCTTTTATTTTTAGTGGTTTTGCTTGGTGACTTAAGCAATTTCATTGGGACAACAAGGACTCCAATCCACCTTCAAAAAGAAGGAAATGTCTGCCTAAAACCCAGAGCTACTACTCTTAAATGTGGGGGTGCTTGGTGAGGTGCTGCCCACCTGCAGGGATGGCACTGGCCTCCCAATGCACTAGGGCTCGAAAGCCTCTGGGATACTTGCATGATACAAGGTGCCCAGACAGGCTGTCTTTCCCTTGGAAGTATGAAGTTGGACCTCTTCTTTTCCTGTCTTCCCCCTGCTGTCATCCAGGGTGATGGGAAATCAGGTTTACAAAGAACACTTTATATAAATAATGGATCAAATGAATAATTTTTTCTCTGTAGGGCCATTCTTCTCTTGCCACTCTTGGCTGCCAAGAGAGGATGCTTTCTGCTTACATTTTCTTTTCCTCCTTCTTAATAATGGCATCTCAGATTTTATGCAGATTATTTCTCTGTGAAGATCTTCCACGTTTGAAATGCCCTGGGCTTGCCTGCCATAACTCAGACACTCATTAACATCCTCGCCATGCAATTGAAAAACAAGCAGGAGAAGGAGCAGCTCGGCGTGTTTGAAAGCGGTGCTGCCTTCCTGCAGGCTGAGCCCCAAGTGAGCCCCCTTCTCCTCCGTGGCTGCAGTTGGGTGTCATGGGAATGGTGAGCCCCATCTCCCTGGAGCTCAGGGAGCAGGAGGCGACAGGCCTCTGTGCACTTCAAAGTGGGCGTGAGAGTCTAGAGAGACATTTCTCTTCTTGAACATGTTGAACAAAGGAATGCAAAAACTCACAAAAGCTATCTTCAATACTGAAAACCCAAACATCGCCTCCCTGATAAGCTCTGATTCAAAGTGACAGCTTTATCTGGTTTACATAATTTAAAAAATGAATAGTTTTTGGCTTCTGAAGCCACAACCCAAGCACTTTTGCTTTCACTGCAAGTGAAAGGGCAGCAGCCACTGGGACCCAACACTGGTTGAAGGTATGTATTTAAAGGGGGAATCACTCGTCTCTCAGTGTGTTTGCTTTGGTCTGGTGGTATATATGCACAGCAGTGGTGTTACAAAGCAAACAAGCAGTGCTCACCTTCATTTCATTAAACAGTTTTTATCTCATATTGCACAGCACAGACTTGCAAATAAATTCTTCAGAGTGTCACTGCTATCTAAATCAATTTTTGCAAGTTGTCTTGATTTTTTTTTATACTGTATATACTGCTCTGCCCTGGTTTGGAGTTGAAATAAGATATTTTCTCTCTCTTAAATTATCATGTGTGGCTGGGAGCTGTCATGTTGCTACTGCATCCCACTGCCTAGGGCAACAGTGTAGACAAAAAACATGACTACTGCTAGCGATAGATATTGACACCAGCCAGACCAGTTATCAGGCTTTACAATCTCACTGGCTTGGATTAACTAATATTTTTTCATGGAGTGAATAAATTACCATGTTTAGTTCTGTTTGCTCATGTCCCCAGTGAGGGTTTTGTGTTGAAGCTCATAAACTGTTGAAGCATGCAGATACCAGGATCTCTGTGCTGTGTCCCACACTGACCTTATATTTGTGCTGTGAACTGGAGTGAGAGCTCAACTGGCACCACCTCTCTGGCCCCATCTTGTTGCAGCCCAGCTTTGTTCCTGGGGAGTGCCCACACATGAGGAATGGGATGGGGTTATTTTGGGGCTCCTGTGCAAGGAGCTGCTGTCCCTAGCCGTGCATCATAGGGTGAGGTTTAGATATTTCTCAGCACCAGCCTTCAATTTTAGTCTGGGTCAGAGGGAAACAAGTTTTCCTTTCTCTGCTGAGTCAAAGCTGGAGTGGTCATTTCTGTGGCCCCCGCCCCCATTCCTCCTTTCCTGAGCCAAACCAGCCTCCCCTGCCTTGCTGTTGGGGAAGATTTACAAATCCACCACCCAGTCCTCCCATGCAGTGCATTAGATGATATTAAGATCGTGTCCTTTTCCACCAGAGAGAATTGTGTCCACTCGATCCTCTGCTTTTGGCTGAAGCTCCCGTGCCACTGGGATTTGCGACGAATAGAGGTGCCAACCTGCCTTGGCCATCGTGGCTGCGT
Source organism: Picathartes gymnocephalus (assembly GCA_013390045.1). Classification (NCBI taxonomy): domain Eukaryota; kingdom Metazoa; phylum Chordata; class Aves; order Passeriformes; family Picathartidae; genus Picathartes; species Picathartes gymnocephalus. Next base: position 747,641 of record WEKY01007147.1, read on the forward strand.
GTAACTTGGTGTGTGCACAGGTCTATGATATGTGGGTGTCTCTGTTGACCTGTGGTTGTTTTAGAGTTTCTTTCTTCCAACCTTTTTGCTTACAAAGCTTGAGCCTTGCTTCCCTGTGGAGCAGGATCTCGGCAACCTCTTGCACAAAAGCCTCTGGCTCCATTGTGCCTCTCCCAGGCCGTTCTGCAGCGGCAGCACCAGAGGGGGCTGGCAGCACACGCTGCGGGACAGGACCCCCTGCCCGCCCCGCAGCCCTGGGGGCCCCGCGCCAGATGTGCTGGTGACAGGCTTGGAGACGCCCGGTTCTTCCTCCTTGGCTACATCTGGCAGATGGAGGAGGTGGGAAGCTGGGACTATAAATAAAACGAACGAGAACATAAACAGCACTGAGAAGGCTGCGGAACGATGTCCTCAAAATCAAAAATCGGCTCTGCAGCTAGCCCCTAGCGTAATCCTCCATCTCTGAGAGTCCCTGCCTACATCCAGGGCCAAGCAGAGCTGTCACAGGGCAAGCTGAACCCTTTCCATCTCCTTTTCAAGTAATTTTTGGCTACTGGCATCCTCTTGCCATTCTTCAGAGCCAGATCCTGGTATCCAGTCCTTCAGGCTCATGCCTCTGAGGCTGGTGTTCCTTCCTGCAGAACCTGCACCCTGAAAGTTTGTCTTCTACAGTGTGGAAATTTGGGTGATGGAGGTAAAGTAGAGCTGCTCCCTTGTCCCACGTTGAGCAGAATCTTTCATTCTCTAGTAGCTTGTGGCTCTGTAAGGGCTGGGGAAGGAAGAGCAAGGACACAGAGACACACGCTCACAACTTTGGGACTGACAAGGCACAGAAAGGCCATCAGCAACTGTGGAAGCACAACGAGCCCAAGCGGGCATGCAGCTTATTGATCACACCCCAGCATGAGACCAGCTCCCAGCTAGCCATAAATATGGAGCAGAGGCATGCTCATCTGCACCCAGGGCATCTTCATCAACAGAATCAGCACAGAGCCTCTGCCTCCCTCATCCACCAGGCTGAGGCACTCCTTATTTCTCAGGTTAGATGTTTTCCCAGTCCAGGGATGTCAGTGCAATGGGGGTGAAAGGGCTTGGTGAGAACAAGCCCTGTCCCTCTAACAACAGAACATTGTCTCTGCTTACCCCGTGGCCAAGGTCATCAGCTGAATCCTGAAAACCCACCTGCTCTTTCTGGGAGGCAGGGTTTTATGGCAGAGGAGCTGCAGTTTATGGCACCGTGGAGAAATATGTTGGATGCGCTTGGCAAGAGCAAATGGAAAGTTAGTCTATTAAACAGTAAATTATCCCTCCAATGCATCTTCATTGAGGAGGGTTAATGAGTGGCTGCAGGCAGAGTGAGTGGGAAAGAGTGTGTGTGTGTGTGCACAGCACGGATGTGGAACAATTGCTACATCTGGGGACCCTGGAGCCCCTGATCCAACAATAGCATTTCCATATGCAAGGCGCTTCACAGACACCTCCTCGCGTGTGGTTTATTCAAACCAGCTTGCACTGCACTGCGGAGCTCCCAGGCGGTTGATGTGTCCAGCCGTGCTGGGAACAGCATCTCTGCATCTGGGCTGCTTGGTGCAAATATTTTCCTTGTGGGCTAGAGCTAGTTTTGGGAACCCAGGCTGCAGGGCTCAGCCCCTCTGCTCAGCAATACCACAAAGTGGGGATGCAGTGCCTTGCAGACTGTCCCCCTCCTGCTGTTCCCCAATTGTTCAAGGCAGTGAGCTAGACTGGGTTCCTCCTACCTGAATAGTCCCTGTTGTTCTAGGCTGGGGCCAAATCCACCTGCTTGGGAGTCTTGGCATCTCCTGCATCATCTCAGAGCAGTTAATGGATGCTGTTCCTTTCACTTGGTCCCAGTGGTGAAGGTCTCCAGGCAGTGGAGCTGCCTGGCTCCTGCAGTCAGTGGGGCCACCTTCACAGAGCAATGCTGGCCATGTTTGGAGGGTGATGTTAATGCTCACAGGGCAACACTGGCAGTGTCTAGCAGGTGATGCTGGCTATGCTCACAGGGCAGTGCTGGCTGCATTCACAGGGTGATGCTCCTGCAGTTTGTGAGGGAGGGCTTGTCCCTGGAAAGACACAGGAAAGAGCGCATCCCAGCCCTGCCTGCTGCTGCTGCTGCTAACCAGGCGAGATTTACTGTGATCCCAGTGGTCCCAGCTGCCCGCACCACTCTATAATAGACCCATCAAGGGCATTGTCATGCTGCAGAAGCCCAACAGGTACCCCAATGGGGCTGACACACCAGCCTGCTCCCACACAATGCCTCACTCTCCCAAACAGAGTGTCTGGCAGGACAAAGGCAGCCTGGCCTCCCAGCATGAGACAAGCTGGCCAGGCATGAAAAATGTGGCCTGGGACAGCCCAGCAGCCCACCCTGCACAAAATCTCTGGGGTATGCTAAAAAGCTGAATTTTGCTGCCACTCTGCTCCCAACACATCTCCAGCTGGGTCTTATGGCCACTGCTCCAGAAACAGGGGTTGCTGGTGGGAGGAAGGCTTCAAAGCACAGCCCCAGTGCAAGGGATGACAGATCCTGCTGTTAGCAATGCTTCTCAGCAAGGAGGCTGGAGCAGACACCATGCATGCACCCTTGGGTTGGGTTTGCATGGCAAAGGTTTGGTAGTAGGGAGACTTCTGTGAGAAACTGCTAGAAGCTTCCTCCGTGTCTGACGGATCGAGTGCCATTCAGCTTCAAGATGGATCAACCACTGGCCAAGGCTGAGCCCATCAGTGAGGGTGGTAGCAGCTCTGGGATAATGTATGTAAGAAAGGAAAAAGTTTCTGCACAACACCAGCAGCAGCTGTAGAGAAGAAAGAATATGTGAGAGGAACAACTCTGCAGACACAAAGGTCAGTGAAAGAAGAGAGGGAGGAAGTGTTCCAGGCACCAGAGCAGAGATTCCCCTGCAGCCTGTGGTGAAGCCCAGGGTGAGGCAGGATGTACCCCTGCAGCCCAGGGAGGTCCACAGTGAAGCAGAGATTCACCTGCAGCCGGTGAGGGACCCCACACCAGAGCAGGTGAATGCCCAAGGGAGGAATGTGAGAAGTCCCTGTCCAAGGAGGAAGAAACAGCAAAGTGTGATGAACAGACCACAGCTCTCATTCCCCATCCCCTTGTGTCACTGGTAGGGAGGAGGTAGAGAAAACTGGGAATGAAACTGAGCCCAGGAAGATGAGAAGGATGGGGAAAGGTGTTTTTAAGATTAGGTTTTATTTCTTATTATCCTACTCTGATCTGATTATTAATAAATTTAACCAATTTCCCTAAGTCAAGTCTGTTTTGCCTGTCTTGGTAACTGGTTATCTCTCCCTGGCCTTATATTGGCCTATGAGTTTTTCATCATATTTTCTCTCCCCTGGCCAGGTGAGGAGGGGAGGGACAGAGTGGCTTTGGGGGGTACCTGGTGTCCAGCCACAGTCAACCCACCAGAACCCTACTTGCCTGTGTTTTAAACAGTTCTGCTCTGCAGCAGTGCCTGATCCCACCCTGAGGAAGGCTGAGCACTGCTGTGGGCAGGTGGCAACCACAGCACTGCTTCAAAGAGTGGTATAAATAGGCCAGGGTGTGCTGCCTCCCCTCCACATGCCCAGACCCAGGGTACAACACACTGCCTTGAAGCCCAGGCATGCTGGAAGGTGCTATCAGAGGACCCAGTGCCAGCCCAGCCCACAGGAGAGCTAACAGAGGTGAGCTGTGACCCGTCCTGGGCGGGAGGAAATGCCAGGACACTGCCCTGGGGGGCTTGGCTTAAAATTGGCAGCAATTTTTTGTTTGAAGCTTTGTAGCTGCTTCGCATCTCTTTGCACGACAGGTCTGGCGCGTACCCTGGAACCCTTCCCCGGATCTTCCCATGAAAACTCCTACAAAAAAAGCTTCTGCTTCATTTTAACCAAACCCAGAGCCCATCAGACAATCCAGATGGTCTCTCTCTCTATCAAGCAGTTTGGCCCAAATCCCGGTGGCAGACGGCAGGACCAGACCTCCCCTGATAAAGAAGTTTGGGGTTTATTTTTCTCCCTGCTCCTCATCCATATTCAGAGGAACCCTGGGATTTTCCCAGGCAGCTGTTGCTCTCTGAGGCCCACCCCATCAGGGTGCCTGGATGACTTGGGATCACCCAAATGCACCAGGGTCTGAGGTGTGGCAGAAGGGTCTTGGTACACAGCCTGTCCCCCCACACTGGTGTTATGGCTCACCCAGCCCTTGAAGGGAGCCCTGGAAGGGTGTTGCTTTTGCAGCTGGAGCAGATGCTGAGGGGTCAGCCACGGCTGGCAGCCCAGCTCAGTGGGATGCACTGTGGTGCTGGGGCATGGGGCACTGGCTGCGTGGCAGGCGGAGGCAAAAAGCTCATAGAGAACAGCAGGAGTTGTACCTACAGGAGGAAATGCGGATGTTGGCCTGAAACAGAGTTTTCAGCTTCCCAGTCCTGTACTCCCACTGGTACCAGGATGGGTGAGGGTGGGGTCCAGGCAAGCTCTGCCGGATACTCCCTTTGCCAAGACCACAGCCCCCTGTAAGTGACTGGGTGTTGCTGCAGCTGGACGCAGAGATGGAGGGAGCTTGCTTTTTCTGCAGTTCACAAGGATTTGCCTAAGGTAAGTGCCTGCAAAACAGAGGAAACAAGATCCCTCACTCCCTCCTGCCTTCCTGCCAGCACCAGACGTAAAGGGCAGGTTAGGAGGAACTGGTTCTGCTCCGCCAGCCAAGGGGTGAAGTGGAGTTTGTGAGGGAGGGCGATCACAAGCATCACACTGATAGCAGCCTTTGGGGGACACCAAGCCATTCTGAAACAACCTTCACCCCCTAAAATTCAGCCAAGGTCTACAGTTCAGACCCCTTCAGGAGCCATTGCCACCGGGGTCTCCCTGAGAGCCCCAGGTCAGGCTGCAGGGCCACCTCTGCAGAAGCTGTGCCAGCGAGAGGTCGGCTCCCAGAGTCCTGGGAAGCAGCTCATCTTCCCTGCTGTCAGGGCTGCTGGGTAGCAACGAGGAACAAACCTCTTTCATCCATCTCAGGCACAGCTTCCTCCTGGGACTGGGGCCAGAGGAAGGAGATGTCATGAAAATGCAGACAGATGATGGGAGCCAGCATTCGGGATGGAAAAGGGCTGCTGATGTGGGCCAAGCTGGTGCAGCCCTGTATGTGTGTGAGGTGACTCTCGCTGGAGCAGGACCCCAGGCAGACACCTCCCTCTTGCCCTGATTAAGGAGCTTGTGGAGCTCCATGTGCAGAGGGCATTGATTTAAGCGGCACTCCAGCCCCTGGGACCTGCCACCATCCCTGCAAATATCCACCATGCCCCCTTGCACTGGGATGCCCATGCTCACACACCACCCTCCCACTGTGCTACAATGCAACAGGCTCCCATCTCCTGTCCTTCTATGGATTTGCTCTCAGACGAGAACATTTGTAGGAGTTGCTGCCAGAAGCCAAGGCTGTGTTGGGCACATCGAAATACTGTTGTATGTTGGTTTTTTTAAGGACTCAAAAATGTTGGTTTTTTTAAGGATTCAGCACTTGGAGCCATGGAGTTACAAGTGTTTCAGGTCATTAATAAAACAGGTGACCAGCCCTCCTGGTTACACCCTCCTGCCTTGCATTTGCAGGTCTCAAGAAAGAAAATGGCAGGCAATAAAATTAATGCAATGTTTGTGTTTCTGAGATGTCAACTGTTTGGGGCTAAACTTATAAGATTTCTTGGCTTCACTTCCTTTTGCTTTGAAATAAGTGTCTTTTGCCTTGTTCTTCCCTGCAGGTTAGCCAAAAAGACATTTTGGTTACTTAATTTTTAAAGATGCTCCTCTGGAATGGGAAAGAACATAGCTAACGCCACAGCCAGGGCTTCAAGATGTGTTGTTTGTGTGTGGGGCAAAGCGCAGAGCAGACCTGCCAACCAAGTCCCCCCTGCACTGGGGTGCTGAGCCGCGGGATTCCCACTCACGGACCAGGCACCAACCCGGCTGACAAGCGCCAGCGTGTCGTGCGGTCCCCGTGGGCTGCCAGGTCCCCGTGCCTCACCTGGACAGTATGGATGATGGGATGGGGCTTCGGGCTGCCCGGTGGGGGACAGGCCAAAGCTGCTCTAAGTACACCAGGAGATGCGCAAGCTTTTGGCACCCCCGAGGAGAGGTGGGAATGCTCTGCCCTGCGGCCGCCTGGCTCGCAGGCTGTTTCTCCCCGGGGTGCCGCTGCCCGCAACCCGGCAACCCGCAGCTTCTCCCTGCTCGGCGAACCAATCCTGCTGTCCCGGGTGGGGGGACCAAGCCGAAGCCCACCTTCCTGCACGGTCGGGGCGGTGCAGAACCCCGACGGCTTCGGCGACCGGGATGCCGGTGCCCAGCACGGCCAGGACCGCTGCCACCTCCGCCGCCGCGGGTACCGGGGGCGCGGGGAGGGGCGCGGGTGGTGGCGGGGGGGCCCGTCGGGGCGGGCAGGGCGAGAGGGAGGAGCCAGCGCGGGGGCTGAGCCTGCGCTGCGGGATGGGGCGGCAGTGAGGGTGGGCGGGTGTGCGCCGACG